>OY856409.1:1416040306-1416640306 GCA_963693085.1 Alisma plantago-aquatica | reverse complement strand
AATGTTCAACCAATATAGTTTAAATGGACTTGACACTTGAATCGATCAATTCAACACTTGAACCGATCAGCTCACAGTCCAGTCAGTCAATTTTCAGCCATTGTTGTTTAAATTGAATACCTAAACACTTTACTTAATCAAGTTAAACATTATTCATGAATAAACTCCTATTCCAGGTGCATTCTATGCGTGTGACCCTATAGGTACCAAGTTACATTGACAGTGAATGTCCATAACAAACTTATGACATCACAAGAAAGGAGCAGTATATAGCAACACATCATTGCTACCCAAGTAATTGGAAAGTTGGAGAACAACTACAACCTAAAATTCATGATTAGTGTTATAGTGATCATATAGTTCCTTTGTCTCTGATATCCAGATTGAACTTGAGGCATGGACTCGTCATCCTCTCAATGTTCAATCCATGTTCCTTGAACTAGAGAAGACTATCTGAGATGCATGTAGGCTCACATTTCATATACTGATTCACATGAGTATGGGCATATGTTTCTCAGTCTCTTGTATTAAGTTACCATGATAATAAATTTCCTATAGGAGGGGAAAATCCCATATACATCACTCACACTCAATCCCCATGTGTCACAACGTACCCAAGCACAACCTTTATGGTAACCCTTATTCAAGGTCACGTTGGATGAGATGTCAAAATACATCAAATGACATGTGATGAGGGTAGTGATTTTAGGTCTAAGAACCACAATCTGCAGTATCACTATGAGAGCTAATTCTGACTACCATTACATGGTCCCCATGTATCACTCTCATGGTGAGTCTGTCTGATACACTATTCTCTAACATGTACCTATGTGCTTGGTTTGATATCAAATATCATGACTAATGAGATTATATCATCAACCAACACACACTCTAGTCTTGTGTTACTCTCATCTATTTTGCTTACACAGTAATTACCAACTAGGGACATAACAAGAATTCATGTACTCTTACATACATATGATCTCATTGTTCAAGTCCTCAATCTGAAGACATATGTCATCGAGTAACATCATTCTTTAAACATATATTATATCTGTATCATCATCTCATGATTGAGACAAACATAATAGATGGAATTAACTTTATCATTATCAAATTAAGTAAATGATGCTTCATTACAATCATAATATGATAGGCTCTATAGGCATACATACAAACAAACTCCCACTCACACTTAGATCCAACCACTTATGAATCTTATTCCAAGTGATCTTTAACATGTCCATCATGTTTTTGCTGTGATGGTTCTTTATAGAACAAAATTTGCTTGAAGTTACTATTTTGCAAGTTTTTACATCTCCTCATTGTATGACTTCTATCATGAGATGAAATTGCTGTAGTATGTTATCTAAGATCCCTTGCCTATCCAGTAGCTCCATTGTTGTCACAATATTTCTATTGTGTCACCACTGGTTGGAACCTCCCACAAGTTCATCCAAATGAAATTCTTGATCCATACAATATGCTCTTCTATTTTCAAAATAGCAAGATACTAAACTTCAACTATAGAAAAATTATTTCCATCCTGGACAAATCAAGGATTTGGAGCTTCTTGCTACACACACACACACACACACACACACACACATATATATATATATATATATAGATATGAATAGAATGAAAAAGATCTTTCTCTTTCATTCCACCTTTGTTCTTGGAACTCTTTCATCTTACAATTCTATTTTAAGGTCAAACACACATTTAGATTGCAATCGTTTATCTTCTTTGTCATTTTGGAAACTTGCATTAGTGTAACCCTTTACACCCAACTCTTCATATTAATATAATCAAGGAACTGACCCTTTTAGTAATTTTCAAGTACTTAAGGATGTTCTTTTATGGAAGTCCAATGACTTTCACTAGGATCTGAAAAATATCTACACGTCATGTCTAATACATACAAGAAAACAGGACGAGTACATAATATTAAGAATGCAATTTGACATCTTACTCATGTGTTTCCGCTCTTCAGAAGAACTGAGACACGAGGCTCTTGAGAGACTAATCCCATGGAACATGGACATATTTTCTCTCATTGAGTCCTGCATGCTGAACCCCTTCAATATATTTCCAATGTATGTGATCTTACTTAGGTCAAGAATCTTTCTAGATCTATCTATATACATCTTGATTCCTATCATATAGGATGCTTTGCCTAAACCCTTCATAGAGAAGGTAATTTCCTTGCTAGGTTTTTTGTAGTATAAGATGTTATTCCCTATCATTATGTGCAATATAAATATGCTTCCATTCAACTTTTGTAATCATAAATTTCATCTTAATTTTGACCAAAGTCAAACTTTTTGACTATATTGTCAAACTGAAGATTCTAGCTCTAAGATGCTTGCTTTAATCCTCAGATTGACCTTTATCGCTTACAAATTTTATTTGCAACAATTGGATTTATAAAACCTTTAGGTTGTATCACGTACACATCCTCATACTTAGAACTATTAAGGAATGCAGTCTTAACATCTATTTTGCCAAATCTCATAGTCATACTAAGCTGAAATGGAAAGCATGATCTTGATGGATTTAACCATGGCAACTGGTAAAAATATTTCATCAAGTTCAACACTTTGAATTAGTTGGAAACTATTTGCAACCAATCTTATCTTATAGGTTTGTACATTACCATCCATGTCAGTATTCTTCTTGAAGACCCAATTGCACCCTTGGGGTTTGATCCCTTCAGGTGGTTCCACTAAGGTCATACCTTGTTGGTGTACATGGAGTCCATCTTAGATACAATGACTTCAAGCAATTTCTCAGACTTTGGTCCCTCAATAGCTTCTAGGAAGGTTGTTGGCTCATCATCCATGACCAACCCACAACCTTCTTGAGTTATAATATATCCTAATCTTTAAAACTTAAGGCATGTTCTACCAGATTTATGAGGCTTTGTGTTACATAAGGAACTTGAGATTCCACAACAATTTGTGATTCTACTTGTTCCTATACCTCTTTAGGTTCAATGTTTTCTTGTTGGTCTCAAACTTTTTGAGATATAATTTTCTCCCATTGATTCCTTTAGAATTGAATTCCCTTTAGGAATATAGACATCATGACAACAAACATTTTTGTTGTGAGGTTGGAACATAAAAGTAGTATAACATTTATGTGATTTGTGGACAAATCTTTTCAAGAAAATATTTTTCTTATATAAGCTTTCATTCCTTATCTTTATAAAAGGCATACCAAGACACTTCCCATTCCATATCTCATATGGTGTCTTTTGAACCATTTTAGATGATATATTGTTTTCTTGTGAAGCATGTGCCAAAATAGAAATGGGAAGATTAGACAGATTTATTAATGATCGAACCATGACTTAATGGAGCGGGATTCCTTCTTTCTGATACATCATTATGCTTCAAGTGGAATTTATTATGATACACTATCATGATTTCTCAAAAGGACCACAAAATCTTGGTTCAAAATATTTTCCACATCGATCATATTGAAGTATTTTAATATTATTATACCAAGCTGGTTATGTACTTCATTCATGATCTCCTTGAACACTTCAAGAGATTTAGAATTGTATTTCATGAAATACAATCTATCATATCTACTGAGATCACTAATAAATATAATGAGGTACTATTAAACACCTATAGTATTTATTCTAAAAGGTCTATATACATCAGTATGTATGGACCCTAATAGAATACTTACCGTAATATCCCTGGATTTTGTCGTCTTGAGACTTAGAAGGCCCAATAGGACAAATCCGAAAATTTTAGGCAATTGTATCAAAGTGCGACCATAACATTCTCAACATTCAACATGTGTATATTACAAAATGAGTTATTACAAAAATGATTTACAATTACATATTGAATGAAAAATTTTATAGTATATGAACATGTATGCTAATTAGGATCTACACAATAGGCACAACCTGAACACTTCTCACTTCCCATCTTTTCTCCCATTCTAGCTCTGAACCTAGAAAATACATGAAATAGACAAATCAACATAAAGTTGGTACGTGGTTGAAAGATACTATACTATGTTGACATATTTAAAATACTTGAAAAAGAAGAAAGAAAATGAAAGCATTATTTAAGGTGGAAAATTTGGTAAACCCAAGTTGTTAATCATATTTCAATGGACATGTATTACTATGGTGGACTGAGCACAATCAACACTTATATTATTGGTCCCTATCCCCACATACCTTGTACCATTAGGAATCTCACCACATACCTTGTACCATTAGGGAGGTGCTAGTCAACATTGATGCTTTCCCTCTCTAATAGGGAGATTAATGAACCATCGGTAGCTACATTCCATTTTCTTTACTTAGTGTTCTTAGTGTTCAAGGCAAAAAAGTGACAATATGTATAGGTATACATTCAGCATGATTATACAACTACATGTAAGCAATTACTCATAATTATATCATCTAGCAAAATTAGTCATATAATTATATCCACACACCTGATTAATAACAATATTCATCATTAATACAAGGTTCACCATTATTAATGGTATTTACGTCCAGTTTAGGATTTAGGTCAAATCTAGGTATTACTAATATGAAATATGTCTCTAGTATTTTTATACTGATTAGATGTCCTTTTAGGGTTTGGTTCAATTTTTGAAACTTTTTGATGTTTGGTCAATTTCCTAGAATTAATATGAGGTTTAAAGCATCTAATGTGCATTAATGGGGAAAAACCAAATATTTTGAAATTATAATCAGATCTTAATCCATATTAAGTATCCTCACAACAATATAGTTCAACATAATTTTTTTTGAGAATTTATCTCAAATAGGAAACATTTATTATACCACTTACATCCTAAAATGAAACATCATCTTGTAATTAAACACATCAATATTACTATTTTAAAGGTTTGATCTAGGGGTCCTATAAGGAAGTAGACATGTTTCTAAATTTAAGGATATTTTTGGGGAATTATTTGGCCTTTGGGAGCTATTTATAATATATTATCTAACATCAGGTCTATATATATTGCAAATATATATGGATTTACCTCTAATGTGGGTCGGATCCAAGCAAGGATCTTCTACCTTCAAGATCCATCAACTCGTCATTCCAAAACTCAGTCTTCTTATTCATCCTTGTGTCTGCGTACTCCCGATTCCTAGCACTGTCGTGGCCTGAGATCATAGCCCCATGATACGCTAGCATCAAACTACAAGAAGGACCGACACTTAAGATTCATCGAAGCTCAAGGAAATCGGACGAAACCTTGGCTCCTCAGACATGGCTAAGGATCCCAATTCGACTATGTGGCTATTTTCCCAGCCTACAAGGTGCTCTGTTTCCTCTGCTAAATAGAGCTCTGCTCATATGTCCCTTCAACAGGATTGTGGCGGCTCTCCAGCAATGTTAGGTTCTCTGAAGGAATGCATATGGATGCATGCACCCCCTCACATTGCGATCGGCTCTGATCCAACCTCCGTGAGGCCTCCCCCAACCTAGTGGCTACCATTTTGGCACCGACTGGGACTGCTGGGATTCAACGCATGACAAACTATTAATTCTTGTTGATAGGACAAAGGACCAGGTCGCAATATTCTAAACTCAATCAAGATGGTTTAGACTTCATTAAAACCCTCTTCCCACTTCTTAACCTTCTCAGTAGTTCTTGATTATCCGCTTTTAACAACAACAAAATGGGACTAGAAAATGTTGCTTTGTTCTCCGTTCCCTCTGAGCAGGTAGCTACAATGTGATAGTCATTTCCTAGATCTGAGGATGGAGGATGAAAATTATTACTCCTCTATATTCTTGTGAGCTACATGCTAGTAGTTAAGGCCTGGACTTGGTCTTTGACCCCTAGTAACATGGCAAATGAAGATTAGTTCTCATTTACTAACTCACCCTCGGCACCCGGTGCCTAATAAGTCATGCCTAAATAAAAGGGAACATACCCACGTGTCATCAATATGTCACTCTTAGGCACTAATTATCCAAAAGAGCAAAATTTGACAACATATAATTCATGAATATCCTCAACTTCAACGAGTCACATCTAACCTCTAACCATTTTGAAATTTTATACATCGATTCCCAATATCCCCAGGTAGCTTATCTCTTATTTTGAGTCACAAATTCAAAAATCTAACGATTAAATTAGTTCCTCAAAGTAACTTCATATATAGGGGTTATATGGCCACACATAAATATCATTTGATCTCAAAGTTATCATACAACTTTGATACACTTACTATGATCATGATGCAACCTAGGGCATTTTTTAAGTATTTAGACTTATGCATATCACAAATGGATGTACTACCACATGAAAAATCAATTTGATCAATTCCTCACAATTGAACTCATTTAGATGTCATAATTATGAATTGTATCTCCAAATATACCTTTCATGGAACAAGAGTCCATAACTTGATAACAATTTCCATGATTTAGTTCAACCACCTACACAACAATCATGGTTCTCAAATACAAATTGGATATTGAAACCCTAAAATCAAGGTCATCACACTTGCTCTCCCACTACATCTAGTGAAAGTTACTTTTGTCATATATCCCAATAAATAAGACTTGCATGTCTCTATCGATTCAATAACCAAAAGAGTCTAGACAACCATCATATGGATTCTAGAAATGCATTTCTCAGTGGTGTGCTTTAGATGACAATGCTATATATATTCATTGTTTGAGTCATCGAGTCATTCAATATCTATATAACTGTCTCTGGAACTAATGAATATAAACTATGAGACATTGAGGCCACTACCATAAAGATCTTATCTTTGCAAAAAAATCGAATATATTCATAATATTCTTGTCCATACAAGGCACATGATGTTTTTCATTAATGATAGGTACACAATAACAATTCACTAATTCTATTACATGCCCATTACATGAATGACAAAATCCAGTTGTGGTAGCAACTCTTTCTCCACACAGTTCTAGCTCACTTCTTCTCAGGTCCTAAAGTGGAGATCTCTATCTCCTTTATCTTCCTGAGTTCCTCTATATAAAGAGGACAATTCCTTTTCCAATGTCTAGGCTGGTGACAGTGGTGGCACTTTCCTTCCTTATTCACTCCTCCCTTAGATTTTAGTGCAGAAGACTGTGGTTTCTGTCTAGGTTTACAACTCTTCTTAGCTTTGCCTTTGCCCTTGTACTTCCCTTACTGATCATCATCATAGATTTGGGTTTATCCTTCTTCATCTGCACTTCAGTTGTCCTCAACATGCGAAGTAATTCTGACAACAACTTGTCAAAATAATTGATGTTGTAGTTCATAATAAACTGGCTATATGGTTCCGATAGTGACTACAAAATCACATTTTAGCTAACTCTTGACCCAAGGAAAATCCCATTCTAGAAAGGTTCTCCACATACCCAATCAACTTGAGTACATGAGGACCTATTGGATCTCCTTCTTCCATGATGCACTTGAACAACGCCTTAGAGACATCATATCTCTCTTATCTTGCCTGATCTTGGTATATGTTCTTAAGATGTGTAACCATATCAATAACATCCATGCTCTCATGCTGTCTCGGCAACTCATAGTTCATTGAGCACAACATCAGGCACTTGAAACCCACAAAATCTTTAGAGTGCTTCTAATAAGCATCCATGTTATCCTTAGGCACGTTGGGAGTGCGTTCATCTAGCTTTGGTGTCTCTAGGACATAGAGCTTGTACTCTTGAGTGTGAACAATTCTCAATGTCCTGAACCAGTTGTGGAAGTTATTCCCATTCAACTTGTACTTCTCACGGACCAATAACAACAAAAATGTGTTTGATTTTGCCATTAGATTATGAAAAAGACTTTTGTAACTTATGTCAAAAAACTTTTGGTTGGATTTGATCTGAAAAGTTTAACGATATTAATAAGGTTTTCAATTAATTATTGCTCCTACTATTTTATTCAAATTGATAGCCCTCACTACCAATTCAGAAGAATGCAGTGACCAACCTTCTAGTGAGCCAAGATCCAAAACAACTAAGTCAATATCCAATCAACACTAGTGCTCATAACCATTTATTTATTAAGGTGGGCTACATTTTCCAATTGCATCTCCTGCAATTATTAAATAGATGGTATGCACAACTCTTTGTCATAGTCCATCTACATGCTTCTAGGAACTTAATCTCATTAATGTCACCTAGTTAAGTCTAACCCAAACGGCAACACAATAGTACTGCACCCTGCTTGGCAGGCCGACATGACTACCATCACACTTCCAAGAAATGGACAACGCACAACACTTGGCGTGCCCACACTTAGTCGATCAATCTTTTCATGTGTGTTGATTATGGAAAGTATCTAAGACTTAATATTTGATTGAGGGATTTTATATTTAAATACATACACATATCCAATCACCACATACTTATAGTACATATCATATACATGCTATATCCACAAATGAGAAACATGCAATAAAAATATAGGAGAAATGGTTATGGCCATACTAATGTAATTCCTTGGATCCACAAGGAATTACTACCACCTAACATCCACATCATTTGTAACAACCTGTTGTTGAAGAAGATCTATGTTTGTAACAATCTAGGTCAATCAATTCAACTCTTAAATCGATGGGTTGGCCTCCTGGCCGGTCAGGTTGTTCTCTTGGATCGATCGACTGGTTTTTGATAGAAGCGACATTTGAACTCCTCTAGTCGGTCAGTTGGGCTACCAGCCGATTGGTCAGCTCCTCCTATTGTATGACCTCCTCAGTCCTCTAGTCAATTGGTTCAACTTCTGTGTTGGTCGGTTAGTCTGGTGCATAATGTCTTCTTTGCCATAACAGGAAATAAATACTATCCTATTCCAATTTAACTTATTATATTGTAATAGAGAAACCTTGAGATACGTTTGAGGGGAGCATAAGAATGAAAACATTAATACTTTTACATATGGAAAGAGAGAGAGAGGCCCGATATGCAAACTGAGATATGAAATAAGAATAACAATCATCCAACCAAGCACAAAAAATCTAAAAGGTTATTGGCCATAACCATACTTACATCCACCATAAAAATAGTCTTTTAGGACAATGCATATAAATTGCATATATATATATATATATATATATATATATATATATATATATATATATATATATATATATATATATATATATATATATATATATATATATATATATATATATATGGATGTATGTGGTATTTAGTCGGATATGCACATTAGTCATTTTAATATTCTCATTGCATGCAATAAAATAAATCCGATCATGTCGACTAAGATCCCTGATACACTGTAAATTGATGTGGCTCTTATACCACTGTTGGGAAACTGGGGTAACATATAAGGCAATGGAGACAAAAATTTAATGTCTGATTCTCGAACCAATGAGATCATGTCAATAACAATGTATTTAGGAAAGAAGGTAGGAAGAGATATACTTGGTCTTAGAGAAAGTCCAACGACAACTCTTGCATAGTGATGTGCACTCTTCACTTGAGGCACACAAAAAATTAGAGACCGTCTCTTGGTACAACACCACAGATGGTGGTGGTTGTTGTCCTCTTATCACGGTGGCAACAACCTCCACACCTCTACGTAGTCTATGTGGACCACCGAGAACTCCATGTTGCTCTACCAGAGCCAACGAAAAGGAGTTTTCCCTTTGAACGTCAACCTACTAGGGTTGATTCACTCTCCCGTGTTGTCTCTCCCTTTCCATCCCTCCCTTTTAAGGGTAGGACTTGCTCAGGCTCTCTAGTTATTACAACTATGAGAGGACAAAAATTGTAAGAGCTTATTCTTGTGTCTTTTGAAATCCTTGACTACCCCCATTTATGGGATGGCTAGGTTCTGGGTTTCTAAACCATCTGGGAGTCAAAGAGGTAAAATTTCATGAATTTTTTAGAAGTTGCGAATGTCAAATTAGTCGATTCACTGCTAAACTGACCGGTTCACATGTGAAACAATCGGTTCAAAATTGAACTAGTCAATTCACATGTGAAATGATATGTTCAAGACTTGAATTGGTCAGTTCAGTTGCTTTCCTATTCTCAATCACATTGGCTTTCAATACTCGATTAGTACAGGACATGACGTCAACATCAATCCTTGATCCAATCGTATTGATCATTGAAATGGGAATTCACAAATTGAAATAGTGTTTCAGACCTTGAACTAGTTGGTTCATAAACTGAACCTGTTGTAACATATCCTAGTTCAAGCAATGTTGAGTCAATGTAGTTTAAATTGACTCGACACTTGAATCAATCTATTTAACACTTGAACCGATTAGTTCATAGTCCATTCAGTCAATTTTCAGACATTTCTGTTTAAATTGAACACCTAAAAAATTTAGTCAATCAAGTTAAACATCATTCATGAATGTATTCCTATTCCAGATGAATCCTATGAATGTGACCCTATAGGTCCCAAGTTACGTTGGAAGTGAATGTCCATAACAAACTTATGATATCACAAGCAATGAGCGGTAAGTAGCAACACATCGTTGCTGCCCAAGTAATTGGAAAGTTGGAGAATAGCTGCAACCTACAACCCATGATTAGTGTTACAATGATCGTATAGTTTCTTTGTCTCTGATATCCATATTAAACTCGAGGCATGGAATCATCATCCTCTCAATGTTCAATCCATGTTCCTTGAACTAGAGAAGACTGTCTGAGATGCATGTGAGCTCACATATTATATAATGACACATGAGTATGGCCGTACCTTTCTTAGTTTTATTTATCAAGTGGCCAAGATAATCAATCTCCTATAGGAGGGACAAATCCCATCTACATCACTCACACTCAATTCCCATGTGTCACAATGTACCCAAGAACCACCTTTATGGTAACCCTTATTCAAGGTCACGTTGGATGATGTCAAAATACATTGAACGACATGTGATGAGTGAAGTGAGGTCTAAGAACCAAAATCATCACTATCACTATGAGAGCTGATTTTAACTACCATTCCATGATATTCATGTTTCACTCTCATGGTGGGTCTGTCCGATACACTGTTATCTAACATGTACCTATGCACTTGGTTTGATATCACATATCATGACTAATGAAATTCTCTCATCAAACAACACACACTCTAGTCTTGTGTATTACTATCGTCTATTTATCTTCCATAGTATTATTCGACTAGGGACATAACAAGAATGTATCTACTCTTATCATACATATTCTCTCATTATTTAGGTCCTCAATCTAAAGACATATGTCATCGAGTAACATCATTCTTTAGACATCTAATATATTTGTGTCATCATCTCATGACTGAGAAAAACATAACAGATGGACTTTCCTTTATCATAATCAAATCAAGTATATTATGCCCCATTACAATCATACATACTGACAAATTAGTCTTCACAAAGAATACCGACATGTATGGTAATGTACAAACCTACAAAGGTTATTGGTTGCAAACGGTTTAAAACCAGCTCAAGGTGTTAACTACTAGTTAAACATTTTCACCAGTTGCCATGGTTAAATCCATCATGATCATGCTTGCCAATGTAGCTTATCATGACTATGAGAATTGGTAAATGGATGTTAAAGCTACTTTCCTTAATGGTAATCTTCTAGAGGATATTTAAAAGACACAACCTGAATGTTTTATCTCTCCAAATGAAGCCAATAAAGTTTATAAGCTACAAAGTTCATTCAATGGATTGAAGAAAGAATCTTGATGTTTGAGTCTTCATTTTGATGAAATAATCAAATATTTTGGTTTTATCCAAAATGAAGTTGAACCCTATTTTAGAAGAAGGTTAGTAGGAGCATGATTGTATGTCTCATAATTTATATAGATGCCATACTATTGATGGGAAATGACATACCTATTCTACAATTGGTTAAAACATGACTAGGAAATACCTTCCCCATGAAGGACTTAGGCAAATCATTCCATATTATAGGAATCAAGATTATAGAGATAGATGTAGAAGGCTTCTTGGCGTAAGACAAAGTACATAAATTGAGAAAGTGCTAAATAAGTATAATATAAATCATTCTAAGAGAATAAACTTACCAATGTCTCATGGAATAACTCTATCTAGAACTCAATGTACCAACTTTTTGGAAAAGCAGGTAAAGCAAGATTCCATATGCCTTGTCAACTGGATCTATCATGTATGCAATGATATGTACGCTCCTAGATGTCTTGTATGCTTTGATCATGAAAAGCATGTATCAGTCAGATCTAGGTGATGGTCACTAAATATAAGTAAAGAACACCCTTAAGTAATTGAGAAGAACTAAGGATCAATTCCTAATTTATGGTGGTGAGGAAGAGTCAATTGTAAAATATTTCACTGATACAAGAGTCCAAATTGAAAAGAATGATTACCAATTATAACATGGATTCATGTTTTGCCTAAATAGTAGAGTTGTGAGCTAGAAGAGTTCCAATAAAGACACAATGACTAAATCTACAATAGAAACTGAATACATTGCTTCCTCCAAGGCATCAAAGGAAGAAGTATGGATCAAGAAGATCACTAGTGAACTTAGGGGGTTCCAACCATTGAAGACATAATAGACCTATATGTGACAAGAATGAAGCTATAACACAAGCTAAGGAACCTAGATCACATCAAAATTCCAAGCACATAATCAAGCATTACCATCTCATTCGTGAGCTCCTACAATGAGGTGATATAAAGCTTTGTAGAGTACTATTTGAAATAAATGTTGCCGATCCTATACATAATGCACTTTCATAGCAGAAACACAACAGTCATGTTAGATTGATTGGACTTATATTTATAAGTGATTGGATCTAATGCAAGTGGGATACTGTTGGTTACATGCTCTGAGATCCATCATGTGATGATCGTAAATATATTTTGTAGTTTGTTTGATTATTAATAGAAGACAATTCCATTTATTATGTTTCATTTTTGAGATAATGAATAAACAATGATAATGTCCTAAGAATGTTTTTTTCTTCTTTTGGTGACATATGGTTTAGGTCAAAGACCTAAACTTGAGATCATATGTATAATAAGAGTATTCATTCTTATTATGTTCCTAGTCAGTTTTTATAACAAATAGTATAAGACAACAATAATAGACAAGACTAGCATGTATTGTGAGTGATGACCATGTCTCTTTAGTCATGATATTGGATATCAACTCAAATGCATGGATACATGTTAGATAACAACTTGTACTAGATAAACCCACCTTGAATGATACATGGAAGAAGTAATGACATATGAGAGTCATATCTCAACATGACAATGGTGACTATGATCCTTAGATCTGAAGTCACTATAGCAACACATGTTGTTTTGTGTACTTTGACACTTGCCCAACATTCTCTAAAATATGAGTTGACAGAAAAATAGTGATTAGGTACGTTGTGATACTTGGAAAATACTGTGAGTGATGTAGATGTAATTTGTCATTGATTTGAAGTGATACCCCAACCACTTAATAAGAGAGACTATAAAATGGATGGCCATTCTCATGTGAGTCATTATATGATATTGAACTCACATTATCTTGAATAGTTTGCTCTAATTCAAGAAACATGTAATGACTGTTAAGAGGATGAGATTCCAATCCTCTATTTTAAATCTAGTTATATGTTATAAAGGGACTATATGGTCATAGTAACATTGGTCAGTTTATAGGTTGTATTTGTTCTCCAACTCATTTATATTACTTGGGTGGAAATGATGTGCGACTAGACACCAACCTTTTCTTGTGTTGTTTTGAACATCACTACCAACATAACTAGGAACCTCCTAGGTCACACACATAAGGATGCATAAGAGAAATTGAAGTTTAAAATCAAACATATGATTAGAATGGTTATGAATCATGAACATGCTAATTAACACTTTGACCGGGTGAACATAATGTCTAATCGACCAATCAGATTGGTTGGAGAAATAGATCAATTGATTTTCAATTGGTTGATTGAGTTTTCTACTATAATGACATGATCAACCAATCACGTATCTTGATTGGGTAATCAAAATAATAGGAAAAGTCTCAAATTGGAAAATTATTAATATCTAGATCTGAATTGTCCTGATCAGACAATCAAAGTGCATGAAAGGACTATGATCGACCGATAACGTGATTGGATGATCACAATCCAACCCGTGTTTTTCAACATTAGACAATTTTTGGGATCACGATTAGGAAAGTGGATTAACTATAATGACATGATCAACCAATCACGTATCTTGATTGGGTAATCAAAACAATAGGAAAAGTTTCAAATTGGAAAATTATTAATATCTAGATCTGAATTGTCCTGATCAGACAATCAAAGTGCATGAAAGGACTATGATCGACCGATAACATGATTGGATGATCACAATCCAACCCGTGTTTTTCAACATTAGACAATTTTTGGGATCATGATTAGGAAAGTGGATTAAAATTAGGTGTTTGCATGACCATGACTCTCCTATATAAAGGGGGAACGTCCCAAATGACGAGACAATATTTTAGACAACTTGTGAGACAAGTTCTCCATCAAACTTCTCTCTTGGAGAGAGGAAGTCACCCTAAGGACTACTACCAAAGATAGGAGAAGAAAGGGAGTTTCAGGATGACTAGTATGCCAACAACTCATGTTCCTCTTTGACTTGGTGGCAAAGGTGGTGCATCACATTCTTCCGCATTTGCATCGATGAAGTAGAGGCCAAGGCACACATGTGGAGGCTTGGACAAGCTGTTCCTCTAGAAGACAACCTTTTTTTTGGTCAGTTCTAGAAGACAAGCTATTCCTCTAGAAGACAACCTTGCAACAACTTGGTGGCCAATCTGGATCTCTTTCTGTTCCATTAAGATTTTTTGGTGGACGTTTTGGATCTAGATCCCAAGGACCACATTCTTCATCAAAAAAAAATATGCATCTACTTTTTCAGATAACTAGTGTTTGGAAAGGTATAAACTTTATTCCTTCTTATGTCTTTTTTTCACCAACGTTATATAGCTACAATGGACCCAATGGCTAGGGTATAAAGGGAATATTTTTTCATATTCTATGATTTCTTCATAAAACCCTAAAATACCCATATCTTAAATCCATCTTTGAGAAAATCATAGAACCCCTCGACTATTTAGGCAAACCATCTATATGAAACAATGAATATTTGTTTTTTTATTATTACTTTATTCAACTTCAAATAATCAATGCACAACAACATCAACCCATTTTTCTTCTTAGAGAATTGGATTGGAAAATGCTAAGGCAATGTGCTAGGATGGATACCCTTATATAGAAACTCATACAACTTCTTCCAACTCCCTTAACTTAGTTGGAGCTATTCTATATGGATCTTGTGTAATAGGCTATGCATCTGACATCAAGATTGATTTCAAAACAATCTCTCTAGAAGGTGGTACACATGGAAAGTTCCTCTGTAAAACATATAGGTACTCACATATGATAGGGACATATGCAAGTGAATGACTTTTAGCCATAGTGTTAATGACATGTGCAAGATAAGTGTTAAAACCATGCCACATCATCTTCTCTGCTAACACTATAGAAATAAGACATGTAGGGAGACTTCTGTTTCCTTGAAAATCCAAGGAATATTGGTATAAGAAAATATTGATTCCTTGTACCACAATCCATTTTGACTCTATAGAACTGTAGACAATCCTTTCCTAGGATGACTTCAAAGCCACATAGATCTAGTGGAAATAAAAATACTAAAATGCTATTTATATAAAAACATAATACATTGGATGGACACACCTCCACCAGAATTGTTGTGCCAATCAGTGATGACCCAAGAAGAAGGTAAAATTGCATATATACAATAGGCACATGACATCCGATAATCACCTCCAAAGTGACAACAGAATGTGTTGAACCTAAATCTACTAGTAGGGAACATATTAAGTAGATAAAAAAAATCTGAAGAACATGTAGTCACTGTGTGAGAGACCATACCTTACTATGGAGTCAAGGCATACACTCGCCCAGAAGTCTATGGGTGACCATGACCCTGAACTCTCCCTAAATGTGTAGAAGAGCTAACCTGTGCAGTTTGTCCTCTAACAACATTGGTTTGTAGAGGCTGATGCTTTTGTCTAGTTGCCTTAGTATCATATCCTACATAAATTTCTATGTAATGCTATCCCACATGTACAAATTTCCTACACTAAAATCCCTACATGCACTAAAGTCTTAAACATGAACTTGAGTGTGTTCTGCCACACGTAGAACATGCCCTTATTGGTTGCTACTGCCTTGAAGGACCCATCATAGAAATTTATCATGTAAAAATCATCTTTGTATGAGGAAAACAATGACTTGTGTCTCAAATTTTCTATAAATAAGGATTCACTCTTGACTTAGAATAAGTATGGGTGAACTATGACTGGAGACTATGGTGGAGCTGAAATTTGTATCTTACGATTATTTCCACTTGGCATGCTAAAATCTGGTGCTACACTCCTACAAGTGTCAAACTCATGCCACACTATGATGCCCATCTTTATCCTCTGTGCTACCTCTCACATGCCTCAAGTGTGGAGATCAACTATTGCAACTCCACATTGAGCCCTTCCTCCCATGAATCTTCTCCTCGTCTTTTGGAGCTAGTTCTGGAAAGAAGTGTAGGAGATCCATTATTTGAGTCTCACACTCATTCATGATCATCTTCCTCTGGTGAAGGCTTCCAAATTGTCTATTAGAAAATATTGAGTCTCAAACTCAACTAGAAAATCATCCCAAACAATATGTTCCCCTACCTGCTTATCTTCTTCCACCCACCACTAAATGTCCAACACCACCCTTCAGTAGGTAGATCACATGCCTAATGTAATCATCTTTGACTATATCAAGAATATAGACAACTTTCTATAGATCAGTAATCTAGAGATATGCATATTCTAGATCAACTGTACCAGCGTAATCTATAGCTCCATCATGTGGAAGACACACAAACATCTATCCTGAACCATGAGCTTTGTCTACTGGTGGTGTTGGTTTCTACTATTCTGGTGTAGGAAATAAATCTGTCACTTGTACAAAAACTAACATTAGTTGTCCAAATAACACATGCATGTTTATATCAATTTGACCAGTGAAAGGTGGCCAAGGTGGTGGTGGATGTACTAGACCAACATTTGGCACTCTAGCTGCACGCGTCAGTCACTTCTTGGCATCCTACTTCTATTGAGCATATTGAACCACATCACTGCTCTCACCTTGATCCTCCTGTCTATGATGTACCATTTTTGTAATATTAGAAGTAATATTTAGATAGGTAGAAAAAATAATCTAACTCTAACACTACTTTTTAGGTACCTATATGCTCAAATTTAAATCTAGAATCTGATATCCCAAGTTTGTACACCCTATACCCTAGATTATGCTTAAACACGATCTCAATGTTGAGATCACACAAAAAAAATCATCTATTTACTGTTATGAAAACTATAGTTACTTTTTTGATATTTGAATTAATAATGAAACCAACAACCAATTATCAGCTTAAGGTCCACCATATATCATCTTGTAAACAAACACATAGTAGTATATGTATGCGTCCACTATTAAACCTACTTAAGTAATGTATATGACTAGTAGATCACAATGCAACTAAAATGTATAGATACAACATCAAAAGACTATATAATCTAATAAATACTAATGAGTACCACATCAAACTCCAAAACAACCCAAAATTCCTCAAGATCCGAGTAAACTGGGACAACACGATTACTATGACTACTTTTATGCTCAACACTCCAACCTACTAATAGAGAGTACATACCTATTTTTGAGTACACCACTGTAGAGATTCATATCGGAGGTACGTGGGATTCCACTAGGAACTTAAAACCATGTGAAACTAATCACACGAGATGAAAGTCCTAGTGAGTGACAAAGCACCCACAAAAGGTAGACTTATGATTCTTTTCAAAATTAAACAAATATTGATCAAGATTAACTTAAATAGGATAACCTCAAAAATTAAGATAGAATTAACAATTCTATAAACATGAAACTAAATTTGAACAACTCTAGTATAGATACAACAATTCTCAAGGTTAACGATAAATAAGGAAGCTAAATTTTTCATATGAATCTAACCAGATTAGTTCCCCAGGTGAAAAAATAGTATACGTTCCATCTTCTGAAACTAAAACTTTTGATGTTACTTGACATATAATAATACCTATGTGTTTATAATGGATATGTACCTCTTGGTATCAATAAACTTCTTGGATCTGATTCACCAAGGAAATATGACATTGTGCTATGGTTAACTCAAGACCAATTAAGAATCCCCAAGGGACTCCAAGAATTTTTGGTATACACTCCTTCCAACCTTTAACCCTCTTTTCCATGTTCTTAGATATTGAATCAACTGAACATACTTCAAAGACTTGTTCCAATTTTATAGTACCACTAATCATCTGATTAACATATTTTACTTTTTCCCATTTCACTTGGGTTGCACCCACCAATCTACAAGTAAGTGAAACCGGTCCAAATAATGCACCACCAAATCTATATTTGACTGGTACTGCTAAGATCATCCTACCTTGGTATGTAATAGGAACACTCTAGGATCACAATGACATGAGACCTACTCGATACAAGTCTCACAATGACATGATACCTACTCGATACAAATCTCATATTCTATATACTCGGAGCCAAACCCTGACAAACACTATATAGAAGGGTGAAAGTAGAATTGTGATGTTATATGTTTGACTCCCCAATGTACAAATGCATGGAAGAATGAAATATAACATCACATGATCTCTCAATAGCTAGACAACTAAATAAAGTGAGGATGTTTCCCACAAAATAGGATACCATACTCTGACACTATGAACCACAGATGTTGTGGATCACCCCGCCAAGTAAAATTCCACAAACATGAATGTGAAGCCACAACTCCATGAATTCTAGAACCTTCTCATAATCATCTAGACTACTACAAGAGAACCTATTTTCTTTTCCCATGATCCAAACACTCAAAGAGATCTATGGTGATCAGGGCATTCAAAAACTAATGAATTAAGGTAATTCTTGTAATCCATATTAATCTTTTTCTATACTTCATGTACCCTAAAGATTAATGACAAAGACTAACTAGTCACTTGGCCATTTTCAAATGTAAAACACTAAATTCAAGTAGAAAAATGCTAAACATGGTATATTATGGTAAATAAGGTAAATAATGGGCATGGTGTCTTAAAGCATTTTTATATAAAGTGTATGATACACAACAATAAATAATAAACAATGTTATCACATGAGTGAAACCCTAGGTCATACCACATGGTCCCATACTTAGATAAAAAGCTCAATACCAACTCACTTTATTATATTTGTGATAAATTATGAAGTAAGAGATGATTAAACTCAAACACAAACGTGAACATGTTATTATACTATAAATAAATTACGACAAAAAATTGCATATTGAAACAACCTTGTTTGAGTACATCCCACCAAGAATTGTCCAAAAACAACCTAAAGAATGACTTCTTCTAGAGTATGTGTTCTTCAATTTATATATCTCAACAAGCATAATTATCTATCATATAGTCCACATTTATTTTAGTCAAATTTAGAAAATTGTATCTCATAACACGAAGATTTGAGCCACTTTCACCATAAATGGCCAAAACCTTCCGAATTAGGGCAAAAACTGACGAATGCATATGATTTAATGAAAAATGATATAATAAAACAAAAAATTATTCAAAAATGTTCTATATCAGTATATTACTATAAAAGAAACATGTATTCCAAGTCTCATCATAAAATGGCCTTCTTACCACAAAGCCAACCAAATTCTTTAGAATAGGCCTAAATTAGCATCAATTGCTTAAATCCAGTTTAATGCATTCATATATATATATATATATATATATATATATATATATATATATATATATATATATATATATATATATATATAAATGAGGGTTAACTCACTTAATATTCATGTAATAAAAAGGTGAAACAATTTGAGCCCTGTAATAAGTAGATGAATTATAAATTCTTATAAAAATTCCACCAAACTTGTCTATAGTTGAGAGTCATCACAAAAACCCTAGCTTCAAATTCTTCCAAGATGAAAAAATGAGAGGAGAGAGAGAAGATGAACATATTAGAGTTTTTTCTTCACTTTTTGAAATACTTCAGCTAAACCAATTGATATAACCAACTTATAAGAATAATAAGAGAAGTAAAGAACTTACTAAATTCATCTTGGGAAGACACTTGATTTAATTTAACACTAGTTCAAATCCACCAAAAACCACCTCTCTAGTTTTAACCATAAATTTTACAAATGTCTACAGTTTATGAAGTTTTAAGGTTGAGTTAGGCTTATAAGACCATTTGATATGTTGGTAATTTAGAAAAAATGTCCAAAATGAAGTTTTCCTTGAAATTTCATTTGTTCAAACTATTAATCTTCATATCTTGGAATTTGCATCCAAATCAATATCCAAAAATGCTATACTTAATAATAGAGTTCATTAAAAGCTAAAATTCACCTATAAGCATTAAAATTTATTTCTAAATTTATTTAACCAAATTTGATTATTTTAGGCATGTTTTTTGGGCAATTTAAAGCCAAAACCCTAATTTTAACTAATCTAAGGTTTTGCATACCTAAAACCTACCTAATAAACACTAATTGGTATACAAAATATTAATGAGGTATTAAAATATAAAATGTGACCAATTTGGCAAAAACACACTGTTAAGTAGAAACATTCAAATTGAAGTTAAATTGGGATGTAGGATCTCACATACTTCTATATAGCTTAATACTAGATTAGGGGTCTTATATTATATATATATATATATATATATTTAACATCCCTAGATAACTTTTGGTTTCTACTTCTAATAAAAACATAGACTCTTAGAATAATATGAAGGTGGGGGTAAGGGTTTCTAACGTACATAATTAACTCTAGGTGAACGGGTTGTAGGCTCAATGATGATTCTCAAATAATGACACCTAAGATAGAAAAATATGCACACAATATCACATCAATCTCGATTTCTTAAAAGAATGATATTTCTATGGTACTTTAGGATTAAATCTCACATGGAATAAGGGATACATATTTTTCCTTGTTAGGTTATCTAGTCAGTGAACTTTTTATGTGAATTGGCACTAGGCTACAATTTGAGGGTTAATCAAGTTAAGTTCTATTTAAATCAATTCAAGAAAAAGTATTAGTCTAGGTTCTTTTGTCGTGGAAATTATGAACCCAAATCAATAAATACTCCATATAAACCTACTTATCACAATAATGATCATTGTTATGTATTTTAGATTTTCTTTTCAAGCATAGAAGAAGCATGTATTAGCAATAGTTTAGATATGATAGTCTAAACCCTATTAATCCCTAAAGATTAAATTCTACCCGTACTTATCTCTTCTACTTTTGTATTAGAGAGAATTACTTACAAACCCCAATCAGTTCTGGAAATTACCCTATCAAGTAATGATCCAAGAAAATAGAAAAGACAAAACAATGATCAAACAACAAATCTAGCATTAGATTGTGGAATAAACTATATATTATATAAGAAAGAGCAACATTAAGAATGAATCCTAAAAAATCTAGTTCATGGGGATACACTCCATGCCTAATAGATGCATCTATCACCAATATTTATAGTTAGAATGATGAGAAAAAGACTTTGAGTACATCAAGGAGATTGAAAAGAAGAGAATAAAAGATAATAACTCCTTGGTGTATAAGTAGTAAATCTCTTAATCCCCATTCCCTAATCACTAGAGCTTCACACTTTTCTGGTGATATCCTCCTCTTGTATCCTTCTCTTTGATTACAAAGAATTATCATTTAAGAACCTTCCTTTTAATTCAAATTGAGTGATATCCATCTCATAGTATGAAGGTATTTATAACTTCTGGAGGCTTGGCTTCGAAAGATATGCAATTAGGATTAAACCCTAATCTGGTCTTTCGTTAGATGGCTACCCAATCAATCAAATAGTCAATTCATTTTATCAAAAGGTCAACCTAATCCATCAATCATGCATATTTGCAGTCTCAAATGATTCTTTTATCAATTAAGTGAGGTATCAACTATTATTTTGAAATGAATAAAGACCCGAATTAATGTTATCTCAACACCTATTTAATTATTACCAAATTGTATTGGAATGTTGTTTTTTTAACAATGCCTTACTAGTTTTGTGAAATTAAAGGGTGTAGATAATGACGATTCATATGAAAATTGCACTAATTTAAGATATGAATTTTCTTAAGATGAGTAATATATATAATGATATAAAGAGTTAACCTAATATTACCTAGTTAGGGACACTAAGCACTGTGTAACTTCCTCAATGTCCATGCCGGGAAGGGAAAATATATTTTTCTTGTAGTGCATTATATTCATGAGAAGAAAGCCTAGAGTGGATCAGGATTTGAGAACTAATTTGTAGCAGAATTTGGGGACTCCTCATTGGTGGGAGTGAGGCTCTAGTTTTCTTAATATGATTCATTGGAAAGAATTATAGGAGAGACACCCCAATCCCAAGAAATGTGAAATGAGTATAAAACATGTTGTGAGTTTTTGATGTGAGGAAGGAGAAGACAAAGATGCCAGAGGACATTAACGAAGTGGATAATGGGAATATAGAGATGCTAGAGGATGTTAAAAAACCATGTGGTAGACCTGGGTTGAGTTAGTTGTCTTAGGATGACTGACTAAACCTGCAACATATACTTTGAGTCGTGCACTTGAGCATACTTTTGTAGGTTGTATTTGGTTAGGTACAAGACAAATTATTTTGTGGCATTAGATAAAAATAAGAAAGTTTATAGTTAGATGTGGTGATTCTTATTCATATTATTCTTTTATTGTAGTGTAATCCTACTACTATTAAGTAAATTTCTAATTTCATACTTGATCATGAATATTGTTAATATTGAAATATACTTGCCTTCAATATTCAAATGAGGATGAAATTGTGTTTACTTGTTCTTATGTATATTCTTCTCACTTAAGAAATGACTAATAATCTATTGTATTTTCTTAGGTCTTGATGATTAGTTGTCTGTATCAGATATTGGTAGATGATACGAGTGAAATTAGAAATAAGTAAAGTATGTGTTTTATATTGTGTGTGTATATTATTTTGCATACTAGAGCTTTGGATGGGTATATGTATTGTGGATGTAGTTCGGTGAGGCATTGTATAGGGAACTCAATGTGATCATGTATACATATTCTAAAACAAAAAGGTTGCCTTGATGTGCATGTGGTAGGACTATAACATGTGATATTTCTTGTGCTTAAATAAGTAAATATTGAGTTCTGTCACAAAGTGTTGTGTCTCTTGCTGCTACTAAAAAATTTAGGTTAGTTATTGGATGATTATTTGCATTAGTTCATATCACCTTAGGACTACCCTTAATAGTGCTTATTAGGAATGGTGTCTCACATTGGTTCTGAAAACAATGACAACTACTATATTAGTAACAATGTGGCATACTTTGGGTCATGAGCATATCATTTCCCCTAGTAATCACTATTAGGGTCTTAGTACTACTTCTAGTACAAAGTGTATGGTGGCTACAATATGATGTAATCACCCTACTACTGATGCCATTGGCAGTGTTTGAAGGCCATGTGGGTTAGTTGGGTATCCCTTTTGGTGCTTCTACCTCTCCATGTGACCCTAAGAGTCCTAAATACACACCATTATAGAAAATATAGCAAAAAATTGAAGGTAGACATGTATGACCAAGTTGGCTGTGGAGGTGGCTCTGCACTGATTGAAAGACACTGCTTCCTATGATAATGTGGTTCAACTAGTGCAATGTCACCCTCTTGGACTTTATTATAATGTTCCTTCACTAAGTCATGAAAAATATCAAGTAGCACGTCCTCTTCTCACTCATCACCAATCTTATGAGAATTGTGTTCTTGTATGGTTTCTAGTAAATCATATGATTGGCTATATAATTGTTGTCATAAAAATGAGGTATGAAGATGTAGAAAAAGAGTGTTCTAGGATTCCTTCTATAATCAAAGGAATTAGGATCCGTTTATCATCTTATTAATTAACTTGGACTCATGGAGATATAGGAGATCAATTCAATATGGACCCTTCAATGTATCATAATGTATGCGATTATAGCCAATGAGATAAATTATGCACATGACTAAGCCATTATAGATAAATGGGGGTGGAGGTCAAACACTTAATAACATGACCCATAGATTTATGTTTTGTGGGCCAACCTAGTCGACATATTATGATGGAGGATACACAAGAAAATATAGAGATCAATGACTATCAGACCCATGTGTAGTGAACATAGGAAAGATGCATCATTCAAGAATCCTATGAATGTATAAAATTTATGGATTTCCTAGGTAGCGTGAGGGACCAAAGGATGGAATGTTGTGATTTTTCCCAAAGTTTGTGTCTATTTCCATGATAACCTGGAAATTCCAAATTTGAATATGACTTCTATTTTGGACTTATTTCTTGTCCTCACCTTTAATTTCATTTTTGGATACATAATTGATAACTCTTAAGTGCAATTGATACCTTGATGGCCCTCAATTTGATCCTAATTTAGTTTTAAAACATAACACTTATCATGACCCTTTCCTTTTATTTTTGATCATGATCTTTTTTGGACACATGTATGCCTTTATTCTCATGCTCATGGTGTAGAGATTTTTATCATGAGCCCAAAGCATGTTGTTTCATAAAAAATAGATCACATATGAAGGAGCTAGGCCTGTTTGAGGATCTAAACCTTCAAAAACCCATGACTCTAGTCCCTTTTGCCTCAGTTTTGACCATAGGTCGGCCTTTAAAGGCCCACTTTAGGGCACATGTACCACCCTTTCTCTCCACCCATGTTCCTACCTTTTCTTTCCCTTTTCCTAAACCATCCTTCTACCCACAGGCATACGAGAGCCGATGGAACCATGCACCACGGATCACGTTTGATCTGATGGTCACAGGACTATTTCCAACCCAAGGACATGCACTATAGGTGCAGCAACCTTGCAGACACCTAGCACTCCCACACTCCCACAGGTGCAATCCTTGCCCTACTTTGTCTTCACCTAACCCACATCCTAGTGCCTCTAGAATGCAAAGTATCCTCAAGAAGGGTAGGTGAACCGCAACCCTACCTCCTTTGTCCCCTCATGTCTGTTGACCATCCCTCAATCCTATTTCATACCCCTCACACCCTGCTACCTATAAGAACCCCCATCTAGTCCGCCAAGCATCTCTCTTTCTCTTTGTCTTCTAACCCTTGCATTTGGAATTTGGTAGCTCTACCTAGCCTCACATCCGCCACCCGCTCGAAGGTTGGGGAGCCCAAGCGCGAGGTAGGGGATGACATTGAGGGCGTCAAATTGAGTGTCAAGGGCTCATATTTCCTACACTGCCCCACTCACCTCCTCTGTCTATCTTCATCACGTCCGCTGTTGCTATCTCTCTTCCCCTCATCCTCTCGCCTTATGCCACACATGCTCTGACTACCACACAAGCACTTCGGTAGGCACATATCATGTGCCACACATCCCTCAACCTCATGACTCAGTGACCCAAGTGACACACCTCAACCAACCTCCTTGGGTCATGCTCAGTCGCATCAAACCACTCCTCATGTCCAGCATGCGCCTCACACTGCACTAACCTGCTACATACCGCACAAGCTCACCCCCTGCTGCTCCAAGATGCCTATGCATTCCGTTCACTACTGTGTCGACCTTGCAAGCCCAATCTCATCCCAATCATGTTAAATCCCCCACCCCCAAAGATCCCTCTTTTAAAGCTTTAACCTTCAAAACCTCATATCTTCTGTCCCTTAACCAAAATACATTGATATGATATATCTTTTTGGTCAGCAAAAATGTCACCTCACTAATGATGCTATTATCCCCTACTAGTTTTGCACAAATACTCACTGTTTTGTTGAAAAGGTATCCCTATGATCTTTTAAGTGTTAATCACCTTCTATTATGCATAACGTGATCTTTTTTCTTTCATTAATGGAAAATCAGTCACTTTGACTCATTAAGAATGTGGACAAATTCCCTAGATCTATTAAATGTACCCTAATGTTTATCTTGACCTAGCTTGACAAACTTTGCTCTAAAAATGGCCCTTTATGTATTTATTTGATGCACTTGTATATATGTGAGGTTTCCACCTATATTATCATCATACAATGTTTTAACTTCTAAATCGGTGAACTTATGTACCTTTTTAAATCAATGTATCTATGATGATCATGTTTAACTTGATTGATGGCCTCATGTTGTATCACATGCTACATGTTATGACTTTTATGGAATTCAATAACTATATCTTTAGAATGTTGTGCAAATATTGATCAATAAAGATTAGAAATATATTTGTGACCTCAAACTAATAAAATCATCATGCTATGGATCTATATCCTAACTTGATCTATCTTATGCTCTTCATGCTTCCATGACTTGGAAAAGTAACAATCTTGCTTGAAAACGATTTAGTATGACTAATTATGTTTTGTATGAGAAAATCATGATAAGTACTCATTTTTAATGATTCCCACGACCCCAAATGATTTGTGATCTCACATTATATCTAATTTAAAGTGGATTGTTAATCCTAAAACCAAAGTAGCTTTGGTAATACTTGAAACTATGTTGTTAACTACATGTTGGGATGACATGATGGGACTATGGAATGCTTTGAACACCTAAGCTTAGGATAATATCCACATAGACTAGAACATTCTTATATTATCAAATATCTACTAATCTAAGACCCACTATTATGTATTTTTACATAGTAGGTTCATGTTGGCTTGGGCCTTCTCTAAGAATCTCACTCATGAATCATAAATTGAACTCTACTCACAAGGTATGCTTAACCTCTTGACCCCACTATGATATTGTCTTGCTTGTATGTATGACGTGTGAATGCTTGGCTAGGTAATTACTTGATTGATCTATTATTCCTATGATTAACAGTTTCATGTTGATTATACTACATTAACAAACCTTGAACATAATTTAGAAAAATCTGTTATACAACTTAATGTTGATATGATGAAGAAACCTAAAAACATACTTTGCATAAAACAATGTCATTAAGGGATCTCTCCTTGTTTCTACTTTTCTCTTATGAGATGTTTCCAGCCAAGCAACTTTTATACTACACTTAAACTGTGGTTACATTTTTTTCATATCGTACTCAATGCATTCACATTGATATATTTTGTTTATCAAATTTGTAGTTGCCAAATGAAGATCCGCTGCACTCAAGACTCTAAGCTCTAAAATGAATCACAAATGGGTATATTGAATATAGAAATGGGTACTCATCTCTTATCTCCATGTTTAGTATCTTGTTATCTCTTTAGTCTTGTTGTTACTTCTTTTACATATATATATTTCCTATGTGAAATATTTGTGCCATTCTTTGGATGGACACCCAAGTCCACTTGCCTTTGGCTATGTAGCCATTAGGAGTGTGGACCTAGGGTAACAAATTATTCTATGAAAAATGGTACCAGAGCCATACACACATGCCTCTATATGTGTTTAAGGCATAACACATCTTAAGAACCCAAGGAGGACTAAAATCCTTTCCTTAAAGTTTAGAGAGTCTTCTGGCATATCATATCTTCTTTAAGGACAACATAATCTACCCAATTAGATGATGATTAGTCAGTTTCCTTATATCCTCGTGTGATTCTTCTCTCTTGACTATTAATCACATGGCATCTCAATAATGGGTAGCTTATGTATGGGAAAAGTATAACTCATTTGAAATCATGAAAATTGATTAAGATGATAATTCCATTATTGATCTGAAATTGAAAATCCTATTTTATGTATGAAATTACTCTTGAAAGCGATGAACTCATGTGCAAAGTTTATGAAAACTTAATGTTACAAGATAAAAAATAAGTACTTCCTCAATTTGAGGTCAATTATTATCATGGTGAAATAAGGTGGGACTTATGTTTTACACCTCATATTGGATGAGGTCCCTATTAATTAAACCCATGTTGCCCCATTTTTTTAATTAAATATCAAACATAGTTAAGCCAAAATTTCCACTATTTGATATGTAGCATGATCATGCCACAAAATAACCATGCCTTTTGACCCCTAGATTATGATGTGAAAACTAGTTGCAAGAGGAAAATCCCTTACTGACTATTATTCCTCTTTGTAGACTGAATCTAGATAATATGGTGGACCTAGAACTCAATCTTTCCCTATTATTCTCAAACTCTTGGAGTGCCCAATTTTACTTCTCGATTTCCAAAGTTTAACCTTACCTTGATTATGAAAGGAAGGGGATGCAATTTGACTTCAACCTTACAAAATATTGAAATAGGTTTGCCCTATTAATGATCTTGATGTTTGACTCTTGATCCTATGAAACATGATTTGATAGTTGATACTCTCCCTATTTGTATGTTTTTGATGACTCATGACTATTGTTTACTAAAGTGCTAGATTAGGGTGGTAGTTGACTTATGACTCCCCTAATCTTGGTCAAATCCCTATTATGACTGCCTCTAAATTCCCATATGTTGATTATTTAGAGTTTAGAAAGGTAACCATTTACACACGATTTTGAAATATTGAACTAAGCCCCTAGTAAGTTAAGTCTATGATGATATTGATACTTGATCTTGAAATCTTGATTTGATGATGATCTTGAAATATGTTGATTGTTACTATAGCTTGTGGTTGACTTCTTAGAATGACCAAGGTCTAGATCATTCATCAAACTCAAATACCATGATAATAAAATTTATGTTTACACCACAAAATGTTGCTCGATTAATGTATATGGATGAACGATCACCCCTAGAAGGGTGATTTAACCAATTGGTTTAAGAATTGAGGTAACCTTGAATGTCACCTAAAATTTGAAGGATTAAGTATAGAAAACATGAAAGAACATATGCTAAGTATAGTTCATCAAACCCAATTATGCCATATCTAAGGGACAAAAAGATAAATCACTAAAGAAGTGACTAAAAATATGTGAAAAAACCTGGGAGGGAAGGTCACCAAGAGGCCAAGCCCAATAGGGAAGTCCACCATGAAGACCAAGCCCAGGAGGGAGGGTCACCAAGAGGCCAAGCCCAGGAGGGAAGGCCACCATGAAGACCAAGCCCAGGAAGGAAGGTCGCCATGAAGACCAAGCCTAAGAGGGAAGGTTACTAAGAAGACCAAGCCCAGGAGGAAGGTCACCATGAGCCCAATGCCGGGACATAAAGTAAATGATGGGCACACTAAGAGATAGAGAAAAACAAGGTTAAAGAATTACATATAAATTAATGTGCTCAAATATAGGGAAGGTCACCATGAAGACCAAGCCTAGGAGGGAAGGTTATTGAGAAGACCAAGCCTAGGAGGAAGGTCACCATGAGCCCAATGTTGGGGCATAAAGTAAATGATGGGCACACTAAGAGATAGAGAAAAGAAAGGTTAAAGAATTACATATAAATTAATGTGTTCGAATATTGTAGAGAAACCTTAAGAAGAATGTGTATGTTGTATCATAAAAACTTAGGAAGGTAGACCCCTAATCCACTTCTAAGGTGTAAAGTAGGAATCTAAATACTAGCTTTGCAATTTTTTGGACCTATGGCTTTGATGTCCGAAACTTTGACTCTCAATACTAATTTTGGAAATCTTGACCCATGACTACTCAACTCCTATAATCACGCTATATTGATCTTGGTATCACCCTTGATATATGACTAATGAATTATATGATCCCAAATCTCAAAAGTTTAAAATGATGATTATGCTAACTCACTCTATTTTTACTTAGAGGTGAGCTCTATGTGTTCTTGTATGGGACCTTCCACTGATTTTGAGTACGCAATCATGATATCAAAATATGATGTTTGTATCGAATTGTTGAAGCATGAAATCTCAATCACAGATGCATAACCCCACCTAGGCTACTGAAGGGCATAGAACCCGAAATGTTGGGATTGAAAGTCATTTTTTACTTTTGATTCAAGGCCCTAATTATTTGATCTAAGATATGATATCTCTAAATTTGTGATATATAGGATGAACTCTCCAAATTGGTGACTCATGTGACCTTTCAAAATTTGATAATCAATATGACTATGATTTTATCTTGATGTTTGATTTCTCTTTGGAATGGGAATGATTTTGAAAGCGATAATGATACCTTGTTGAAATTATATGATGATTGTGTTATGAAATGTGAACCCACAATCTCAATTGGAGAATTGTGTTAATTTGAGGATACAATTTTTCTATTTAGGTAGGGAGGATGTGATAATATGAAAATTCAAAATTTGAATATGACTTCTATTTTGGACTTATTTTTTGTCCTCACCTTCGATTTCATGTTTGGGTACATAATTTATATTTCTTTAGTGCAATTTATACCTTGATGACCCTCAATTTGACTCTAATTAAGTTTTAGAACATAACACTTATCACCATCCTTTCCTTCTATTTTTGATCTTGATTTTTTTGAACATATGTATGCCTTTGTTCTCATGCTCATGGTGTAAAGCATTTTCTCATGAATACAAGTCACATCATTTCATAGAGAGCTCATATGAAGGAGCTAGGCATGTTTTAGGATCTACACCTTCAAAACCCCTAATTCTAGTCCCTTTTAACTCAATTTTAACCGTAGGCCAACCTTTTAAGGCCCACTTCAGTGCGCACAGCCGACCCTTGCTCTCCACCCCTATAATTGCCTTTTCTTTACCTTTTACTAAACCATCCTCCCACCCGCGGACACACGAGAGCCGATGGTTCCATGAGACATGGACCACGTTGTGATCCAACAATTGTGGGACTATTTCCAACCCAAGGACAGGCACTGTAGGTGCAACGGACTTGCAGACACCCGACACCGCCCACACTCTCATAAGGTCCATCCTCGCCCTACTTTGGCTTCAGCTAACCCACACCGATTACATCTAGAATGTAAAGGACCCTTGATAAGGTAGGTGAAGCACGACCCTACCTCCTTTGTCCCCTCAAGGCCGCCAGCCATCATTCAACACTATTTAACACCTCACGCCCCACCTACAAGAACCCCACATAGTCTACCAAGCCTCTCTCTTTTTCTTTGGTTTCTCGGCCTTGTGTTTGGCACTCAGTAGATCTACCTAGTTATCCTCCACCACTTGCTCGAATATTGGGGAGCCTAAGCATGAGGTAGGGGACAAGCACTAAGGGCATCAGATCGAGCGTAAAGGGCTCAGATTTCCTCCTACATTGCCCCACTCACCTCCTCTCTCTCCCTCATGTCTGCTCTTGCTATCTCTCTTCCCCTCACCCTCTTGCATTGCACCATACATGCTCCGGCTGTCACACGAGCACTTCAGAAGCCACAAATTGTGTGCCACACATCCCTTGACCCCATGAATCAGCGCCCCAAGCAACACACCCCGAGCAACCTCCCTGTATTGTACTCAGTCGCATCAAACCACTCCTAGTCACTAGCACGTGCCTCACACTACACTGACCCACTACAGACCACACAAGCTTGCCCCTACTGCTCCAAGCCGCCTATGCACGCCATCCACTACTAAATCAATAATGCAGGCCCAATCTAGGCCCAATCAGGTTAAGTCCCCCCCCAACCATAATCCCTCTTTTGATGCTTTAACCTTCAAAACCTCATATCTTCTAGGTACCTTAACCAAATACCTCGACATAATATATCTTTTTTATTAGAAAAATGTCATATTGCTAGTGATGCTATTATCCCTTCCAGTTTTTCACAAATACTCATTATTTTGCTAAAAATGTATCCTTATGATCTTTTAAGTGTTAATCACCTTCTACTATGCATAGTATGATCTTTTTGCCCCCAGTTATGGAAAATCAGCAACTTTGACTCATTGAGAATGTGGACAATGCCCTAGATCTATTAAATGTACCCTAATGTTCATCTTGACCTAGCATGACTAATTTCGCTCTAAAAATGGCCCTTTTATGTATTTATTTGATGCACTTGTTTATATATGTGAGGTTTCGACCTATCTTATCGTCATACAGTGTTTGAAATTCTAAATCAGTAAACTCTTGTACCTTTTTGAACTAATGGATCTACTTTGATCACATTTAACTTGATTGATGGCCTCATGTTGTACCACATGCTACATGTTGTGACTTTTATGGGATTTAGTAAATATATCTTCAATTTTGTCCAAGTATTTCTTAATAAAGATTAGAAATCTATTTATGACCTCAAATTAGTAGAATCATCATGCTGTAGCTCTACACCCTAACTTGATCTATGTTATGCTCTTAATGCTTCTATGAATTGGAAAAGTAACAATCTTGCTTGAAAATGATCTAGTATGACTAGTTATGTTTTGTATTATCAAATCATGATAAGTACTCATTTGTGATGATTCCCATGTCCCCAAATCAGTTATGATCTAACCTTATATCTAATCTAAAATGGATGTTAACCCTAAAATCGAAGTAGCTTTGGTAATACTTGAAATTGTGTTATTAACTACATGCCTAGATGACATGATGGAACCATGATGGAATGATTTGAACACCTAAGCTTAGGATAATATTCAAATGTACTAGAACATGATTATATTATCAAATCTCTACTGATCTAAGACCCACTATTATGTCTTTTTAAATCTTAAGTTCATATTGTCTTGAACCTTCTCTAGTAATTTCACTCATGATTCATAAATTGTACTCTACTCACAAGGTATGCTTAACCTCTTGACACTACTATGATATTGTCTTATTTGTTTGTATGCATGTATGAATGCTTGTCTAGGTAATTACTTGATTGAGCAATTGTTCATATGATTACTACTTTCATTTTTATTATACTACATCGACAAAACTCAAACATAATTTAGATAAATCCATTATACAACCCAATGTTGATATAATGGATAAAGAAACCTAAAACATATTTGTATAAAACAATGTCATTAAGTGTGATTGCCTTGTTTCTACTTTTTTCTTATGAAATGTTTCCATCTAAGAAACTTTTATATTACTCTAAACTATGGTTGCATGTTTTTCATACCGTACTCAATGCACTCACATTGATATATTGTTTTATCAAATTTGTTGTTGCCAAATGAAGATCCACTACACTCAAGACTCTAGGATCTGAAATGAATCACCAATGGGTATATTGAATATAGAAATGGGTACACATCTCTTATCTTCATGTTTCGTATCTTGTTATCTCTTTCGTCTTGTTGTTACCGCTTTTACATATAGATTTACTATGTGAAATATTTGTGCCATTCTATGGATGGATGCCCAAGTCCACTCACCTTTGGCTATGTAGCCATTAGGAGTGTGGACTTAGGGTAATAAACATCTCAATGACAATTACACTCCTTATGCTAATTATTTGAATCCCACGTCATATGCCTTTAACAAAACTTATTTATTTCATTTATGTTTTAGTTTTACTTTCCTCTAACTTTAAGTTTGAATATAATTCCCAAGTATGTCTATGTTGGATGTTTTGAAAAGACATTGTATTCTATGTGCATGTTTTGGTTTTTTTCCAAATATTTTAGTTAGCATGGTAAAAATATCACTTTAAACACAATCACTATGCCAAAAATAAAATGGTAGAGTGTGTAGAGGTATGTGAAACTATAAGGTGGGTAGTACAATATTTTATAAGGTGGGTACGTTTTTTCAAACCTAAAATTTTATTCTAAAAATACATAGAAAGATTCCCTAATTAACACTATTTACTAAAATTTAGGTTGCATCTAAATGTAAACCCTTGTTGACTTAATTTAACCCTTATATGTTAATTTAGCTAATTTGAATCCTATAGTGTGCAATACATCTTATATGATATATGATGATGATTTTGTAGAACATAGATCATTACATGTAGATCCACCTTATTCCATATCTTAATTAAATAGTGCACAAAACCCAACCCTAAATATGCAATGGTGACTAGTTAGGTTTTTAATAAAAAACCCATAATTGTTCATAATATATTTCCTACCCTTGTATACAAGTACATCTTAAATTTTGGTAGTGTTATTTCCTTTTTATCATAACCAATCAATCAATTCTTATAGAACTATAATGATGAAATAGATATAATTCAATAAATCATACATAGAAATGAATAGATATTTGGTTTCCTCGATCTTAATTTGGTCAACCCACCTAGTTTCAATAACTTTAGATAACCAAAGCTATATCAAATAATGATAAGAAGAAAAGGACATAAATCAAGTTTTATATTTGATTTACTCTGACACACCTATGTTATGCAAGATACCTAAGTCAAGCATCATCTGTTACTTTAGTTATATCTCATATATCCAAAACCTTTAGAATTGCATCCAATGGTAGAGATTTCATCTTAGACCTCATGCATTTTTGTGCTGATGAACAACTGTAATAAACCCACACACTTGATCTCTAGATCTATCTCCTCTCCACCATAGTTTTTTTATTGTCATGGACAAACGCATGAGTTTTTTTTAAGTTCCTCAACCCTCGCTAACCAAATATCACCCTCCAACTAGAAATACTCAATTTCTAATTGCTTTCCCCCTCCACTAATATACTTAGAGTCCTTCTCACACCACCATGCCAAATCCCATCTACATGTATTAGTTCATGATGCATCCTATGACTCTAATAATTTACCATCTTAGCACATGATACTAAAGTATTTTAAGTAAATTACAAGAAGATGGAATTCTTTATAACTGAAAGATCGACCATATTACTTTGATCTCTCTACCCAATTTTATCTACCAATAAGATACACCAATTGACACAATTGATTTTATACATGCCCATAATCTATCAAATTGATGGAGTGCTCTATCTAAGCCTGACTTTAGGTGAGGAAAAATGACCTTGACCAAACACCCTAGTTGTGGTTAGGCCATTGAAGTGGTGCTATCCCCTTTATATAGGACTAGTGTCTATACAATATTAAAGTTGATTTGTTCATGTTCATACAATAATCTCAATTATGAAGACTGGCCCTTTTTGGGCCTTACTCCCCTATTTTTATCATGTTCTCAAGGCATTTTAGGATTTTACAGGTCCTTTCATCCTTGTATATGTGATGTTAGGTTTGAGGCTTTGAATCCATGTTTCCTTTTGTATAATTTTATTGTGTTTTTCTATCTCAACCTTCTCGGCTCCAAATTTCATGGCGTTGTATGGCATCAGTATTTTGGTGCACCATAGAGCCTCACTGATGACTCATTGCGACTCCATGAGGATGAGGAAGGTAGTGGAGACCTTCTCTAATAAGGGACTACAATGATTTTAAGTTCCATTTTCTATAGAATCTCTTACAGAGCTCTTCATTCTAGAAAAAAGAAAAGAGAATCTAGGTGATGATTTTACCCTCCTATCCCCATGTTCTTAATTTATGTATTTCACAAGATGTGGGCTGTATGGCCTATCTAATGTTATCGTTTGATGTTAGTGACTTAAGCATAGTAAATTACTATCTTTACCATGTCACAAGCATAATATTTATCTCGTTATGCAAGGGAATTTTATACTTTCTAGTCAAATTTTGTATGTGATGCATGTCTTTCATACTATTTTATAAATCATTTTAAACATCTTTTGAACTATATGATCTTAGTTGTACAAAAGTAAATCACCTAACCTCATAAAGTTGTTAGTAAATATGCATTGGAAACATCATGACACATGCAACCTCTTAGCCTAAAATCATGCACCTATGAACAAATAATTTCCCTAATTCTATTGACGACAATAAATACTAAAATCATGTATGATCCTTAATACATTTTATGTGTTATACATGGATTAGAGTTCCTTTTTGGATTCTAGTTGTCTTAAGTGTTTGTCCTTGATATCATGTGAGTGTTTGTGTACATTAAGTACTATCTACACTTTCAAGGATTTGTATTTAATTTTGTATGAATTATTCTCAATTTAAAGAACAACATTTCATTTCTTTTTATGTCATCCACAAATATTGTGAATATGCCAATAGCTGAGTTATCTAGTATATTCCTCAATTAATGTTTGAAACAAAATATCATTTTTCATGACTATGCTGATCAATTTAGAATCATGAAAAGTCACTTTCAAGTTCTAGAAACTTTGTTGATGTTGATATAGTTCTTCATTATGTAAGCATTGTGGGTACAATCATGAACTCTAATTTTATCCCATGGTTGTTCAATAATTTTTTCAAAATTTGAGGGTAAACGACCAATCATATTGATTACATATTGGTGATGGCCTAAACATCAAACTTGGGCTTGAACCCTAGGTTAAAGGTAAATTCCTATCTTAGTTCTCTTGTAATGAATTCAATATTAAATTCAGTCTCCCCAAGTATGAAAATCTCAGTAGTTTTATTTGCAATGTAAGGTGAGATTTCCCTAATTCTAGAAATATTAGAGATCTTGTTTATTTTCTCTTGTCTTAGAACATTAGCATACACAAAGATGATTCTATTCTGTGATGTGCTAAGAGTAGCATTTGTCTTAAGTAGGTCTAGAATGTAATCAGAGAAGGAAAAGAAGCTTCTCCTATCTTTGAATGGATTTGGAGTTGTAAAGGTCCAAAATGATGTATTCTAAATGCATGGAAAGCTAGTCACAATAAGTTTCCAACTTTAGAATATGCCAGAAGAAGAAGAACATAACTTTCTTCCACTTGTTTCTTATATAGGAATGGCTATGAGAGTATCAAGATCTTAATTTTTGACTATTATTTTAACATATTTTTTGGGAGATGTTAGTAACCTTTTTCCGATGTTTTTCTATCCTAAAACTAGAATAATATTATTTCGAGTTTTGGTAAGAAGGATAAGACTATTATAATCCTTTTTATATACCACACCTGTATAGAAAGGAACATGAGAGTTCATGGAAACCACATGAAATCTTCTGAATCTATTTGGAAAAATATTCTTTCAAATGCATCTATATTCTAATTAGGAAAGCCTTTATGAGTTTCTTTCCCTCTGCTTGTTTTGATGCTCATGACTCTAGATATTATATGTTTTCTACTATGAAGGGCTATCTTTCTTTGATTCATCTGATAAGTCTCAGACTCCTTTTGTTTTGTTCTTTTTTGTTTTTTGTTGAGAAGGTCCCAGAGATCTTGTTTGCCTCCTCTTTCTTTTACTACATCTTGGTTATGGTTCTTGTTGTATGGTTCTCATTCTTGCATATCTTTCTCAGATATGAAAAAAGCTATTTTTTGTTGATAGGGTGCCTATAACACAATTTTCTTCTTCTTGATGTATAGTTCTTTAGATTTCTTCTATCTTCATCCCCTTGTACATCTTCCCCAAAAAGTTCTATAAATTCTTTTTTTCTTCAAAAAAACACAAAATAAACAAGTGAGTTTAGGAGACCCCCCAAAAAATATTTGTGGGTACAAATGTGGATACTTTAGTGCATCTTTGGGCATCACAAGTGTACTTATAAGCTATGTAGGATCATTCAAGTGAGCCTTTAAGGCCTTATGAGAAATGTGGGTGCCATAAAGAGAGAAACTATATCAATCGAGTTAAAAGTCATATTATTGTTCCATCATGGTAATTAATTAAATTTTCCATTTTTTAAAACTCTACAAATTGTATGTTACTTTCATACTCTAAATGGCCAGTGTCACTCATGCGTTAATGTCACCTTGCATGCTTGTGGATGATATGTTTATTGGTGGTGAGTAATAGTATGTTTGAAAATTATGTCTAAGGACAAGGACGATTTCCATAGGATGTGAACATCAGGAGGTTAGAAGCCTAAGGCTAAGGGAAAGACTCTAGTGAAGTACATGAAGTGATTGGTGGCATTTCATTATCCCTAATTAGTTTCCTATATGTTGAAGTCTGAACTTTATACCCAATAATGTATTGGGTTTTCCTTTATGTTGGAAATTTGAGAAAGAGACATATTCCATATACATGTGCTATGTTTTTTCCAATTATTTTGGTTTGTATGGTGTTTAAATTATGTAACCACCACCACTTTAGGAGTTTTGTATTAATTCTTCTTATCATATGGTTGCGTTTAAAAGATGGGCTGTTATTAGATCTTGTATATATTTATGGTTTATTTCTTCTTATGTGGATACTAATTCAAGCCACACGCCTTTATATTTCCTTAGTGTTGGAATGCTGTAAGGAAGCACATCTAGTGCATGATTGAGAGAAATGCCACTTCATGAAAATGAGAGCATTGTTTTGGTACATGTTGTTAGTTTATGTGATATTAAGATAGATAAATCCAAAGTTTATACTATTGAAAATCTCCCTTCATAATGCTTAGTTAGGGAAGTTAGGTCCTTTCTAGGAGATGTATTTTCTACAAATAATTAGAAAGGACATCATTGGCATTGATAACTCCTTGACAAATCTATAAACAAAGGATATTGATTTTATCCTTTATGATGAGTGTGTAAATAATATCTTTTTCCTCAAGGAGGTAATGCTATCTAGGTAAGTGATTAGGGATACAGACGAGCCTTGTCGATATCTTTACTAGGAATAAATGTATTGTGATGAAGGACTTTTTAAGGCTCCAAACTTGTATGTTGTGAAATTCTAGTGATTAGGCCACTGGAGTATTTTGGGAATATCTGGTGAATAAAATCCTCCATGCTATATACTACACTAGTAAGACACTCGACAAAGGATAGAAGAACTAAGAAACTACTAAATAAATATATGCTTTCTATAATTTTTTTGTTCAACAAGTTTCTATTTTGCTTGGTGGGCTTCCAAATCATTGCATAATTTGACCAAACAACCATAAAATATTTGTTGTCCAAGAAGGAAACCAAGCAATGTTTGATTTGTTGAATTCTATGTTCATGGATATGACTTAGGGACTTGTGATAAGATGGAAAGTGAGAATATGGTGGCATACCATCTGATCTACCTGCATTATGATGACCATGATACCCTGTTAGTGGATGATTAAAAGAAAATTAACTGATGAAGAACTTCACTCTCCCCAAGAATTGATATGCATTGTGGAAAGAAAACATAGTGGAGTACACCATCGCAAGGTTTATGCATCCAACTTGTATAGCAAACTATTGAAAATACATTTCTTTGATACATGATGCACTTTCACTAGACCAGTGCATATCTATTCAAACTCTAAACTCTACTCATGTGGGTTACATTAGCATTGTATTCATAAAGATGACATTCCCTCTATCTCAACCTCTACTATTTTGGTGCCACTGGTGGGACACTTGAGCTCACAAAATATAGCTACCAAGGTTATGCAATGTGGCTCCTATTGGACAAAAATATTTATAGACACACATTTGTTTGCAAGGTCTTGCTACCAATTCTAGATGACATGAAACATTTCAAGGTGAGATGAGAACCCGCTTAACCTAAGGCAAGAAGTGGAAATTTTCAATGCGTTGAGAGTGGACCGTATGGTTCACTTCCCATCTTCTTATTTTTCATCTATACTATTGTAGATTGAACTGTAACTTCAAATGGATGGAGGTAGTCCCCACCATTTAATGCAATCCAAGAGAATGATTAAGCTATTTGAAGATATTGTATTCCATCTCCTCACATTCCCACCACCATCATGTTATAAAGGGGATCTTTGAGTCAATTCCAAAGAAGTATGGAATTCACCATTGAGTAGCTACACCATAAGCACACACATATTAGTGGGTAAAAGGTCTCTGATTATAAAATAAGGGCAATGCTAAAGAAGATGGTGAAGAAAGCCCAAAAATATTGGGTGCACAAGCAGAATGACACCCTATGGGCTTCACTTATAAGATGCCTATTAGTGATACACCAATTTGAAATAGTTCAGAGATAAGGCATATATAATGGTGGGAATCAAACAAATAAGTTGTTACACGATCAATATGGGACAATTTCACAAACTTGAACTATAAAAGCTCAAAGAATTGGGACTAACAATGTCTGAAAATGTAGAGACTTACAAGGAATGAAATAAGTTGTGGTGTGATGGCCACACGAGAATGAATGATTACTGGGACAGTGAAGCCTATTTTATAAGTCAAGTATACTTTATTTTTGGTAAGCTTAAGACAATATTGTTTTTGCCTTTTCATAATTAATAAAATGTATCTACTTAGGTTGTGGAGATGGAACAAAAGAAAAGGAGAATTCAAAGTCAAACAACAATGTCTCAAATGCCACCTAAAATGGAGGATATGAAGGTGGACACAACACTTAATGTATCTTAATCTACCTCCACAACTTGATCAACATTGCATCCAACCATCAACATTTAACATATGCCTTTCTCAAAGAAATTATGGTGGTTCTGTTCAATTTGTAATTTTAATTTGTAGTTCTAGGTTAATTCATGTTAGGTGATTTTATTTGTTGTTCATATTGTAGGCTAATACTCACATAAATCTTATTTATGAATATTTATAATGATAAAGTAATTTGGTAACTAAAATTAGGGTACATGAACCTAACATTGGGTGGCTAGATTCCCTAACAGTCTAGCTAAAGGTTTCTATCATATTTGACATGTGAGAGGTTGTACGAGCTGAACATCTAGCTCCCCTATTTTGATGGTAATATTTTATTGGGGTCAATTGGAAATTGTTTGGAAATCACTAGTACAAATACCACCTTTAGCATTAGTTAAAATAGACATATAATTTTAGTTTTATATGGAAACCTTAGTGGGAAACACTACATCTAAGTACCTTCTATGTTGGTTTCTAGGGAACGGAAAAATTGATGACATAGAATCAGTGTTGGTTGATATGAGAATAGAAACCAATGACTCAACCAAAGACTCAAAGTAATATCAGGGCATGGTATCACTCTATTTCACCAGTTCCATGCAAAATAACCAAAACTATAGTCCTACTGTGTCGTTAGTTGTAGTAATAAAAATTGATGTTGTACTTCCTTATCCGGTAAAAGAAACATACCTATAGCATCCACTTTTTATAATAACCAATGCTATATTCCTACTGTGTCATTAGTTCAAGTATTAAAAATTGACATTGTACTCCCTTATTAGGTAAAATTTTAACTAATAAAGGTAGATTTTTCATTGGTATTGGTGATAAAACAAACAACACAGCCTACATCATCGATATTTTTATAATAACTTATGATGTAGGCATGTTTTTTATATAATAGGTATGCAGACTTGTATCCAACTATTCGGTAGGATGTAGATCCTGTAGTTCATTAGAACTGTAGGTTCATCATGTGTTTATCTTTACAACATGCCAACACACATGCAAAACCTGCAATAATAAACACATACACACAATTTATCCACCCACATACATTTCCATTCTACAATTCCATTCTCTTCAAGACTTGATCTATTCTCATGGACATATACAATTTAGAAAACACATATACAATTATGTTATTTAATTTCATTCTAATGATGTGTAGAAATGCAATTCTCATTGAATTCATTTCTCTTCACATTCATTCACACACATGCACATATACTCATAGCATTTATCATATCCACCAACAATTCAATATTTAAAGTTGTGGTTATCACTTACAAATTATGGGGTCTTTATCTACATGACTAATCAATGATGGAATTAGAAATTCCACATTGGTTAGTACGAACTCTCCACACACCCTATATAAGTAGCTGCAAGACATATATGTATGGATTAATATAATAAAATAGATCAATATATATTTTCACATATATATAATGAGGTATTTAGTCATAAGATCTCACCATATCCAAAGTTCTGTCACCATTGCATTCAACCAATCATAAGTAACAACTCCACAATACCTATCAAGAATACACCAGTATCATGAGCTTGACTTGAAATGTCTTCCTTAATACGGATCATCATAGTCGACCCTTTTTCTAAGTTGCTTATCCATAGTGCAACCTCCTATACTTAGGACCTAGCGAGTCAAATAGGTCCTTTGCAATCCAAGCAGGTAATTGAATATCTGGAGGAGGAAATAAAGGATAGACTACAGGGGGTTTCTTAGGTGATGTTATCTTCATGTATGTATTCTCATATTAATTGCCAATTATAAACACAAGTAACAAATCACAAATATAAACACAATGAAAATATAAAATACATTGGTATAGATAACTCCCACTTTGGGCCACACAACCACACCACCTTCTACATCACCTATCATCTCATGCTCTGGGTCTCCATGTGGTAGTGCTACCTATTTATAAGCATCATAGATGAGCCTGATAGACACAAAACCACTTCATAGGGAATTGAAACACCATGAATCATGTCACCCATAAGGGGTGGGTAAGTGTCACCTAGTGCAACAACATAGAAGCCATATTTATATAAGACGACCTGGCCTCAACCTTGACAAATTTGTAATAGTGTTATATATACATAAATACAAACATATTTTAAATTTACATGAAAGACTATTATATCAAAAAAAAGCTTACACTGGGCGTGCCAACAGGTGGGTCCATGGGATTACTCTCAAACACCTCTATCATAGGGGGTCTACCTCATATGAAGAGTAGGGAATCACAAATATTATCTAAGGAGGTTGAGACTGAGAAGCTTAATACTATCATTGCATCCTCTATTCCCTTTGCAATCATGTCTTGCACCTGCTCTTTTGACAATCATCCTTTTTTGATAGATTTGCACTTCTCTGATGATCCAAAAAAGGATATTATACCAACACCAACCCTAACAACCCTAACACTGCCTTGATGCTATGGAGTACCTAAAGCAACCATGAACTCATCCTTTGGCCCTTAGGGATGAACTTTCCTTATTTTCTTTGCTTGTAGAGCTCTCACTAATCATCATCAATAGCAATTGGTTAGTAAACCATAAAAATCAAGGTAAAAAGATGAACATACACTCTAGAAGTTGAATTTTCTATTATTGCAACCACCTCAGTGGTTGCGGGTTAGGGTATTTCTCCAGACCAGTTTGTCTTTGCAGCTGTCCACTCCTTGTGGCAAAGTAAAGGTGTAGGAGTAGTAGAAGACTCAGCAGACCTAGGAGTAGACTGCTCAGAAGAAGACACTTCCAGTCTCTTTTGTTGACACATTGGGTAGCCACTTGGACCCAAGTTGTAGTCATGCACATTCTTTGCACGCCTTTCTTTTTGAGCATCGTGTAAATCCTGATTAATCCAAAACATATGTTAATTACGTAATACATTGAATTCATATGAATGAATTTTCAATGAGGAGGTTTAAAACCTTGAATGTATCTATTTATCTTGAAGCAACAAACACTTCCCACACCTACTGGCCAAGATAGGCCCATTTCTCAATGGAAAACTTCTTCTTCTTCTTGTTCATTATGTATTCTCTTGTCATATTTGTCCTATAATTCCTTAATACCCTCCCACTATGTTGCATCACTTTTTTTACGATGCAATTTTGCATCATGGTCAAAGATACCCTACAATATTTCATATACTTAATGGCATATTTTTACAAATAGAATTGTGAATATCTTTAAAAATCAGAATATCTCACACATAAGTCCTCCATATGTAGTCTTTCATGGAAGGATCAAATTTATGCCAATATTCTATTGTTATATCCACTATACTGTGAGTAATAACCCCTATATATTGCATGAAAGTACATTGATTCTTTCTAATAGGATTTCCTACATCATCAAAGTCAATATCTAGATTCGGTCCTTTACCCCTTTGTACTACTAACTTGTTCATCAAGATGATGCCTCTTTTACGTGCATGATCATGTTCCTCTACAAAGTCAACAAGATCCTCAAGGCACACACCCTCAAGATTCTCATCCTAAAATTGTCAAGAAACACATGTAAGTGATAGATAATGTAAATTGCAAATCTATGTAATAATTGTGATAGAGAATGTAAAATGCACATCTATGTAATAGAACAATACAACTTACACCAATCTCATCCTTACGATGCACATCGTCATGGAGCTTATTCTCACTGTCAAACATCATAGAAAAATGTCATATTAAAAAAAGTCAAAGAATAAAATATATGTAAAGAACTGAAATCCATGTATAATCTTAGTTTAAGCCTTTTTCTAGGCTTTTCTTTCCTTTATGTCCTTGATGTTGAATTAGTGGAAATTATAAAGGTTTTGTGTACTTTTGTTCCCAATATTTTACTTTATAAGGAGTTAAGCACAAATACCTCAGTGAAAGTTTAGTAATGGGTTTAATTTGCAAAATATCCACTTAATAAAGATAAGGATAAAACAAAAATGGATCTAGAAGTTTCTATGGATTTTGTGTGGAAAAAGAAAAGAAAATCCTAAATTGAGATAATGTGACATTAAATGAATTAATTTTCCCATTAAGTAAAAAATAAGAGGAAATTGCCTAAAAATCATAAAAGTGAAACTTAAAAGATAATCCTAAATCCAAATTCATTTCCTTTGAGTACAAGTTTGCATGAGTGATAAGTTTCACAACTTTTGGTATAATTGTATTAATTGAAAGGGAAAATAGGAGATAACTTCAAAATACAAAATAAAATCTTTATTGACTCCAAAAATAATAATTGATGCCAAATTCGTGATCTACACATTAAAATATGCCTTTGGATGAATTTTCACTCAATTTGGAGAATATTTGATTAAAAATATGAAATCCAGAGAGAGAAAGTGTGTAGAACCTTCAAAATATAAAATAAATAAACAAATGACTCTAAAATGTAAAATTTATGGCAAATTCATATCCAAGGCACTTAATATAACTTGTAGGTGAAGTTTCATCAAATTTGGAGAATCTTATAACCATTGATGAAGGAGGAAAGAGAAAATAAGTTTTGATTTATTTCACACATTAAGAGTTCCCAAAAGGAAAAACTAATTGCATATTCGGATTTCTCATATCAAAAATAGGCTGGGTGTCAATTTTCATTTAATTTGGAGCATGTTTGCCCCTTCAAACGAGGAGAGAGAAAAAAGAAATTAATGCACAAATACACTGTAGACTAATATGATTGGGAATTCATTTTATTTTGTCACGTATTGACCTTTGACCTGTGTGATTTTGACCACTAGATCTGCGATCCAATGACTCACACATCATCACCTAGTTCATGCTGATCGGGAAACAAGGACTTATGTGGTAAGGATTTAATTTGAAGATTCCTCGATCGTTTCTCAACGAAATTGTGTGATTTCTTCGCCATTAGTTTCCAAATAGGATTCCACCCAGTTTGATCCTTTATTTGTATTGAATTAATGAATATTCGCAAAACCCTTAAAACTTGTGCTCCAGGCCACCATCCCTTCTACTTCTCTCATATTCACCTATAAATATCCATACACCAAGCACCCCTCGCATCTTTGCAACCATCCACATCGCCTAATTGCTCGCGAACTCATGCGTTTTGCTACCGGCGATTGAGTTGGACTCCTGACCTTGTGGCACCTCTCATGGGCACATTGTGGTTCTAGTGTTCAATCTAGTTGGTAGGTTAGTTCTCCAACTTAATTCTTCATTTTCGTGTTCTCACATTATCGTGCAATTTCCCGTCTCAGTTTTGCCCAAAATCACCAGTCTCACAATGAGCTCGAGTGCCATCAATGGCATGAGCTGTTGAGGGATACGATCTCCTTGGTCTAAAGACCTTATTGCCCCTGTTTCTTCCCTTCTATTCTCTCTATTCTCGCACAAGGGCATTAGCATCTTTTGTTTTGTTTTAGTTGTATTGCGAGGAGCCATGGCTAGGCATGGGACCAACTGAGTTGGCCAGCGGCTATTGGGCCAACTTAACATGGCCCACCCACTCTCTCTTCCTTTCTCTCACCTTGTTTTGCTGAGGTGTCACCCTCTCATTGGTCAACATTCAAAAAATCATATCTTTTTACTCCATTGTCAAAAAAATTAAGATAAAATATGTTTTGGAATCAGAAAAATGTAAGCTTTCTAAAAAAATGGTTTTGAGACTTGGTTTTGAGTTCTATCAAAAAGTGTTTTCTAAAAATGAATTTAATCGATAAAAATCACCAAAAATGCACTTTTAACCTCATAACTCCAAAATAGAAAAAAAATATATGTTTTCTTAATAAGGAGAACCTAATAAGATCAATTGTGATAATTTCAAACTCAAAATAAAGGTTTTATTCGAAAATTCTAAAAGTTAGGGTTTCCTTGCCTTTATACATGAGTAAACCCGAATTCATGATTATACATTGGACATAGGAAAGTGGGCTTTGGAATCAATTAAAGTAGGGAAGAAGAAGTAATTGGTCTCATTAAGAAAGGTATGTGCTTTCCTTACACCTAAGTTGGAAAAATTTGTAACCCTAACCTAGTTTCCCTAATGCGGCTCTTATGAAACCCTAATTCCTCTTTTATTACTTCCTTTGCGATATTTGCCTCAAAATCAATTTTATTAATTTATTTCTTGGGTCTTGTACCCCACTGCTTTGTATTTATTTTATTGATGCTTACACTTGCCATATTTGTTAGCATGTTGATTTATTAGACTATTGAACTAGTGTAGTGGTACTTTTGTACAACCACCCATAGATAGGGCATGTATAAATTCACCCTGGGAAATGTATTACTCTCCCCAATATAGAATATTTGTAGGTGATTGGAATGTGTTACTCTCCCTCACCTATTGGTTGAGGTTATGTAGGTGCCTCAACCCTACATAGTTTAGGTAGTCAATATTAATCATGCATGCAACCTTTTTACTATTTTTGTTATGGCAAGCATCTATTTACTTATGCCTCATTCTTTTGATCATCTTCATCTTATGATGAAATATTAGCCGTTATTTCCATATAGTTTTCTTATATTTTGTCCTAGTTCATTTTCTCTGACACATACCTTGTTTTCTTTCCCTTTTAGTGGGTGCTTTCCCAACCACCTAGGGTCAGATCAAGGTGTTGAACAAGGCCAAGGTGACCAAGTTCAGGAGTTGTAGATTCAAGTTTTGCAATCAAGGATGACTAGGTTTATTATTGCTAGATCCTATAGTTTCTTTTTCAAATTTTCCTTTTCAAAGAAACTCATGTAGTGAACAAGTGTTCAAAAAGCAATGTAATAACTTAGTATCTTTCTGCTGCTATTAATATTTTATATGTATCTGAAACATGCTTATTTACTGGAATTATTATATATGCATTCCACAATGTCTATTTTTCTTAGAAAAAGTGGATGTTTTGTATTTCCTTTAAATTTTAGTAAGGAGGTGATCTCGCCTCTTTACAACATGGTATCAGAGCCTGCTGGGCAACTACTAGGGCATAAGTTGAAATAAAGGGTGTCTAGAATGGATCAAGGTCTGGGGGGTGGCAATATTTTCCTTGTGCCACTAGCTTGGTTTACGAGGACCCCCAGATCCATATGATACCTGCATGGCCCATGCTGATACTGAATGCCTAAAATAGTATGCTCAGAGGCAATCATAGCCTTATCTATCCTTGTTATCTACTGCTGTTATCTTATGTTATACCCTTATATTTTAGGATAGAAATTTTTTTAGAAACATGAAAAACTCCTCTTCAGGAGCTACCTCCGGCAACACTAACAACGGGGATACTCTGGTGACTCCCTCTAACACTGGGATAGTCCCTACTGCCACTGTTGGCACCCTCTTTTGACCATTGAGAAAAAGATGACCATGTTGTGCCAGATACTCTCGACTACCTTGGTGGGACAACTTTCCAATGCTGCAGTTGCTACAACAAAGCCGAAGGAGTTCACGCTTACAAACTTCATCAAGATGCAACCACCGTACTTCAAGGGCGAGAGTGATCCAAACATGGTGGATAAAGATGACAACTGGGTTTTGGCTCTGAAGCATATCTTTGAGGGCATGGTATGTCCTCCTCACTAAAAGGTTTGCTTCGTGATGTATGTGCTGATTGGGGCGACATGAGTCTGGTGGACGGGTATGTTTTGTTCCTGTGATACTTCGAGCATGACCTGGGAAGAATTCCTCAAACTCTTCCATGTGAAGTTTAACCACTCCACCTACTTGAAGTGGAAGGAAGTAGAGTTTTATAGTCTAGATCAAGGAAGCTTGAGCATCTTTAAGTATGTGTAATGATTTCTTCTCCTAGAGAGCTATGTGGTGGACCTAGGAGCTGAAAGGAGATCAACCATGTTCCTCGAGGGTTTAAGCTACAACGTAGGGAGCAACCTTGTACCCCAATTGCCGTTGAATTTTAAACAAATGGTGGACAAGGCTTTGGTGATTGAGGCGTACCCTGAGTTCCAGTCTTCCAGGCACAACAACAACAATAAGAGAAAGAACGCTGGTGGAAACCAAGGGCGTGGCAAGTGCAACCGGTGCTCACGTTCTCACCCACTAGGAAGATGCCCTACTGGCAATGGTCAACCCCATAGAGATGATCGACCTAAACCTATCTTCCATGAGTGCGGTCTAGCTGGAAACATTCGACCCAACTGCCCCAAGCTTGGGCGGGGACTAGCTCCAACTCAGCAACCTGCCCAACAACTTCAACAACGACAAAGTCTACCTCTAAGAAACAACAATAAGAACCGGTAAGGTTGGAAGCCACCTGTGGAAAGGGAGAATAGAATGGTGTTTGCCCTTAATGTTGAAGAAGTTAAAGGAGATATTGAAGTCATCGAAGGTACCTTACATCTTAATATGCATCCAGTTAAAGCACTCTTTGATTCTGGTTCATCGAATACATTCATATCATTTGAGTTTGCTGCCATGTTAGAGATAGAATCAGAATATATGGATCATGTTTTAGATATTAAAACCCCTAGTGGTAGGATCTATTCTTCTTATCTTAAACTCTTGACCTTGGACCTATGTATCTCTGGTATAATGTTTCCCTCAGATTTCATCTTGCTTGACATGACCACCTTTGATGTCATCCTGGGGATGGATTGGTTGAAGAGGTACAAAGTTGTTTTGTTTTATGGGGTATCGAAGGTCAGTTTGTTACATCCTGTTGAGGGAAGGATGTGTGTCAAGGGTAGGATGCGAGAGGATTGATAATTTGTCATCTCCACCACCAAATCCAAAAAGCTTGTCTCACAACGATGTAGAGCATTCTTATCCTCTATCGTCCTCGATGCCACACCTCCTGCTCTGGATCACATAGATGTTGTGAAGGAATTTCCTGAGGATTTTCCTGGCTTGCCCCCAACTCATGAGGTTGAGTTTTCCATCGAGCTCTCACCAGAAACCTCTCCTATCTCAAAGCCTCCTTATTGCTTGGCCCCTGCGGAACTCACCGAGCTTAAGAAGTAGCTTCGGGAGCTTCTCGACATGGGCTTTGTACGACCTAGTGTTTCACCATGGGGAACCACTATCTTGTTCATGAAGAAGAAGGATAGTTCGTTGCATATGTGCATGCATTATCGTATGCTTAATCAAGTGACGATAAATAATCACTATCCTTTATCTCACATCGACGATCTATTTGACCAACTGAAGTCAGCCACTATGTTCTTGAAGATGGATCTGCAAAGTGGATACTACCAGATGTGTGTGAAGGATGAGGATGTCTTAAATATAGCTTTCAGAACACGTTATGGGCATTATGAGTTTCTAGTCATTCCTTTAGGCTTGACTAATGCCCCTGATGCTTTCATGGACTTGATGAATCGAGTGTTTCGTCCATACCATGATCATTTCTTGGTAGTGTTCATCATCGATGTGTTGGTCTACTTCAAATTTGAAGAAAAACATCGTGAACATCTATGAATCATTCTGAACACATTGAGAGAAAATCTACTTTATGCTAAATTCTCAAAGTGTGAGTTATAGATCAAGGAATTGATGTTCTTTGGTCATGTGATTTCTACCGGACATATTGCTATTGATCCTATCAAGGTAGAAGTTGTGACCAAGTGAAAAGCTCCGAAGACCCTGTCTGTGATCTATAGTTTCCTTGATTTAGTAGGTTATGATTGGAGGTTTATCAAGAGTTTTTATGAGTTGGCTCTTCCTATGACAAAGTTGACAAGAAAATAAGACACATTTGTTTGAACACCTGAATGTGAGGACAAGTTTCAGAAGCTGAAGAGTTGTTTGACGTCTACTCCCGTTCTTACTTTACATGTTGAAGGAAAACCCTACATCATCTTCACTGACGCTTCCAAGCAAGGATTTGGGTGTGTCTTGATGCAAGAGTATTGAGTGGTCACCTATGCTTCATGCCAATTGAAACCTAATGAAGAGAATTGGCCTACCCATCCATTTAGAGCTAGAAGCTATCATGCATGATTTAAAGATCTGGTGACACTATATGTATGGAGTAAAGTTTTCTCAGATCACAAAAGTTTGAGATATCTGTTGGCATAGAAGGATCTGAATCTGAGGCAGCATAGATGGATGGAGTATCTCAAGGACTACAATTTTACAATCACCTATCATCTCGGTAAAGCAAATGTAGTTGGTGATGCTTTGAGTCAAAAGAAGAATGCAATATGTGCTACTATGAACCTGGAATATGTTTCCTATTGGCAACCATAGCCTAATGATAAAGAAGATACTGAGAAGTTGTGTGTTCACATGGATATTTTGTGCATTACACCTTCTTGGATCTCAGAAGTTGTTGCTGTACAACTTAAAAGTTTTGAGCTTGAAGAGATGAAGGCCTTAGCTGAGAAGCCACAGTCTGACTTTTTAGTTGGAGTTGATGATGCTGTTCGTTTCTGGCAAAGGTTGTGGATACCTGAGGTTGGTGTCCTACAATAGAAGGTTTTGAGTAAAGCACATGGGTGTAAGTACACCATACACCCTGCTACTACCAAGATGTACAAAGACATGTAACAAAGTTTTTTGTGGAAGAACATGAAGAAGGATATAGCTTTATTCACGGTAAAGCGTTTGACTTGTCAAGAAGTCAAGATCAAGCATCAATGACCTGGTGGTCTTCTGCACCCTCTTAAGATACCAGAATGGAAATGTGAGAAGATTACTATGGACTTTGTCACTAGTTTCCCTAAGACCAAGAAGGGTTTTGATTCTGTGTGGGTTGTGATTGACCGGTTTGTGAAATCTGCACACTTTTTACCTTTCTCGTCCACATACAAGGTTGATGAGATGGCTCAGTTGTATGTGGATTTGATCATTTGTATTCATGGAGTTCCTAAAGTGATTGTATCCGATCATGATCTAAAGTTCACCTCTCATTTGTGGAGTCAGATTCAAGCAGAGATGGGTACTGACTTGCGTTTCAATACGACCTATCATCCTCAAACTGATGGATAATCTAAAAGATGGTGCAAATTCTGGAAGATCTACTTCGTGACTGTGTTATGGATTGGGGAGGTGTATGGGATAAGTTTCTTCCGTTGGTAGAGTTTTCTTATAATAATAGCTACCAAATCTAGTATTGGTATGCCACCATATGAAGCTTTGTATGGAAGACCTTGTCGTTCTATGTTGCACTGGGACAATGTGGGAGAACGTACTCTAGTGAAGTTTGATGATATGCACATGATGATAGAGAAGGTTCATTTGATCAAGAAGCAGACAAAAGCTGCTCAAGATTGACAGAAGATGTATGCTGATAAGAAAAGGTCTGACGTGAGTTTCCTAGTAGGTGACTATGCCTTCTTGAAGATCAAACCTATACGTTCTATTGCCAGATCTAAAGTCAAAGGAAAGGTTAGTCCCCGCTATGTTGAATCATTTGAGATATTGGATAAGGTTGGAGACTGTGCATAACATTTAACTCTTCCTCCTGCCTATGAAAAGATCCATTGTGTTCCATATCTCTGTGTTGAGAAAGTATGTGAAAGACCCCTCTCATGTACTCTCGATTAATCCTTTGGAGATTCAAGAGAATTAAACTTATGAAGAGTTACCTATGAATATTCTTGACTCCCGAGTTAAGCAGTTGAAGAACAAGGAGATTGAGTTGGTAAAAGTTATATGGCAATATCATGGTTTGGAAGAAACCACTTGGGAGCTTAGAGATGAGATGTTACGTACTCACCCTTACCTTTTTGTATGAGATTTCAGGAACGAAATCTTATTTAACAGGTAGAGTGCTTTAATGAACTGAAATCCATGTGTAATCTTAGTTTCAGCCTTTTTCTAAGCTTTTCTTTCCTTTATGTCCTTGATATTGAATTAGTGGAAATTATAAAAGTTTGGTGTACATTTGTTCCCAATATTTTAATTTATAAGGAGTTAAGCACAAATACCTCAGTGAAAGTTTACTAATGGGTTTAATTTATAAAAAATTTCACTTAAGAGGGATAAGGATAAAATAAAAATCGATCTAAAAGTTTCTATGGCTTTTGTGTGGAAAAAGAAAAGAAAATCCTAAAATTGAGATAATGTGACATTAAATGAACTAATTTTCCCATTAAGTAAAAATAAGAGTAAATTGCCTAAAAATCATAAAAGTGGAACTTGAAAGATAATTCTAAATCCAAATTCATTTCCTTTTAGTACAAGTTTCCTTGAGTGATAAGTTTCACAACTTTTGGAAAATCGGTAATTATAATTGTATTAATTGAAAGGGAAAATAGGAGATTACTTAAAAATACAAAATAAAATCTTTAGTGACTCCAAAAGTAACAATTGATGCCAGATTCGTAATCTACACATTAAAATATGCCTTTGGGTGAATTTTCACTCAATTTTGAGAATAATTGATTAAAAAAGAAATTAGGAGAGAGAAAGTGTGTAAAACCTTCAAAATATAAAATAAATGAACAAATAACTCCAAAATATAAACCTGATGGCAAATTCGTGTCCAAGGAACTTAATGTGACCCATCCTATTTTGACTATTGGATCCACAATCCAACGGCTCGCGCATCATCACCTAGCTCACGCTGATCGGGAAATAAGGACTTATTTGGCAAGGATTTAATTTGATGATTTCTCGATCGTTTCTCAACAAAATCGTGTGATTTCTTTGACATTAATTTCCAAATAGGATTCTGACAAGTTTGATCCCTTATTTGTGTTGATTTGACAAATATTCACAAAACCCCTAAACTTGTGCTCCAAGCCATCACAGTGGCCACCCTCCCCTCTACTTCTCTCATATTCACATATAAATATCCATACACCGAGCATCCCTGACATCTTTGCAACTATCCACATTGCTCGTGAACTCATGTGTTTTGATGCTGGTGATTGAGTTGGACTCCTGACCTTGCGACGCCTCTCACATGAACATTGCGGTACCAGTGTTCAATCCAATTGGCAGGTGAGTTTGCCAACTTCAGTCTTCATTTTTGTGTTCTCACATTATCGTGCAATCACCTATCTCAGTTTTTCCCAAAATCACAGGTCTCATAGCAAGCTTGAGCACCAGCAATGGCATGATCCGCTGAGGGAGATAATCTCCTGGGTCTAAAGACCTTATTGCCCATGTTTCTTCCCTTCTATTCTCTTTGTTCTCGCGCAAGGGCATTAACATCTTTTGCTTTGTTTTAGTTGTGTTGCAACACGCCATGGCTAGGCATGGAACCAAATGAGTTGTCCAGTGGCTATTGGGCCAACTCAACATGGCCCACCCACTGTCTCTTCCTTTCTCTTGCCTTGTTTTGCTGAGGTGTCACCCTCTCATCAGTTAGTATTCAAAAAATCATATCTTTTTACTCCATTGTCCAAAAATTAAGATAATATATGTTTTGGAATCAATAAATTGTAAGATTTCTAATAAAAATGTTTTTGAGACTTGGTTTCAAGTTTTATTGAAAGGTGTTTTCTAAAAATGAATTTAATAGATAAAAATCACCAAAAATGCATTTTTAACCTCATACTTCCAAAATAGACAAAAATATATGTTTTCTTAATCAGGAGAACCTAATAAGATCAATGGTGATAATTTTAGAGTCAAAATCAAGGTTTTGTTTGAAAAGTCCAAAAGTTAGGGTTTTCTTGCCTTTATACATGAGTAAACCTTAATTCATGGTTACACATTGGAAATAGGAAAGTGGGCTTTGGAATCTATTAAAGTAGGGAAGAAGAAGTAATTGGATCTCATTAATAAAGGTATGTGCTTTCCTTACACCTATGTTGGGAAAACTTGTAACCCTAACCTAGTTTCCCTAATGAGGCTCTTATGAAACCCGAATTCCTCTTTTATTATTTCCTTTGCGATATTTGCCTCAAAATCAATTTTATTAATTTATTTCTTGGTCCTTGTACCCCACTGCTATGTCTTTATTTTATTGATGCTTACACTTGCCATATTTCTTAGCATGTTGATTTTATTAGACTGTTGAACTAGTGTAGTGGTACTTTTGTACAACCACCCATAGATAGGACATGTGTAAATTTTCCCTAGGGAATGTGTTACTCTCCCCAATATATAATGTTTGTAGGTGATTATAATGTGTTACTCTCTCTCACCTATTGGTTCAGGTTTGGTAGTGATGTAGGAAGATTTGCGACCAACATTGAAGCTAAAATAGCAAGTATTAAAGAAAAATCCTAGTTTGTCAAGAATTTCCAAAACTGGCGCCCTACGTTAGAAAAAACTCCATAATACCTTTTCGAAAAGGGAAATGGGCCAATAAATGCAAATCGCAGCATCGCCGTGAGGTATACCCTCAAAATGGGATTCGAGTCCGTTTCAACCTCGAAAATAGTTGTTCTGTATTTTTAACAATTTCCTTTTCTTTTGTTTTAATTCTATTAGGAAAGTAATTGCATTAGGGTTAGGATCAGGGTTTTCCCTACTTGTATAAATACACCCTCAGTTGTATCCGTTAAGGCATCTCTTATCGTTTAATCAAATTCGAGAGTTTCTCTCTTTTCTGGTGGATTCCAGTTCTTCCTGGTGGATTCTAGGTTTATCAATTAAGTTTGTCGCTTGCAAACTTGGTTATTCTTTTTAGGGTTCTAGCACTTGCTAAACCCCATTCTTCCGACTGCGTCAGGTGGTATTAGAGCAGGTCTCTCCTGTTCTTTTTTTCATCTTGGCCATGGGAGATGAAGCTGTAACCAAGGCAGATTTTGAGAGGATGACTGCGAATTTTACCATGGCTCTCACTAATCTGACTGAACAGATGGCTACTAATGCGATGATTTTGAGTCGCATTTATAGACTTGTTTGATATGTGTTTTATGCATTTATTATTCATTTTCATGGTTAATGTTACATAATTCATTTATTTTGGTCTATGCTACTTCTTTATGTCAAATTCCCTTTATTTAAGCATTTTGAGTATTAATTATCAAAAGAATATATTTTATGTGAACTTATGTGGTTTTGTGTGTTAATTTCAGGAAAAACAAGCATCTACTACCGTCGATACCATCGACGGTGGTCGATACTATCGACACAACCACAGGCGCACAGCCGCAAGGACCAGGAGAAAGTCGATACTATCGACAGGGATGTCGATGGTATCGAGATACCATCAGGTTGCTGGCAAAAAGTGAGTCGATACTATCGACACAAGTGTCGATACCATCGACTAGTGGAGCTACAACGATGGTAAAAGGACAAAAGCAATGCCTAAAGAGTCGATACCATCGACCTGCGTCGATGGTATCGAGCTAGCATCAGTCACGATAAAGAAAAGAAAAGAAAAGAAAAGAAGACCAGCCGATACAGTGCAGGGTCGATACTATCGACTCGCGTCGATGGTATCAACGCCATCAGATATGAGTTTGTTTCAGATTGATCTTAATCGGACGACTGGGATTAATTGACAACCGAATTCGGGAAATATACCTAATGACGGCGCCCAAGAGGAGAGTATCACGTCATTAGACACTGCACACATCCCAGAGAGCAAGGAGAGAAGAACGGAGCATGAGAGCACGCCCCAGCCGATCCGGACGCTGAAGAAGACGAATTCCACCACTGAAAGGCGGGAGAACGCGTATTCCATGCCAAGGATCGATTGGATCTTCTCCGTTCAGGGGTTTTACCACTCAATCACGTTTTTCTCCATGTTGCCCTTTTTCTTCTCCACGTTGTATTCTGAGATGAACATGCGGGGCTAATCCCCTTTGTCTTTAGGACTGGGAGTAGCCCGGGAATTCATTGTATGATGATTTCATAATAGTAATTCATATCTTATCTCTTAAATCTGTGGTATAATTTTGTTTTCTCAAATATATTGTTATGCTTGATCACCATAATAATAATCTAATACCCTTAATTGCTTTGAAAGAAGAATTAATGGTTGAAAAGAGACGAAATTTACATTAATTGACAAATCCCTTGAACAAGGTGGTGTAAGATTAATGGTGGATACCGAGAGGTAGTTTTTAATGCACTTAGTTTAGGGTATAGGTTACTACGACGGTGGAACCGACCTAGACATAGGTAGTGAATTGTACCACGACAGTGGGTAATTCTGATTTCAGGCCACTACCCGGATAGAGAGATAAAATTGAGTAACTATATAGAATTTAATACAATGAAAACCCGCGGTGAAACCGCAATCCTAAAGATCTTCTTTTGAATTGATTAAACCGACATTTAATCGATTGCTTGCTTTGCTTTATTTTATTTTCTTTTAATTTTAACAATAACTCTCAACTTTTTAATTGACTTAGCTGATCGCAAGTAGTTAGTAAGAGTCTCCGACAATTTCACGTATGCCTGAGTTCGACTCGGGCCTCACAAAGGCCTATATTACTTCGACGCGTTCACTTGCGTTTCTGCGCACGGAAAAATTGCGTCAAGTTTTTGGCACCATTACCGGGGATACGGCGAATTGTCGGCACTACGAGTGCTACAAGCGGCCACTCTAGGCCACATTAAAAAAAAAATTTCAGAAATTCATAATCTATCTTCTAAATATTTGCAATCGTCAAGCACTGTACTAAATTTAATTTTTCTATTTGTAGGTACTGTGCATGGTGCAGACGCGTAGTACAGACAACACGAGGCAAGCACCAGAGGTTCCGCTGCCGGGATCGGAAGACGAGGATGAGCATAATCAAGATCAGCTGGAAGATATAGCTTCTGAACCTGAACAAGAAGAGATGGACGAGCCACAGACAATATGGGAGAAGATCAAGGCTTCTTCCTCATCCGCTTCCAAGGGGCCGATCAAGAAGCAAGCGGTGAATATTCTGACATACAAGATTGATCCGGCTTTAATCAACTTGGTGAAGTCGAATGCTTTCCATGGGCTCAACAAATGAAGACCCCGTCGCACACATAAGTCAATTTGTGGAGAATTGTGATATGATAAAAATCGACAGATTTCCACAAGATGTGCTCTACTTGAAGCTCTTCCCGAGTTCTCTAGTGGGAAATGCGCGCGAATGGCTACACAACTTGGACGATGAATATGTGGAGTCTTGGGACCACATGGTGGAGGTTTTCTTCGAGAGGTTCTTTCCGCCCGAGAAGACCAATGGCATGATAAGAAAGATCCATAACTTCACCCAACAAGCAGGAGAGACTTATTCTGAGACCTGGGAAAGGTTTCAGATCATGCTCAGGCGATGCCCGCATCACGGGCTTGATAAGGAGACACAGGTCAAGATCTTCTATTTTGCTCTCTCCGAGCATGATAGAAGCAACCTTGATTCAGCCGGTTCTGGATTCTTCTTGAATAACACGGACACTAGATGTTGGGAAATCTTAAAGAACATGGCTAAGAAACAATCGTGGGGCGAAAGAGGCGTCGTGGAACAGGTTCGAGTGGCAGGTGAATCTAAAGCAATAAAGGAGCTAAATGAGAAGATGGATCTTCTCGCAAAGAAACTGCTCGCAAAGGAGGATACTGAGTCCGAGGAGGAGGCTCAAGTTAAATTTATGAGGCAGCAACAAGGCTACAGGAATAACGACTATTCATGGAGGAAAGACAAGAAGTTCTCCTAGAAGGATCCAAATAACTTCTTGCAGGATCCGGACGCTAAACCCCAACCAGTAGCAGAGGATAAGAGCATAGAGCTGCTCAATCAAGTGATAAAGCAAAATCAAGAACTCATGACTACTTTCGGCCAGCAAATAAAGCAACAAGGGGAGTTTATGAACCAATTTGGGCAGACACTGCAGAGCCATGGGGCTCAAATGAGGACAATAGAGACATCCATGGCACAAATGGCAGCAGAAATAGCCAGTTTGAAGAAGTCGGTGCATCTAGGGTTTTCGGGGAATACTAATGTTCCAGGAGGAAACCAGCAGGCGAAGGCCATCTTGCTAAGAAGTGGCAAGAAATTGTTAAATCCTAGGGCTGTTGAAGCAAGTAAACCCCAAGCGGAAAATGAAGGTGAGGCAAATGAGGAGCTGTCCGTACCGGTCACGGAACTTGTTGATGACACAGCAGTGGGTGCTACTGAAGATCCTATTACAGAGGAGGAGGAGCCTAAAAAAGGACACCCTATGTGCCACCGCATCAAAGGGCACAGGCTGTCCCGGTCCCTTATCCGAATAGCGCTAAGGCAAGGAAGGTAGATGCCCAATTCAAAAAGTTTTTAGACAGTTTCAGAAAGCTTTCAGTCAATATCCCTCTATTGAAAGCTATTGAGAAAATCCCTTCTTACGGGAAATTTCTGAAAGCCATCATCACCAAGAAGAGAAAAATTCCGGATACAGAGGTTGTTGTGCTTAAGGAGCAGGTGAGTGCCTTCATCATGGGCACATTACCACCAAAGAGGCAAGATCCAGGCTGTTTTAACATCTCTTGTTACATCGGGAAAGTCAAATTTGGTGAAGCACTATGTGACTCGGGGGCGAGCATTAATTTGATGCCCCTTTCTACATTCAAAAAGCTGGGATTAAAAGAGTCACGGCCAAGCAACATGACTATCCAATTGGCGGACAATTCAGTGGTAAAGCCATATGGGATTTGTGAAGACGTCCTAGTGAAAGTGGATCGATTTGTATTTCCAGCAAATTTTGTCGTCATGGAAATACAAGATGAACAAGGCAATGAGCTACTACTCAGACGACCATTCCAAGCTACAGCCGACATGATACTTGAGATGGGGAGAGGTCGTTTGACCTTAGGTATAGCCGATGACCGATTTGAGATGGTCATGCCTTCCAGCGTCACTTCACCTAAATCCAAGGAGCAATGCCACATGGTAAACCATTTTGATAACACTATCTCACTTTATCTAGTGAAGCCATTTCTAGATATGGCTCATGTAATGACCAAGGTGGACAAAGGGACTTTGGCTGTAGACATCATGGAGCAGTCCAAAGTGGTATCCCTTTGTAAGACTGTGGGGTTCCCGAATGATGAGGATGAGGACATTCCTCCCTCTACGGAAGATGATGCTATAGCGAATTTAGTTTTTGATGCATATCCGGAACTACCACTTGAGGCTTGTTTAGTCAATATCGCTGATGATTGGATGAGAAGCAAATCACTCAAGGAGTGCGCCAAGATGCTTCAGATTTTGCCATGCTTCTATGCAAGGTATTATGAAGATGTAGGTGAACTTCCCCCACCACTTCAATCATCCTTAATCAGCCCGCCGGATTTGGAGTTAAAGCCACTGCCACCACACCTCAAGTACGCCTTTCTAGCTGAGGAAGACAAGTTACATGTCATCATTTCTACATATCTGAGTACGGAAGAGGAGGACCAGTTGTTGATAGTGCTGAAGAACCACCGGGGAGCATTTGGGTGGTCTGTTGCAGATATCAAGGGGATTTCCCCTACCTTGTGTCAGCATAAGATTCGGCTCGAGGAGGGAGCCAAGCCGGTGATTCAACCGCAACGTCGACTGAATCCAAGCATGATGGAGGTTGTGAAGAAAGAGGTGATCAAGCTTCTCTCCGTAGGTATCATCTATGCAATTTTAGACTCGACATGGGTGAGTCCCATGCAGGTAGTCCCTAAAAAGGGGGGAATAACTGTTATTCAAAATATTTTAAATGAACCTGTCACCACCCACTTGGTAACCGGGTGGCGAGTTTGTATTGATTACCGACGTCTGAATGCCGCTACGCTAAAGGATCATTTTCCTCTACCGTTCATTGATCAAATTCTAGAGCGTTTAGCCGGCCGATCACATTTCTGTTTTCTGGACGGGTATTCGGGGTACAATCAGATTTCGATTGATCCTAAGGACCAAGAGAAATCTACTTTCACTTGTCCCTATGGAACTTTCGTGTATCGCCGCATGCCCTTTGGATTATGCAATGCACCAGCGACTTTTCAGCGTTGTATGCTCGCCATTTTTTCTGATATGGTAGAATGCTGTCTAGAGGTCTTTATGGATGATTTTTCGGTTTATGGTGCTTCTTTTGATGAATGCCTTTATAATCTGGATAAGGTGTTGCAAAGATGTGAGGACACACATTTGGTCCTCAACTGAGAGAAATGTCATATTATGGTGAGTGAAGGAATAGTGCTAGGACATAAGGTGTCTAACAAAGGTTTGGAGGTAGATCCGGTAAAAATTGAAGTAATTTCTAAATTACCCCCACCAAATTCGGTAAAAGGGGTAAGAAGCTTCTTAGGCCACGCCGGATTTTATTGTCGGTTCATAAAAGATTTTTCAAAAATTGCCAAACCTCTATCCGAGCTTCTCGAAAAGGATGCCGTTTTTGATTTCAATGACAAATGTTTACACGCGTTCAACGTGCTGAAGGAGAAATTGATTTCTGCACCGGTTGTTCAAACACCGGATTGGACTAGGCCGTTTGAACTCATGTGTGATGCATCTAATTTCGCTGTAGGAGCGGTGTTGGGACATCGGGTGGACAATAAACCCGCCGTGATTTTTTATGCCTCTAAGACTTTGAATGATGCCCAACTAAATTACACGACTATTGAAAAAGAATTGCTTGCTGTTGTTTTCACTTTTGAAAAATTTTGGCAGTATTTAGTTGGATCGAAAGTAGTAGTTTGGACTGACCACGCCGCTATTAAATATTTGATGGAGAAAAAAGATGCCAAACCTAGATTGATTAGGTGGATCTTGCTCTTACAAGAATTTGATATCGAAATCAAAGACAAGGCGGGGATTGAAAATGTTGTAGAGGATCATTTGTCTAGGTTAGAGAGGGTGGATGAAAAAGATTTACACATACCCATAACTGAGACATTTCCAGATGAACAACTTTTGAAAGTTAATTCTAAAGATCCGTGGTTTTCATATATCGTGAATTATCTTGCTTGCAGGATCATCCCGGATGATTGGACATATCAAGAGAAGAAGAAATTTTTCCATTCTCTACGATATTATTTTTGGGATGACCCCATTCTTTTGAAGCAATGCAGGGATGGTGTCCTACGCAGGTGTGTACCTGAGGTGGAATACGAGAGTGTTCTTCACCATTGCCACACTCTACCTACGGGCGGACACCATGCGAGCTCTCGTACGGCTGTCAAAGTACTGGAAAGTGGCCTATATTGGCCTACCTTGTTCCAAGATGCCTATGAGTTCGTGAGGCAATGTTATTCCTGCCAAAGAGCAGGTAACATTTCAAAGAGACAAGAGATGCCCCTAAATGTTTTCCAAGAGGTTGAGGTATTTGACCTATGGGGTATAGATTTCATGGGACCCTTTATGTCCTCCAATTCAAATTTATATATCCTTTTAGCTGTTGATTATGTGTTGAAGTGGGTAGCAGCAATACCCACAAGGACTAATGATTCTACTGTAGTGTGCAGGTTCGTTAAGGAAAACATCTTCTGTAGGTTTGGAGTGCCCCGAATGATCATTGGCGATGGGGGTACGTACTTTAAGAATCAAAAGTTCTCGACACTATTGAAGAAATACGGGGTCAAACATAACATAGGTACCCCGTATCACCCGCAAACTCAAGTATAGGAAGAGGTCTCCAATCGAAAAATAAAGAAGATCTTGGAGCCTACGGTGGCTTCCACGAGGAAGAACTGGAGTGCCATACTACCGGATGCATTGTGGGCATACAGGACGACATACAAGACACCTATAGGCACCACACCTTTTAGGTTGGCGTACGGCCGAGCCTATCACTTACCGGTGGAGTTAGAGCACAAAGCACACTGGGCATTGAGAAAGCTCAACTTGAGTTATGATGAAGCGGGGAAGAAGAGATTACTTGAATTAAATGAATTGGATGAGCTGCGGATGACTGCATATGAGAACTCTCAGATATACAAGGAGCGTACTAAGTTGATCCACGATCGCCACATTCAGATGCACACCTTCAAGAAGGGAGATCGTGTGCTTTTGATCAATTCAAGGCTGAAGTTGCATCCCGGGAAGCTAAAATCCTGGTGGAGTGGACCATTCATGGTGGAAGACGTCAAACCGCATGGCGCAATGATGGTGCGCGATGGCGAGACTACATTTTTGGTGAACGGGCAGAGGTTGAAGTTATATTTTGGTGAAGATTACACGAGGAAGGTGAATGAGGTCAAACTCATTTCACTTTCGGATGCATGATGTGCTTCATGTCGTCTAGCCTAAGACGTTAAATAAGGGTGCTTATTGGGAGGCAACCCAACCATTGGTACTTTAGTTTCGTTCCTTTACATTCATAGTTTGATTTGTTTTAACTAGTGTTTAGAGTAAAAAAGATACCGTGATCGTTTACTACATGTGCAGGGCTGAGGCAGGGTCGATACCATCGACCCTTGAGTCGATGGTATCGACCGAGGTACAGGTTGGCGACTACAAGAATCGCATTGCGTCGATACTATCGACGGCCTCGTCGATAGTATCGACACACCAACAAGTTGATCGCCAAGTCAAGGTCGATAGTATCAACATGCCAATCTATACCATCGAGATCTCTGGAGATTTTCAGAAGAAATCGTCTCAGTGATGTCGATACCATCGACGGGCCTGTCGATGGTATCAACTTATTCACACACAGAAGGCGGCGGCTGGCCTCACGAGGAGTTGCCCTAATAAGAGAGTCGATACTATCGACTTGCGTCGATAGTATCGACGCGCCACGTCACCGATCCGTGAGAGGAGATCAAAATTTCTTCATACTCAAAAGGTGATAAATAAGATGCATGCTCATTGGGTGAGTTATTTACAGAAGTTTCCTTTTATTATTCAACATAAATCTGGAACTCTCAACAAAGTAGCTGATGCTTTGAGTAGAAGAGCATCCTTGCTGGTTACGTTGTCCCATGAAATCATAGGTTTTGAATGTTTAAAGGACTTTTACAAAGAAGATACTGACTTCAAGGAGCTATGGGTCAAATGCAACAACAGACACCCTTGTGCAGATTTTCATATTAATGACGGATTTCTTTTCAAAGGCGACCTCTTGTGCATTCCTTGCACGTCCTTGAGAGAGAAATTGATTCAAGATCTACATGGAGGTTGGCTTAGCAGACACCTGGGAAGAGACAAGACTATTGCTATCCTAGAGGAAAGATATTATTGGCCACACTTAAAGAAAGATGCCAACTCTATAGTCAGGAGATGTCACAGTTGTCAGATTTCAAAGGGACAATCTCAAAATACTGGACGTTATATGCCCTTGCCTATTCCTGATGACATTGTCTATGGATTTTGTGCTGGGATTACCCTGCATGCAGTGAGGTGTAGATTCTGTGTTCATTGTGGTGGATAGATTTTCCAAGATGACACACTTTATTTCCTATAAAAAGACTGCTGATGCCTCTAATATAGAAAATCTATTCTTCCGGGAGATTGTACGCCTCCACGGGGTTCCCAAATCAATTACTTCAGATAGAGATACCAAATTTCTCAGTCATTTCTGGATTACTCTTTGGAGATTATTTGGTACAACACTGAAAAGAAGTTCTACTGCTCATCCACAAACTGATGGACAAACTGAAGCAACCAATAGAACTTTGGGAAACATGATTCACATCATTTGTGGGGACAAACCGAAATAGTGGGATTTGGCTTTGCCTCAAGTCGAGTTCGCATATAATAGCACCGACCACTCCGCTACTAGAAGATCACCATTCTCTGTGGTTTACACTTCAATTCCCAAGCATGTAGTTGACCTGGTTAAACTTCCCAAGACACCTGGAACTAGTGAAGCAGCCAAGAATGTGGCTGAAGAAATTGTAGCGGTTAATGAAGCTGTCAAAGCTAAATTAGAAGCTACTGCAAAGAAGAACAAGAATGTTGCTGACAAGAAAAGAAGAGTCAAAGTTTTCAAGGAAGGAGATGAGGTGATGGTGTTTCTACGAAAAGAAAGATATCCAGTGGGCACCTACAGCAAGATGCAACCACGCAAGTACGGTCCATTCAAGGTGTCTAGGAAGATCAACGATAATGCTTACGTGGTAGCACTTCCAGATGACATGAACATATCCAACACCTTCAATGTTGCTGATATCTATGAATACCAAGCAGATGAGATCTTATATCCTGAAAAGAACTCAGGGTCGAGTTCTTCTGAGGTGGAGGAGACTGATGTAGGAAGATTTGTAGCAAGCATTGAAGATAAAAGAGCAAGTATTAAAGACAAATCCCAGTTTGTCAAGAATTTCCAAAATCGGTGTCCGACGTCAGAAAAAACTCCATAATACCTTTTCGAAAGGGAAACAGGCCAATAAATACAAATCGCGGCTTTGTCGCAAGGTATACCCTCAAAATGGGATTCGAGTCCATTTCAGCCTCGAAAATAGTAGTTTTGTATTTTTAACAATTTCCATTTCTTGCCGACAAAAAAAACAATTTCCTTTTCTTTTGTTTTAATTCTATTAGGAAAGTAATTGCATTAGGGTTAGGATCAAGGTTTTCCCTACTTGTATAAATACACCCTCAGTTGTAGCCATCAAGGCATCTCTTATCGTTTAATCAAATTCGAGAGTTTCTCTCTTTTCTGGTGGATTCCAGTTCTTCCTGGTGGATTCTGGGTTTATCAACTAAGTTTGTCTCTTGCAAACTTGGTTATTCTTTTTAGGGTTCTAGCGCTTGCTAAACCCCGTTCTTCTGACTGCGTCAGGTAGGTACATCAACCCTACATAGTTTAGGTTGTCAATATTAATCATGCATGCAACCTTTTTACTATTTTTGTTATGGAAAGCATCTATTTACTTAAGCCTCATTCTTTTGATCATCTTTATCTTATATGATGAAATATTAGCCGTTATTTCCATATAGTTTTCTTATCTTGTATCCTTGTTCATTTTCTCTGACACATACCTTGTTTTCTTTCCCTTTTGTTGGGTGCTTTCCCAACCACCCAGGGTTAGATCAAGGTGTTGAACAAGGCCAAGGTGACCATGTTCATGATTAGTAGATTCAAGTTTTGCAATCAAGGATCACTAGGTTTCTTATTGCTAGATCCTATAGTTTCTTTTCCGTTTTTCCTTTTTAAAGAAACTCATATAGTGAACAAGTGTTCAAAAAGTAATGTAATAAGTTAGTTTCTTTCCACTACTATTGACCTTTTATATGTATCTGAAACATGCTTATTTAATTGGATTATTATACATGCATTCCACAATCTCTATTTTCCTTGGAAAAAGTGGATGTTTTGTATTTCCTTTAAATTTTAGTAGAGGTGATCTCGCCTCTTTACAATATAAGTGATAAGGACTGCAAAATGTACATGTAGCATATGAAACATATATAACTATAATAAAGAATATAAAATGCACATCTAGCATTTAAAAAATAAAATACATGCATCTAGTATTGGTTGGATCTTTGATCAATTAATATTCCTTGTATGTTCTCTCCATGTGTATATAAGTCAATGTTATCTTCAAGATTTAGTTTTGGCAGGCCAACTGAGAATGGAATGGAGTCATCATACTTGTCATGGTACTCTTATTCATCTATAGGATCTACAATGAACTATGATTTCCCATGAAGAACATAAGGCCATTTTTCATTTGCAGGATCATCGATGTAGAATACTTGCTTCGCCCGTGATTCCATTATAAATGGTTCACCCTTCTCGCCAATCTTTTCAAAATTCACTAATGTGAAACCCAATTCATCCACTACAACTCCTTCGGTGTTATCAACCCAATTACTCCTAAAGATGGGAAAGTCTAAAATCTATGTAGTCATACTCCCATATGTCTTCAATGACACCATAATAAGACCTTTTAGCTTCACGTGGAATCTTATCCTTTGTACTAGAAAAATACAATGAAGATGCTTCAAGGGTGAACCCATTACTTTAGACGACTCTCTTATCATCTTGACATTTTGTGTAACATAAAAATCCATTCATGTCAAACCCTTCATAAGACACAACATTCATTTTTGGTTTACAGGTGAGTCATTTGATATTTTCAACAAAATCATTTGGTGTTTGAGATAGTTGATGCAAAGTCATTAATAATGCTAAACAACATAGCATGCAAACAAATTTCTCTCTACACAAAGAATCATAGGTCATCACACCTTCTCTCTAGAGTTTATTTAATTCATCAATTAGAGGTTCAAGAAAAACATCAATATTATTGCCAGATTGTTTACGGCCTAATATCAACAAGGAAAATGTGACATACTTATTTTTCATACACAACCATGGAGAAAGATCATATATAACAATCATAACAAGCCAAGTACTATGTTTTCTGCTTAATGTGCCGTATGGATTCATTCCATCGGTACAAAGCCCAAGTCTTAGGTTCCTTCTTCACCAAATTTTGAGTAAAATAAATCAATTTTCTTCCATTATGGGGAATTACATACATGTCATAGGATCCCATCATTTTTTTTCCTTTGACACTACTTACAAACATGAATTCTACACATCCGTGGTATTGGCAAACAAGCATTAGAGCCATGTATTATAGATATCTGGATAATGCGAAAAAAGGTCTTGTATTATTCGATGATAAAAGAATATACAAGAGTCTCTATATAATGCACAAAAGAACCACAGGGTCTAGAGATAACCCATGTGGGATAAAACATAAGTGTAAAGGAAAAGAATAATAGAAAATAGACTAAGTGTAAAAGAGAAAAACACAACAAAGTCTATCTACTAATACTCCCCCTCAAGCTGGAGCATAGATGTCAATCATGCCCAACTTGGATGTCATATCAGTGAAGCGCTTCTTCGGAAGAATCTTTGTGAAGATATCAGCAATCTGCTCATCAGTATGAATGTAAGGGGTAGAAATCTGACCAGATAGAACCGCCTCACGAACAAAGTGACAGTCCACTTCAATATGCTTCGTGCGCTCATGGAAAGTAGGGTTGCTAGCAATGAAAGTGGCTCCTTTATTATCACAGAACATAGGAATGGGCTACAAGTCTGAAAAACCAAAATCTGTTAGAAGGCTTCGAATCCAGAAGAGCTCGCAGGTCGTATGTGCCATGGCGTGATATTCAGCTTCAGCACTAGAGCGGGCAACCACAGCCTGTTTTTTGCTCCTCCATGTGACTAAATTACCCCCAACAAAAGTACAGTATCCAGAAGCGGAGCGGCGATCAACCTTGCTCCGAGCATAATCAAAATCTGAGTAGCCCAGTATCTTACAGTGCCCATGTTTTTTGTAGAGAAGCCCTTTTCCAGGAGAGTTCTTCAAATAGCGCAGAATATGGCAAACAACATCCCAATGACATTGTCGGGGTTTGTCAAGGTAGCGACTAACCAATCCGACAACAGCAATAATGTCAGCTCGTGTGACTGTGAGGTAGATAAGCTTCCCGACCATTCGTCTGTACTGATGAGTGTCAGGATATGCAGGAGAGGCTTGATCATCCCAATCAGTGTTAGGATCAAGAGGGGTGCTAGCAGGCTTAGCACCTAGGAGTCCAGTCTCAGATAACAAGTCCAGAACATACTTCCGCTGAGAAAGACACAGTCCTGCAGAAGAGCGAGAGACCTCTATCCCAAGAAAGTAGTGTAAAGAACCGAGGTCTTTAGTAACAAAGTGCTTTTCAAGATACCGCTTAGTTGCCTGAATACCTACTGCATCACTCCCAGAGAGTATAATATCATCAACATACACAATAAGAATAATAATGCCAGCTGTGGATTGTTTAACAAAAACAGAGTGGTCCGACTGAGAGCGGCGAAAAGAATAATCCTGGAGAATAGTGCTAAGTTTGTCAAACCACGCACGTGGACTCTGTTTGAGGCCATAGATAGCTTTTTTTAAACTACAGACTTTAGATGGCTCCCCCTCACAGATAAAGCCGGGGGGCTGAGACATGTAGACTTCTTCATGTAGACCGCCATAGAGAAAGGCATTTTTCACATCGAGCTGGTATAACGGCCAATCAGAATTAACAGAAACAGAGATCAGAATCCTGACAGAATTAAGTCATGCAACAGGAGAGAAGGTTTCAAAATAGTCAACCCCATATGTCTGAGTGTATCCTTTAGCAACCAGTCTGGCTTTCAGGCACTCGACCATACCATCAGGCTGATATTTCACTGTGAAGACCCAGCGACACCCAACCAGTGAGCAATCAGTAGGAGGATCAACAAGAGTCCAAGTATGACGATCAGTAAGAGCCTTCATTTCTTCTTCCATTGCCTGACGCCATGCTGGGATTTTAAGAGCTTGAGCAGCAGTCTTAGGGACAGAAATAGCAGACAGAGCAGCAGTAAAGTTGGTAAAATTAGAATTCAAATGAGCAGACATACAAAAATTCCCAATTGGATGTTTCGTACAAGCACGTGTCCCCTTTCTCAGACTAATGGGAACATCAAGGTCAGAAAATACCTGTGGAGGTGGCTGATATGGCGTAGAGGACGTGGACGATGGAGAGGCCATAGAGGGAGCTGTTGGCTTTGGTCTTCTGTGATAAACCTGCAGAGGGGGCTTCTCACTTGTAGATACAGGAGCAAGGCTATCATACTCATCATCCACCATAGGTAAGGGCGTATCAGTCAACAAATCAGACGTAAGAGCAGAACCCTCCGAAGAGAAAAATGGCATGTGTTCAAAGAATACCACATCCACAGATACAAGCCATTTATGTGAAGCAGGATCATAACACCGATATCCTTTCTGAGTGCGGGAATAGCCCAAAAAACACACTTGGTGGCCTTGGGATCTAATTTAGTAAGACCAGGTCTAAGGTTCTTCACAAAGCATGTGCTCCCAAAAATACGCGGTGGTACAGCAAACAGTGGTAGATCAGGGAAAAGAATTTGAAAAGGGATTTTATTGTGAAGTACAGAGGAAGGCATGCGGTTTATGAGATAGCAAGCAGTGGAGATTGCCTCAGGCCAGAATTTGTGAGGAACATGGTAGTGAAAGAGAAGTGTGCGGGCGACCTCAAGGAGATGGCGATTCTTACGCTCAGCGACACCGTTTTGTTGTGGGGTATAAGCACAGGAAGTCTGGTGAATGGTGCCCTGACGTTTACAAAAAGACTGAACAGAAATTTGCACAAATTCCAAGGCATTGTCTGTGCGAAAAATCTTGATGGACTTAGCAAATTGAGTCCGAATTTCTGCAAAAAACTCAGAAATTTTTTCAACTACAGTAGATCTGTCTGTCAGTAAAAATAACCATGTGGTTCTGGAAAAATCATCAATAAAACTTAAGAAATATTTGAATCCATAAACGCTAGGCACAGAACACGGTCCCCAAATGTCAGCATGCACAATGTCAAAAGGGGCTTTAGAGCCAATACAAAATTTTACAGAAAAAGTAGAACGGTGTTGTTTGCCCAATTGACATGTTTCACAATAAAATCTAGTGCTAGCAACAGTCGGTAATAAAGCCTTCAACTTCTCAGCAGACGGGTGGCCCAGACGGTAATGCCACTGAATATCAGGAACTGTAGATGTCAGGAAAGCAGCTGGCTTCGGCTCGTCCAAATAGTATAATCCATCCGGTCCCTCATGTCCTGAACCAATCGTCATCCTCGTACGCAGATCCTGAAACAGAACACCATTCGGGTCAAATGTAATAGCACAACGAAGACTTTTTACCACTTTACTGACAGATAGTAAATTCAGAGGAAAGTTGGGCACATATAGCACAGACTGCAGAGGTAGAGTACTAGTAGAAGTGATATCTCCAATGCCACAAACAGGAGATTTGGAACCATCAGCAACCGTCAAAGGCGGTATAAGAGAAGTCTTGCGCAGAGTAGAAAATAAACTAGCAGTACCAGAGATATGTGCAGTCGCACCAGAGTCGATCACCCAAGGGCTTTTACCAGTCGTCGTCAGGAGAGCAGCGCCATTCTCAGGAGAGTCCGCAGAAGTAGAGGCAAGTCAGGCTTGAAGCAGTTTCTCAAACTCGGAGCGAATCCAATCAGCAGTAGGGGCAGAGGCAGCAGAGGTAGATGCAGGTTGTTCAGTGGTAACCTGGTTCGCCCAGTCAGGTTTACCATATTTTATCCAACATCGGTCTTCATTGTGATTAGTACGCTTGCAGTGAGTGCAGTAGCGGGGCTCCCCTGACTCCGAGCCAGAACCACGTCCAGGTGCAGAAGAGCGGCCACCGCGACCACGGCCACGACCTCGGCCGCGACCACGAAAGGAATCCACAGAACGGACAACAAGGGCTGCTCCATCAGAAGTAGAGAGCGTCAAAGAAGGAAGACGCTGGACCAGCTTGAGGACGTCCCGAAGAGTAGGTAACGGGTCACTGGAGAGGATCTGATCCACGACCCCAACAAACGAAGTAGGAAGGCCAGCCAGGAACTGAACAAGCATGAGCTCATTCCGCTGACGATGTAGTTCTTCAAGATTCGCAGTCAGAGGATGATAAACCTGAAACTCGTCCCACAGAGCACAACACGAGTTGTAGTAGTCTTCCACAGAGTCAGATGGCGAGAAGTCTTGTTTCACAAGCTTCTTGAAAATTTCAAACACCTTCTTGGGGTTCTGTTGATGAGAGTAAACATGGGATAGTTGATCCCACATTTCCTTAGCAGTCTGAAGGCGAAGCAGAGAGTGGCTGATCTTAGCATCAACGCTGTTGACCAGCCAGGCCATAACCCCATAATCCTCCTTGGACCAGAGATCATAAGCTTGCTTAGTCTTGTCATCATCAGTAGCAGCAGGTACAGCAGGACCCTTGGTAGTCAGGTGCGAGTGGCGCCCGTGTGCTTTCACGTAGAGTTCGAATGAAGCAGCCCATAGGTGATAGTTGGAGCCATCCAACTTAACAGAAGTAACACACAAAGACCGTGGTAAATCTGAAGTCGCCATGAGAGTAGAAGCAGACAGTCAGCAGCACGAGCGCAGGGCAGACAGTAGAATCAGTAGGCAGCAGGAAGTGTCCAAGACATGGACCACCAGCAGCAGATAGGAGATCCGATCATGGACCTCAGAAACCCTCACGGGGCAGAGATAAAGAAGCAGAACCTTTGCCAACATGGAGAAACAATTACTCCACCATGTGGCGCAGGCAGGCAGATCCGGATGTAGCTTTTAGACCCTCAACGTGCCAGAACTGGAAAGTGTCGGGGCTGTACGTAACGGATTTAGAAAATGAACGGAGACCGAAAAAGGAACTTGTGGTTGTCTAGGCCACAAGGATAGAGATGGTGAGGATGTGGGGGTGTGGTGGAGGGTTGTGGGTGATGGACAACAAGTACTGTAGCAGCCGCGGTACTGTAGCAGCGGGAAGAAAGGAGATGGGGCGGTGGGCAGGGAAAGAGAAGAGAAGGGCTGCGGTGGTGGTAGGGTAAGGAAGGAAGGGAGGATGAGGAAGAAGGACGGTGGCGGCAGGGAGAAAACCGCAGGGGGGGGGGGCGGCGGCGGTGTGGTGGTTGACGGCGCAGGGGTAGGTTAGGGTAAGGAGGGGAGGGAAAAAGAATTAGGGTGGATCTTGTTGCTCTGATACCATCTGGATAATGCGGAAAAAGGTCTTGTATTATTCGATGATAAAAGAATATACAAGAGTCTCTATATAATACACAAAAGAATCACAGGGTCTAGAGATAACCCATGTGGGATAAAAAATAAGTGTAAAGGAAAAAAATAATAGAAAATAGACCAAGTGTAAAAGAGAAAAACACAGCAAAGTCTATCTACTAATAAGATAGATACCACATCACCTTGACAGGAAAGCCAGTTCCAGACTTACCCAAAGTCATCATTTTGTATCTTGATGCCCCACATTTTGGACAATCTTTCAAATAAATATATTCCTTTTGAAATAACACACAGTCATCCGAACATGCATGTATCTTCTTAGCCTCCATTCCCATTGGGAAAAATATTTTCTTTAATTCACATGTTGAGATTGTAATTTCATTGCCTTCAGGAAGAATTTCTTTCAACAAAGACAATAGAGACATGTATCTTTTGCCACTCCATCTATTTTTAGCCTTTAGAGTCTACGATCTGAACACGATGCTCAAATTTGTAAACTTAGTACAACCTAAGTATAACTGTCTCTCAGCATCATGCACAATGTTTCAAAATAAGGAAGGTGGATTAGTAAGATTTACCCTACAATTGTTTAGCATCGCATCAACCATGTCTATCTGAACCAGTTTGTTCACATCTACATCATTGACAATTTCTTCTTCAACATATTGCTATTCACATCTATTGATGTCACAGTAAGAATATCTCCATGCTAGTACCATTTTGTATAGTCTTGTACAATCCCATTGCACATCACATGACTTTTGATTTCATCAACAATGTTGACTTTCAAGTTGTTACCTCAATTCCTACATGGACAACATAACATATCTCCATGTTGTTTCCTATTTTCCTATGTAAATCTTATAAACTGATCAAGAATAGTAATAATCTCTAGAGTGTAGCGATATGAAATGGACATCCATGATTGATCCATCCTATGATCATAAAGAAAATGATTACTAGATCATTTAGAGATTAGAATTTAGAGATTAGGGTTTATCAATCAAGGTTTGGGGTTTAGGGATTACAAGTTAGGGTTTACAAATTAAGTTTTATGGTTTAGTAATGAATGTGTACTACTTAAGCTCACTAGTAAGTGTGTAATGTATATTTAGTTTTCAAGAATATTTTGGTAGCATTACCCCATAGTTCTCCGTGTACACCGATGTAGATAGGAAAATACCCATCTACATATGTACTTAGAGAACATATGGAGAAATTCTATAGAAACATCATAAAAACCAAATACACATTATACACTTACATACTAAGTTAGATTAAGTGTTCAAGAGTGGTCCCAAACCGGGGAATATCCATGATTTAATACTAACAAGTAACTTTTGGATGGGTTTCTAGGCCAACAAAATACACGTCTAATTTACAATCCACGGTTATAATTTAGGCAAATACAACAAATTTTAGTCTAAATCAAGCTAATTTAGGTATTACATGTAAATTAAAATTATCTAATTCCTAGGAATGATTATTTATCCATACAACATTCAAATTGAACAATATACCAAATTATACAATCAGTTATACATGAATTCCAACTATACAAGTACAAATTTTCTAATTTCCAAATTAAAACCCTAGTTACATTTCATCATTCAATTGACATCAATTTTGGTAAATTAATATCAATCTTTAACTCATATCAAGTTAATTGTACAATTACAACAATACACTCAAAAAATACTTATAAATAATGCACTCAACAAATAATGGAGGTATACAAAGAGAAGAAGGACCTTCATGGTAGGGGCAGAGGGCATGCTCATAGCTGTGGCAGAGGGCTTGAGAAGAGACAACGACAATAGGGCCTATTGAAAGCAAGCAATGGAGGCAACAACAACACTGATGGTAATAGTGGTAGAGGTGACAACAACAACAGTGGAAGAGGCGACAACAATGACATGCAACAATAGGCGATGATGACAATAAGAAACAAAGGAAACGAAGGTGACAAGCAATAGGGGTGATGACAAGGCAGTGGGTGGCAACATCTCTAGCCAGGGCATAGGTGTCATCACCTAGGCAGCAATACCAGCAAAGGCTACAATGGAGGTGACGACGAGGGCTGGATGAAGCTAGGTCTTCATCATCTCCATAGCTAGGGATCACACACGATGAATTAGAGAATGGGGAAAGAAAGTTTTTTGAGTGTTTTTAAGTGGAAATTAGTCATCAGATGTTATGAAAAACCAGCCAAGCATTTATTCGTTGGTTGTTTGAGAAAAATTGACACAATATGTACTTATCCATAAAAATGCCAACATCGCTAAGAAATGTCTTGTCAGTTGTTCTAGAAAACTGACGACATAATTCAACCTTTGTCTTTGATTTTCCACCAACAAACCGATGCCACATATACTTATCCCCATTAAAAATGCCAACCTCACTAAGACATGTGTCATCGATTTTTAGCTCTGACAACATAGTTCAATCTCTATTATCAGTTATCCATGGAAAATCGATGCCATATGTACTTATCCCTATTAGAAAACTCCAACCTCACTAAGCCCTATGTCACCAGTTTCTACCAAAAGTGATGATATAACCCAATTTGGGGGGAAATATTTCTCGTGGGGCAGGGAACATGGAGGGAACCATTTGTCGTTGGTTCTTTTAGAAAAAACCAACAAGACAAGATTTTTGGAGCTAAAACTATTCACTATGGGCATGAACTACGTCATCAGTTTTTGCAGAGAGAAACCGATGATAAAGTCTTTTTTGTGGCAACATTTATTTCACCGAAAGTGCTTTGTCATTGATTTTTGTACAATGATCCAATACAGTTATATCATTTTTTCACTAAAAAATTTGATTTTGCGGGCTATCTTAGATGTTGGTTCTTCAAAATAAACATATTTCATAGCAAAAACTTTACCCATGTTTTTTCTTAATCAACAAGACTTGACCACTAGTGACGTTTTTACTTCACCAACTGATACTATAGGCATGCAATGTTAGTTTTATGTAAAAACAAACATTAAGAAAAGTGACACATGAGATCACAAATATACTAGTCTATTTAATTAATCAACTAGTTATTCTAGTCACTCGGATAATAACTATTGTATTTTAGTCCAACCAATATATCATCCTAGTTGGGAATCTTGTCACCTGGCTAAGATCATGCAACATCTAGATCCTAGCTATAAGTACCTATTTTTCACATCTAAGGCCATTGATCCCCTCCATATCTCTACATGGTTCCTAGATCTCCCTAACTAGATGTTGATTGTATGTCTTAAGGGACAATAATATGACAATTGTAATGGGATACATGGTACTTTGTTAAATTAATTATAAAGAATTTCTATTTGATTTTTTTACTTCGGTATGAGATAATGATTAAAGGTAATTTTGTCTTAAGAATGTGGTACTCGAAGAACATGTGATTTTGGGTTCATGATCTAAACATAAGATCATATGTACCTTAAGAGTATTCATTATTCTCTAAGTCCCTAATAAGATATTCTTATGTAAATTTGGACAATAATAATACATAAAAGTAGCATATGTGTTGACGTAGTCATAAATTTTATATCAAGTCAAACACACAAGTACTTGTTAATTAAAAAGTATATCAAACATACTATAAAAACTCAGTATTTGGGCCAAATATTTTCCAAACATGATTTAAACAATAATATATACACAAATATGTGTACATACATGCTTTACATCAGAGTACATAGAAGACTTTACATCTCTTCTAAGTATTCTATTGATTGCCTATCCATGTATATCCCAAAAGGGATAAATTCAACCATGACATAGAACAAATAGGAAAAAGCCAAAAATTTTGGTACTTAATCCTTATTATTGATCTATTTAAAATTATGCATCAAAAGAAGATTTGTTACACTTAAAAACTAGGTAAGAATTATTTGGTGAAGCTAGGTAATTAAGTCAAGAATTATATGAATCAAGATGACAAAGATTCAAGTTTCTAGATAATGATACAAGGTTAATAAAAAATAAACTAATCAAGTTTTTTCAATATCCAACATTTTTTCACAAAATATGAACTAATTCAAGAGTTTCAACAAGATGCAATAATATTAAGATTTCCAAAGATTCCTAAATATAAGAATCTTCAAGTTTGGTACCAACATATTATATCTTTTTAAGAACTAAGTGCCATGTTTTCTCACAGTCTGGGAGAGAACAACATGAGTGCCTTATCAGATATTACCAATACACTAGGGGACAACTTACTTGTTTAACTGTGTGATGTTGTGCCCACACAAGTGATAAAAATCTCTAATAGGGTCCAAAGGCACCAATGGAGTCAAAATTCTAGAGATCAATTTAAGTGCCAATTTCAACATTCAATATTTGAAATAGTTTTGGTGACCTTCAAGGGGAAAGATAAAGCTTACAAATTGGGTTCAAAAGTTTTGTTTTGACAACAAATTGGCTTTGTCACTTGAAACACATATACACATACAATTCAAGAGGGAAAAGAACAAATCAACAATCGAATAAAAAATTAAATACCTCAAATCCATAGTTTGAAAATTCACAAAAAGGCTCTAAATAGAGAATCCACAAGGTATAGTAAAATGTGGTTATCACAAGACTTGGAATAAATTATTTTCATAATCTATTCTATTTTTATTTATCTTTCCCATCCAGGGATATCATCTATTTCCCATTATCTTTCCATGTAGTATTTCTAGTTAAATTATACACATAATAAATTTCACTTGTCAATTTATCTTATTATGTAGATAACCACATTATGTTATCAATCACTTCATCATATTAACTTTCTATAATATTTCCCAAAGTAAATTACTCAATGATTATTTATCCCTCCACTGATTCAAGGCATACATGACATTGATTACTTTAGGAAATATTCCATGTGATTCTGAGTCAAAAAATATAAAAGTTTCACAATATTAGTTTCTATGTAATTTCCATTTAAATAAGTGTATGTTCTTTGAGGTTCTACTGATATGTATATGCCAATTAGTTTTCTAAGATTTCTCTATCTATTTCTAGGATTTTCATTTCTCAACAAATATACTATAATTATTTTTTCTACTTAGGTCATTAGGTTTATGTTATTTCAAATTTCCCTTTTTTTCTTCATGCACCAAGGCCCCAGTTAGTTCTCTTTAGTTGTTATAACTTCTCATTAAGATCAAATAGATACATATTGTATTACTAGAGTCACAATCATTGGACTCATGGTCACATATTAGCCATCACTAATATTCATGTCACCTATGATCTGATAGTCATTTATGACCTTTTTTGCACATCACATTTATGTACATACTTTCACATTCACACGATCCCTTGGTTAAATTGTTCCATTAAAGTTGTGTGATCCACAATATTACATCATTAATACCTAAATATCATCAAATATACCATTTATCATTTTAGAATTAAAGTGTAATCCTACAAGTATTTTTAGATTTTGTTCTTTTAGATGTTAGTACTCAAATATATATATATATATATATATATATAATTTGAAATATAAATTATCTACACACTCTTATTATCCTTATCATGACTAAGATTTCTTTCTATCTATGATTGTTTTCTGAATTTCTACAGGGGTACTGCAAACCCACCACAGTTGTCACAAAGGAACTCAGATGAAAAATCAATTTACGATTGGTTATAGTGACAAGTGTTGGGTCTTATTGGCCATGGCTGAAGGTAATGTTGACATCGAGGAATCTTTATTAGACATCGACCACCTAGAAAGGTTCATCTTATGGTGTCTCCAACTTGCTGAGTCAAACCTCCAATCCATCATAGTTCATCCATGATGGTAGTTGTATTGCAAGTTTCATAGAGACGTTGTATCCACAATCTAGGATCTTGCTCAAGGAGAGGAAAGAGGCAGTCAAAGCTAAATATAACTACTGATTGGATGTGGGGGAGTTGTATCTATAGGCTTGTGGCCGTTCTTAAGAAAGGATAAAAGATCGTGGGTTGTTGGCTTTTGAACTTCCATGGAGGTTGAGGGATCAAGGAAGGGTCAAGGGTTGTGTTCTCAGTCATGGTGTTTAGGAACAATAGTGGTCAAGCTCACTACTATGACATCCTGCTATCACACAGACAAAAAAATGCCATGCGAAAATGTGCGGAACCTCCATAAACCACATATTACCAAAAACACAGGTTAATTAAAACCGATTGCGGAAAGTAGATAATAAAGAAACTATTACATCTAGATCCTTATCCTGCAAGGAAACATGTTATATAACTATACATAAACCTTGATATATATCCACAGCTCATAGGACCTAACTGTCCCATAGGCACAAAGAGTTCACCACATGTTTATATACAGAACAAGCCATATCAGACCAACAATAGGATAAACAAGCTACATCAACTATACATCGTGAAACGTCATAAAAAGACCTCCAAGGACCTGAGAGTACATGGATGACTCTAGGAATCTACTACAAAACTACCAAAAAAGCAGCATATCCATCTCTTGCCTTCTACAGTTCTTCTTACTGCTCGGCCGCAACCTCATGACCACCACCACGTCTAGCACGATCACCTAAAAAGGTTTAAAACTAGCGGGGTGAGACACACAGTCCCAACGAGAAACATAACTCCCCACCGAACTATAAAACTTCAGGAAAGCTAGAACAGATGAAGTAGATAACTGATATAAGAAGCTCATACTAACTTTATTAACAAACTTACCAAGATATCCGGGAAGCATATAACCAGATATTTCTTATGGAACATGATTGACAAGACAAGTTATATAAGAACTTATCATAAAATATGAGGAACATGTAATTAACTACAAGATATAACTAGGGCAACTATACAAGACAGGTCTCAACCAATGTTCTGTGTTTTGCCCTAAGCAATATATACTATACGACTGGATTACAATTTGTTATGCCCTGAGGAAGTGAGCCGTACCGCTCAAAACCAACCTTAGGCTGCGAAGCCCAAAACTGGTGACATACAAGGTCAATGGAAGAGCCAGACTCCATGACCTCACCTCCTCATGGTCAGTGCATGATAACCAAAGTAGGACTGCAGTCTCTTACTTAAGTGGCCTCAGCCACAGGGTCAGCTCTGCAGGCTACCCTTTTCTCCAGCCCGCCTTGGTATAAGTTTTGGCGCTAGAATACCTTGAGCCACGGGCCTATTCACCGTGCTCTTGAGCCATGAACGCATTCATGCTCTATCACACTGAGCCATGGGCCTGTTCACCATGCTCCAACCATACTAAGTCGACAACTGAAGTTGCACTCTAATCCTCCTATTTTTGGCTAGGAGAAACCCCACATATTCAACAATATGCGCTCCAGGTAATCCCGCAATATAACCTATTTCACCATCACCTGCAAATGACGATGATGGATCTATGGCCAGGGAAAACTACATGAAATGTTCATATGTAATTAATTAGTATATTTTAGGTGAATTGTTGAGGCAACCAGGTTATAAAACATAAACAAGTGTCACACCATTACTTTCATTATCATATTGCCATGGGATCTCAATCCCTCATTACATAATGCCACTGCCCCTCAAGGCTTCATCATCATACATCATCATGAGATATCAATCCCTTATCTTATCATCAGAGGATAACACCTCAATCAGGCACTCAACCTTTATTAGGTCACCAGGCCTTTCTCATCATACTGGTGGTGCATGCTATCTCATCAATAAGGAACGTCATCATTCTGTGTCATACATAACACGTACACCTCATAGATTTTACCTGGCTATGAATTCATTTGATAATACCTGCATGGTAAGAATGCATTTACAAAGTGAGAACTTGATCAGCAAATACATATCTTTAGAGGATATATTATGAATATCATGTCATTAAGATTTAAGGTGCATAGGATTGTAACAACATCCATTATTATAAACACATGAAGCATAAAGTTGTAGATGGTATGTCAAAAAACTTATATTATTGTTACCAAACTGTGAGAATCCACCGTGCCCTATATCTCATAACATCATGAACACAACCATGATCTTGTCATCTTATCAACCTTAGGTAGCCACCACGTTACTGAGTACAACCCAACTATCATATCTCATCATTAGAACCAAAGATGTGGGATCAAGACAATAAGTTCACCAACTTAGGGTTACTAGGTTAGGCACATCCCTCACCAAAGGTGTCACCTACCCTCCCTAAAAATATCACCTACCCTCACTAAAGGGATCTCGGTTAGAGCACCATCCCTTACCCAAACGATATCAGTCACCACCAAAACCCTAGGGCACCAAGCCACATATGGGGAAACCAGCATATCGTGCAACCATGCACAAGAGGGTATCAGGCAACCATGTACAAGAGGGTATCGGGTAGCACTATCATCATATCGGTCAAGACCCTATATCACCCTCTAGGGTTAGGGTTTTCCATGTCGGGCAACCACCAAAACCATATCACCCAAGGCACACCACTTCCATCCATCAAGTGACATCATGGGCAGCCCACCATGGCGCCCAAAGAGCTCCCATATCGCCCAAGGTAGCCCTATTGTCCAAGATAGGGTTTGGGACTCTCTATCAGTCAAGGCACCATATCGCTCATCAGGGTTACACCAATCAAGACTCCTTATCCCAACACCATATCACCCAAGGACATATCACCCAACTACATCTTGGGTAAAGGTCCATATCGGTCAAGAGGTCAACAAGGTGTTCACCTAGCATATCACCCAAGCTCAACCCTAGAAGAGGGATATCAGGCTGAACACAACTTAGGGTATCGTGCAAGGGTTCAAAGGCCATGATAGGTTGGTCATCTTCAACCTCAAGACTACCACCAAGAAGCCCTAAAAGATCAGGAGAGTTGGCTCACCTCTCAACAACTAAGTGAGAGAGGGGTTTTTCACAACTTTCATCACCTATCGGGCAACAAGGAGGTCCATCACCATATCGGCCATCCAACCCAAAAACTCCACTCACCATTGAATTAGGAGACCCTAGGCTCACCTCTCAACAACTAAGTGAGAGAGGGGTTTTTCCCAAAGAACTCCACATCCAATGGTTCGGCCAACCCAAGGCAACCATCTCAACAAGGTCTAGGGTATATCTAAGGCACCCTTATAACCATTAAAGCAAGAAACATAGCTAGAAGATGACATGGCTGAAACATATATCAAAGCAACATGATAAAGAAGTAGTATAGTAGGGTTAGAAGTTATGTAACCCGTCTCAAGCTTTAAAGCTCCAAGATCCTAGCACCAAGCTCCAAGCTCCAAAGCACCACCTTTGGCCAACACAAAGAAGAACAAATTATAACCACCATGGCTGAAGAGAAGGGAGAAGAAGAAGAAGAAGATGCCAAGGAAAGGGAGAGATGCTTACCACAAGAGAAGGAAAGGGATAAGCTAGCAAGGTGTGTCGCCCAAGACACTAGTTGTATCGGCCACTACTTTCTCCTTTCTTCTCCTAGCCCGACCACTAAAGGAAGGGAAGCAACTAAAGGGACCAAAGAGACCTAGCAAGCAAGGGGGATCATTTATATACTAAGGGGTGAAGGGGAAGAGCAAGGCAAGGTGGCACCCACCACTAACACACTTGTCCAAGGATTGCACCACATGCTAGCACCCCAAAAACACACGCCCATGAGTTGCCACCCACTTAGCAAAGCAACAACCACTTTTCCAAAGAAGGTGACACAAACGAGGCTAGGTGAAGGGTGTGTGTCGCCCAAGATGGCAACCCAACACACCATGGTCGATACACCTCCTTGCCCGATACAACCAGCACTCCCTTGGCCGATACACCAAGGTCCAACCCAATATCAAGCCTCAACAAAGCCCAAAGATACTCAAACAAAGAGCCCAACCCATCCTCTCAACCTTAGAGGATGCAAGGAGAGAGAAAGACATCTCTCAAGGTGACAAGCTTGCACACCAACCCTAAAAATTAGGTAATTTGCAGGATGCACCTCCACCTCTCAACAAAGCACAACAAACCCTAATCACAACTTTAGGTGATTAGTAAGCATCTAAACACAAGGTTTAGTCAAAGAAAATAGGGTAAGCCCAAAATGAAGGTCAAGGTCCTTACATCTACATTGTAGGTTGTAGTCGGCCTATGGCTGTGGGGTTTAGGTAAAGGTGGTCGGTGCAAGTTTCAAAGCCAGAGGAGCAATGATGCTCATATGGAGTTTGAAATCCTCCGTCATCTTATTTGAACAGGTGATAGGAAGGTAATGGTATGCAGGGTGCAATTTATATAGGAGAATATGAGAGAGAAGTTTAGATCGTTAGGGAGGCCGAACACCTAGGTTTGCAGGTGTTGTGCACTATCATGGGTGGGAGGATTTGGAGTTGTTTTAGATCTTTAGAGGTGTAGAAGAGTATTTCATGTGAGTCTACCTTGTTGTGATGAGGCATGTAATTGGGTAGGTCGGCTGAGTTGTATCCTAGAACAAATTAGGACTGAGAGGATGGAGAAAGATTGGATGTTGGTAAACCATGTTCATGTTAGCGCTAAGATATCGAGGAGGATATATGAAAAAATCTATCTAGTGATGGCTAGGTAAAGAAGGAAAGGAGGATGAGGTCTAGGGAATCATTGAGCTTGGTGGGGTTGTGCTTTGTTGTATGTCTAGTTTGTTTCTAGTATGAGGGGTAGACGTTCTTATATAGGATAGAGTTTTCCACTACATTTCTAGATACTCACTATGCATTTAGCAGGGAGAAAAAGTGGCAGGAGGAATATGTAACTAAAGATAAGTGGGGTAGTGTGGATGCTCGATGCAATACTGTCCTCACTGCTTATACTATTAGGGCTTGGCATCATTTGCAATATAGCCATGGATGTACATAGGGTTTAGTCAGACGGGAGTCAAATTAGTGCGGTTCTAGGGTTACACAAGGTGGGCGACAATCATTGTTGTAGTTATGTGTAACAACCTTGTAAAACATTAGGGAATATGAGGAGGAGTCTTCTACATTTCAGGTTTATCCAAAAAACATGATCTTAATTATCACCAATTCTGTTATTTTCTAATAACCTCATTCCTTTTGCAACTTTAAAACCGTAAGTCCTAATTTTGTGAGAATTTTACCATGCATCTAATTCCTATTAAATCAAATAAAAAGATATACCAAACCCTCAATTCAAAGATCCATATTTTTTATTAAATCTTCTATCTTAAATCAGTCAATAATTAATACATAATACTATAAATTACATTTTCATTTGATTCAAAATCCAATATTTCTTGAAATAGAGGGTGATATATGCATAGAAGCTCTAATTAATATACTAGGCCCAAATGCTTTGAATTTCATTAATTGGTAATGGAATGACTCATTAAGTAAAACTGAGGGATCAATTTGCAAACATTATTCAAAAGGAGTGAGAGAGGTTATTTAAGCACAACTTTTTTATCATAGGAACAAATGAGTATCAAAATACTTGACACTTGTAAAAATAATCAAGTGAGTCTTGGAAAAGAGTACCAATTTTTAAATGATTTCAAGTTAGCAAAAATTATGGATTATAGCTTAGAATAAATTTATTATTTAATTTTTAGTATGCTACAACTCTTCCACACTTCAAAGAGATTTCATCTCTGAAATCAAATTCTTATTTAGAGCCCTATTCCTGACAATGTATGATCCATAAATTTCCAACATACAAGTCTTGTTTTCTCAGGTGTTACCTTAGGTTGAAACATGCAATTCTATCTTCTAGCATAGATACTACTTAGAGTGACAAATTTTTTTTGTTACTACTCACATGGGGTCACTTAATTGATTTAAATTCAGACTATATCCAAATAGTCTATCTATTTCTGAGATGAAAATTTGATGATGATAGTATCGTACAAGACTTCTAATATCATGTTCTGACAAGAGAGCCAACATACTCAAAATTTGAGTCTAAAGCTATCGTTATCAAATTTTCGAGTTACACCACATAAGTATTGGTACAATTGTTGTTACTAAGTTCAATCTTAATTTTTTTTTCTATATTTCCCATTCCCTTAATTTTTTTCTCATTATTTTTATCTCTAATATTTATGTGATATTTTATTAGGTCTAGAATTATAGTAAACTTCTTATTTTCATTTCTTCATTTTCAAGTGGGATATGTATATACAAGGATATTATGATTAGTTTAATATCAAACATGTAAGAGTTCATATTTCAATACTGTACAGGTCCTAATATTTATCACATTTTACCATTTAATTATCTTAATATGTATTGGGATGCAAATTTAATCTCATATTTTTTTATTTAAACTTACACTCAGATGGATAGAATGTTAGAGCAATGACATTTATTTTTTGGTAAGTTGATCACATGTTGAATTTACATATTTGGAAGATTAACATATTATTTATCTCTTAGATTATTAAATTTCCAGTTGAATATGGATATGGGTTATTTTTTCTTGAATTTATTATGAGGGACACATTTCTGAGTAGAATCTAGTCTATAAGTGGCATTAATGTTTTCCCAACAAGTTTTGTATTGAGTAGTATTTTTCTGATATTTCTTAACATATTATCATTTCCTTTATTTATATTAGTGGAAAGTATATAAACTGATGAGTTGACATATTGATTTGGGTTGGTGACTTTTATAACATTTATGATTTTCCCAAGTAGTAGAGATTTCCTTGTCCATGTCAGAAAATAAAGTAAGGAAACCCTCCCAACTTAAGTCTATGGGGAGTAATTATTCCCGAACCTTCACTAAACATTCTTCCTTAGACATGTAATTTTGTTCTACTTACATGGTGATGGTTATTCCTAATTATTTTTTTCATTAGGTAAATTTTTAATAAAACTATTTTTTGCCTAAGATTTATCTTGTTTACAATTTTAATTCAATACTCAAATTGGAATCTATCAAATGTGATAATATTTATATAAATTAAAATTATTTTAGAACTTGGATAGTACTTTTCCTCTTCTTTGGGAAGCCTTGTTATAGTTGATGTCCTTTTTCCCTGACATTGCTAAATCCCTGATTAATATTCTCATACCATCTTTTATGCTGATACTTTCCATCTTTTTTCTTCTCTTCTAGGGTATGCTCCAACCCAAGGTGTAGGATATCGAGGACATGACATGGACTTACCTTATGGAGATGATTCTTAATGGGAGATAGACTTGAGATAGTTGGACATCCTTCTACTTAGGTCCTGATGTAGACTGCTTTCATGTAAAACACTTAATGGGAGAATATTTTGTAATTTGTATAAATTAAATATAGTCATGAAATATGACTCCGTTGCTATACTTTGGTTATTATTGTATACCATAATTTGAGAATTGAAAAATGTAAGCTAATTTAGCGTACCTTTTTAGTGTGTTTGGAATAGATAGATTCTGTAATGACCACATTTGTGTTTAATTGGTAAACTAGGGTTTACCTGAATGATTACATACTTGATTAGATTGAACATCATTTAGACTTGATTAATGATAGTAGATCGTGATGTTTCAAACCTAAGAAGAATCTTTAACGATGATTTTTAGTTAGAAGAATTAGGGTTTGAGAAATGTAAACCCTAATCGGCAAAAATTAGGGTTTTGATAGTACATGAATATGGAATTTGATCAGGATAACAGTGTCGTAAGTGATTTTTCATATTTTCTAAAAATTATGTATTTAATTGGATTTTTGATATGATATGGATAACTCAATCATGCATATTGGAGAAAAATTTTAGAATATTTGAGTGTTCTTTGAATGTGGTTCTCGGTCGAACTATACTTCGACAAAAATGTTGATAGAGTACTTTTTAGTAGTGTAGTGTTTTATTTTTAGTTATTTATTAGTAACTCGAAGTGATCTGAAATTTTAACTAAAGATCTAAAACTCAATTATAAACAATATGTAACATTTTCATAATTTTTTGATGCATTTAGGCCTTATCAGTAGACAAATTACAGTAACTGACATTTCTGTAGAATTCTAGATAGCAGTGCACTATTCGATTTTTAATTATTTAATGGAAGCTTGGAATGATCTCAAATTTTAACTGAAGATTTAAAACTAAATTATACACAAAATTTTAAACTATAATAATTTTTGGAGAAGGCTTGATCTCTAAAATACACGAATTACAGAAACATTTTTATGACAGAAAAATCTGCTAAAATAAGAAAAATTTTACTGAGGGGTCAAAGTGCAATTGACCCAAGTAGCTCAATTTCTCTATATGGTCAACCTAACACACTAGTATATCTCATAATTCGTGATTCAATCCAGAGAAACGAAATTCTAGAGAGAGAGAGTTAGGGTTTGAGAGGAGAAATTGATGGAGATGCTGACCTAGGGTTTTGCGGTATGAGGAATGATGAAATCATGTAAGTTTAACTTCTTTGGATATAGTTTCATGGTGAATCTTCTCTCACATGTCAAAATTCCGTCCTTCCTTTTATTTGATCCAAAATGGTATCAAAACTTCCCCTTTTCTCACTCTTTCTTCATAATCCCTCATTTTTAGGGTTTCCGAGTTGAAAGGAAGAAGAATTGGGTGAATTTCTAGGGATTTGATATGAGATCGAGATTTTCAGGGATGAGCTACGTTTTTAAGGTGTTTTCACACCTTAGGGTGAGTGGGAACTTCCTTTAAATAGTATATTTCACGAAAATTGGTTAATTCATCCATAATCTTTAATTGCTAGTATGCGACTACAAACTGTGAATTGTCTATTTGTTCTAAGTTGTTGCAAAATGATATGAAATGGATTCTTCTTCTGTTTGGATGAATTTCAGATGATAAAATCATATTAGAAATGTATACAATACATACTAATGAGAAATCCCTAAGTATTCACAGAGGTTATAAGAGTAAACTAAAATATATCGAATTTGTCTATGACTGAAATTTGCTGTATAAGTAAATAGAGAAAATTGCTTATCTAGATCCCCTTGGTTATGAATGATTGCTTATCTAAATTCATAGTACATATATGTCATATACTATCTTAGATTTTGTTCATAGTGAATAGTGTTTGTTTGATATCTCAGTAAAGAGGGTGAAACCCTAGATGCGAGGAAAAGTTGGATATTTGCGAATAGATGTCGTGAAATCCATTTGAAGGGATTTTCTTAACATGATAGACTTTATTTATTCAATGTGATTATTGATGCATGATATCCCAGTGAATGGCATGGAAACCAAATTCAGCTAAGTTCCAAGGTTTCATACATATATTGATTTTATATGATTTATTGATAGTAGTCTTTATTCAGTGAATGTTTATGTCGCATGAAATCTTTATGGGAGCCATGGGAATAAGTTGTTGCCTAGTGAGAGGTGACAAGATGTGTGATGGCCTTATGAGCCATGAGAATACTTGTAAAACCAGTGAAATGAATACCTTGGTCTAAGGACCTAGAGGTAATGGTTACCTGTTACATAGGTAACAATGCTATGTGATGATCTAAGGGTTTGAATACCTAGATCCAGTAATTATGATAATGATGTGAAGGTATGAGAATTCCCAGTAATGTGATAAGGGATTGAGATCCCAGGTATCATGTGTTGTAAAGATTTGAAAACTACGTGATAGATGTATTACACCTTTCTTTGTAGCATTTGTTGTGATTAAATGAAACCCTAAGGGTAGGGTGTTCAATGAATCAAGTATTGTGATATCAATGTTCTCAGTTATTATTAATAATTCTTTTCATGATAAGTAATTAACTCTTAATTGAGTTATGAGATGCACAACTCAAGATTTGGTTTGATATGCACGTTCTTTGAGAAATTACAGATAATTTGCAAGTTCTATTGACGATTACTCATATGTCAAGTAATTAACTCTTATTACTGTAATAAGATGATAAATTGCACGATTCTAGTGTGTAAGTGCCAAGTGGACATGTAATCTGTTTATTTAAGAACTTTAGTCCGCCTGCATGTATAGTATGTTGATTACTCAATATATTATAGAGTTTTGAATATACTGCTCGGCCAAGTTTAGAATGATATACATGTTGTATTATAAATTCAAATAAGTAGACACGACACCATAGATATATCAAAGTCAAGTATAAGTAATGATTTTTATATATTCCCCTTCCCCCACGTCTAACTCCCCCGCTGCCTTCCAGAGGCGGTTAGGGTTCGTGCGTGGGACTCTCTAGCTCAGGGGAGGTGGTCGGCTACCGGCGCGTAGCCACCCTCTCCCCCTGGGCGTTCATCGGGCGACTGTCCTCTTTGTAGATCGTGTGGCACTGGGGCTACGGCTGGCTGAATCTCCTCTCCGTCGCCTTCATCCTCCGTGCCTTTAGATCGGGGCTTTAGGGTGGTGGAGCGGTGCTTTTCTGGGTGGTGGCTTCATCTCCGGTGAAGCTAGTCGCTTGGTGGAGGCAAGGAGGTGGCTGCAACGAAGCTTTTGGCGTGGATCTGCTGGGGGGCGGGTGTTTCTCGCTTTGCTGCTTTCACTCTATTTTTCAATTCAGTCTGTGTCGGCTCCCTGCCTTTCGTTTTGGTCCTAGTTCTAGGAAGTTTCTTGCCTTCTTCTCGCCGTGTTCCTTCGGCGTTTGTCTCTCCCTTTGGGGTTTGTGTGTCTCTCCTTTCGTGAGAGTGATGAGATCCCTGGTTGGTCTCATTTTTGCCTCAGGTTCTTTGCTGCTCAAGCCGTGCCATAGATGGTAGAGTCAACAATCAGACGTAATCTCGGTCGGGTTCATGCTTAATGCCGCTGCCTTATGCTCAAGTTGAAGGTATATCTCACAATAGCTGCTTTGGTCAGCCACAAAGAAGAGATTTCTGTGCAGAAGTGTTTCAATCTCATTCCAATATGAGTGGTAGTGGTGTTAGATATATGTTCTTGACTGATCTAGGTTTCTTTTGGTTGTACTTCTCTACTTGTAGATGTCGTATGGCTTGAGTAATGAATGAATCTATTTGCTGTCAAAAAAAGAGAGTCAAGTATAAGTAAGAGAAAGGTACAATGTAGAAAGAGCTTTCCATGAATAATAAAATAATAGACAGAGGTGCCATGAACACTGTAGATTCCCTACGAATGTCTGCACTATAGGGAGGAAATGATCCACCCTGGAAGCGACCAGTATACGGGGATCAGATCGCACCCATAGAGCGTGCGGGGAGACGAAGCCCTTGAGGAAGTCTCCTAAGAGAAGATAGGTTACCCAACATGAACCGAAGATCCCGATGGTAACCCAGAGGTACCCACAGAGCGTACCAAGATGAGGCCCACATAGCATCTCAGACCCTCCACCTATGTACTCAGCCTAGAAGGAGTGGTCCAGTTAAAGGCCAGCTGTTTAGATGCCTTAGTCAGACGTGACGGTTCGAGTCAAGCAGACCCAGATTCAGTTCTAGGCTTAGCTTCTTGGGTTTTAAGCTAAGTCTTGTACGGTGAGATCATAGTTCACTATGAGTCTTCATATGTAGAGTACACTACATATGATCAGGGCATAATAAAATGAATGAGAGGTCAAACAAGTGTGTACAGTTATTCAATTATTCTTTGTATCTTTATGAATTACTAGTTCTCTTTATGATCAATCAAACATTTCATATATTGATTCACTCTTATAGATATTTAGAGTATCCTACCATATTTATGATTGTCAATCATTAGACTCTCTAAAGCTTTCTGCTGTTATAATTGATATCAATTGCTTAAAAGTATATCTGTAATTATATCAGTGCTTTAGACTATTTCTTTGAAGTACTCATTCACTGAGAGAGTAGGCTCACCCCTCTACTCAAAATTTTTAGGGAAATCACATGGACTTGAGAAGATATCATTGCATCAGAGTAGATATACCATAATAGTTAAGTCTGAGTATAGTTAAGTTCAGTCGGTCCTTGTCACTCTAGGTCCTTGTAAAGAAACACGAGAGAGTTGTAAATGATGATGTATAATGTTATTCCTCTTTTAGCAATATGTGCGAATCAATAAGTCTTATATGCTTAAAAGTATGAGGAACATAATGAATGTTCATACATGCATTTTTACTGTTGAAATCAGATTAGAGAAATCAATGTTTAGATTCCCTTGTAAAGTTGGTTTATGTGGTTCAATTCGAGAATACACAGAGTTTTGAAAGAGAAGAAAAAGTTAAGGGTGATCTTTGTATTACGTTAAATCCTCAATTTATGCCCTAATCTCATGATTAGTGGAAATTGTGAGATCGGGGTATAACAACTTGGTATCAGATCTTAGGCTGAGTTGTCAGGGACCATTAAGTTAGTAAGTTAGAGTCATAAGTGTGGCATATAGGAGATGTTATGATGTTAGCTCTGGGGATTTGAGTATTTGGATATCCTGGCCCAGTATCTAAGTACTTGGATCAACTAGTATCAAGATACTTTGTCTATTCTTTCATGTATACCCTGGCCAGGTATATAGTGGAAGGATGGGCTAGAGAGAAACCCTAGAAATATTAGGGTTAGAAACAAGATAAGTAACATGAATTAAGAGAATAAATATAAAATGAGATAGAACTTTCATTTCATATTGTTTTTTATTGGAGATGAGTAGAAAAGCTCTTATATGTTGAAATTCAGATATTCAGTATTTTGAAATATATATGGGCCTTTAAGATTTGTTGTACACTATGCAGTTGTAACAGTTATTGATTACATTCTTTGTATAAAGTAGACTAGAAATGATCTTTGAATGAACTTTCCTAAGTGGTTATTCTTTCCACATGTTTGAGATGAATAGGAGTTGGTTAATCTTAAGTAGCCCTTGGCTTCAGGACTGTAGGTTTGGCCTGGTCCGGCTGGCATGATGCGTTACTAGGATCTAATGACTCTTATTAATAATATGATAAGAGTAGACTCTGGATAAATTAGACCCACATCATAGTGAGAATGTACATACACTAAGATGTTGAAACATATGGGAAATATTAGAATAGCTAAGAATCAGTTGGAACTGATATCTGAGACCCAAATTTGGGGCCTCATATGAGAAATCCTTAATTGGGAATAATGGAACACAACATAAGGTTCAGATTAAGTTTAATGATTAATATTATATGAACTCTAAATATGAAATATGGGAAAGATATGAGAAAAGTATGTAAGGGCCAAGGTAGTAAGAATCAATCATGAGGAATGTATTATATAACCGAGTACAATGTTTTTATGTACTCCAAAGCAAAGGGAAAATAGAAGAAAAGAGTTAAGTATACGATAAGTAAATATAAGTGAAGAGTCTTCAGAAGAGTTAAAGTAAAAAGAATTAGATAAATATGTAAATCATAAGACTAGGATAAGAAACTAAGTTAAAATAAAGATAAATGTTGGAAATGATGAGCTTGATTAAGGAATGAGGGTTATGATATAATTGAGAGCATGGAATGTATACCTTTATTAATAAGTTTAATACATTCATCCTTACTACCTTTGGATTCCAAGTCTCTATAGAACAACAAACTAGTTTCTAAAAAAGAAGAAGAACAAAAGTGTAGCTTAACAAAATGAATAAGTTATACAAAGGTAGACTATATTTAGGAAGGAGAAACTTGATATAAGAGAAACTATGTTTCACCCATGCATGAGACATTTGATTTAAAATGAAGGATATGTAATGTATTAAACATGAGTTGAAACTAGTAGAGAGATTATTGATTTAGAATTTCAACTTCACATTAGTATAAGGATAAAAAGAAATATGTGCAACATGGTATACATGATCATACACATGAATAAGCAACATGATTATAAGAGAAAAGTAGAAGTTAAAGATAATAGGTGGAAGAGTAGTATATGGTAAGAGGATTATGGAAAGTAAGGAAGGGTTTGAAACATGGTGGAGTAATATAGATTATAAAAGAAAGAGGTTAGGAGATTCAATCAAGTGCTAGTTAGTGAATTATCCTTGTTGATAACTAATTAAACCTACATATGAAAAATGTATTAATGGGATGTTTGAATATAAGAATTCTAAGTCTCAGAACTGTCTTCTCTTCCATATATTACTTAATGAGAGAAATGTGGGAATGAAGTGATAAGAAAATGAATCATATCTGATGCATAACCACCATGGTAGAGGCATCTTGTGAATGTAATAATGACACACAATATGATGATGAAACCCTTGAAGGGTAAATTGAGAACGTAATCTATCTAAATTGCCAATTAAGATGAAGGAAATTCAATTGATAAGATAAGGAAGACTTTAGTAAAAACTAGTGAGATCCAGAGTTTGAATTTCAAATTAAGGGAGCAAAGTCACACCACAATAACGTCATGCTACTGATAAAGGCCAAACCCTAGAATGTTTAGAGTTGTAGTAGTTCAAGGGTTGACACTAGTGTTTTGACCTTGAATACTAGCATCTCTATAAAACAAGATCATGAAATTTGCACTATGAGAAGTAAACTAGCACTGATAGTAATCCTAGATAATATGAAAGGTAGATAAACAATATTGAAATGATTTAGAGCAAAGGATAAGAAATAGATTTGAAATATAAGAGGTGTGTTTTGAACAAAAGGAGAAATACAATATGAGTGAAGTGTGATATGAAATAAATTCTTGCAGTAATAGCAAGAATGATGAATAATCTGTTCATACCTTGTATGTTTCAATTTTAGGAATATTTGATCTACATGATTAAAATGAGAAGGATAAGTAGCAAAAAGTAAGTAGTAATGAATGAGGAGAGAGATAAGAGAAAAAATGGCTTTTAGTAATATGTGAATTTGTTTTTAGAAGTATAATTTGTTGAAGGTATACTAAGGGATGTAAATTGGTTATACGTATGATTTCAGTGTACATGTGCAAGTAATATGTTAATTAAAGGTGTCTAATAGTTTAAGTCATTCATACCAGTAATCCATCTTAGTATTGTACAATTGTGGTATTGTTATATGGGTTGAATGATGATGGAACAAATGGAGGGTTACCCTAAATAAGGTAGTCTTACCTATTCACTTATATGAATAGAAGGGATGATAACCATATTGTATTGGTATGTAACCCTAATGAGGTGTAGCTTGTTATACCTAGCTTTAATGTAACTAAGTGATGTTAATTGGGTATGAATAGTCCTTGAATGACTAATACAATTATGGAGTACTCTGTTACTATTGTTGAAACCCTAGTATGCTATAACCTGATGGTTACACCTTGAATTATGTGTGGGTTCATACTTGAGAATAGTATGGAATGTGATGGTAATGCTTCACCTTATGCATCCATGATCCAATGGGGATGCCGTGAGTAGTAATGTACAATTGCTGTTGAATATAGTCTTCGAACTCAAGACTATTTTGCTATTTGAGTAGCACAATAGTAAAATTCAAAAGAACATGGTGAACTCTCTTTTGTGATTTAGAGGTAATACATAACAATAGTACATATTGAGCCGTATGAATTGAGATGGTTGGATCAAATTATCAATGTTGAGGTAGCACCTCAAGAGTATGAAAATAGTGAAATGGTTGCTTCTCTATCTACTCTATGATTGATTGTGGCATACATAATTTGTTTGTTATCATTGATAACTATTTCAAACATGTTGTGATTAGAAAAGAAATGAAGGACTTAATGTTGAAAACTGCATTCAAGTATGAAATACAAGAATGTAATGACATGTAAGATTTCAGAAGCTTAAAATAAACTTTGAATATACTTTGTTTGTGTAATTTATGTTTTGGGGACAAAACGTTTTAAGGGGGTGAGAATTGTAATGACCACATTTGTGCTTAATTGGTAAACTAGGGTTTACCTGAATGATTACATGCTTGATTTGATTGAACATCGTTTAGACTTGATTAATGATAGTAGATCAATTGTGATGTTTCAAACCTAAGAAGAAACTATAACTATAATTTTTAGTTTGCAGAATTAGGGTTTGAGAAATGTAAACCCTAATTGGCAAAAGATAGTACATGAATATGGAATTTGATCAGGATAGCAGTGTGGTAAATGATTTTTCATATTTTCTACGAATTCTGTATTTAATTGAATTTTAGATATGATATGGATAACTCAATCATGCATATTGGAGAAAAATTTCTAAATATTTTAGTGTTCTTTGAATGTGGTTCTTGGTCGAACTATACTTCGACCAAAATGCTGACACAGTGCTTTTCAGTAGTGTAGTGTTTTATTTTTAATTATATATTCGTAAATCCAAATGATCTGTAATTTTAATTCCAGATCTGAAACTCAATTATAAACAATATGAAAATTTTTCAGAATTTTTGGATGCATTTAGACCTTACCAGTAGACGAATTACAGTAACTGACATTTCTATAGAATTCTGGATAGAAGTGCACTATTCGATGTTTCATTATTTAATGGAAGCGTAGAATGATATGAAATTTTAACTGAAGCTTTGTAACTCAATTATACACAAAATGAGAAATTATCATAATTTTTGGATAAGGTTTGATCTCTAAAATACACGAATTAGATAAACCTTTTTATGACAAAAGAATCTGCTGAAATAAGAAAAAGTTTAGTGAGGGGTCAAAGTGCAATTGACCCAAGCATCTCAATTTCTCTATATGGTCAACCTAACACACTAAAAGTTACCATAATTAGTGATTCAATCTAGAGAAACAAAATCCTAGAGAGAGAGTTAGGGTTTGAGAGGAGAAATTGATGGAGATGCTGACCTAGGGTTTTGCGGTCTGAGGAATGATGAAATCATGTAAGTTTAACTTCTTTGGATATAGTTTCATGGTGAATCTTCCATCACATGTAAAAATTCCGTCCCTCCTCTGATTTGATCCAAAATGGTATCAAAACTTCCCCTTTTCTCACTCTTTCTTCATAATCCCTCATTTTTAGGGTTTCCGAGTTGAAAGGAAGAATAATTGGGTGAATTGCAAGGGATTTGATATGAGATAGAGATTTTTAGGGATGAGCTAAGTTTTTAAGGTGTTTTCACACCTTAGTGTGAGTGGGAATTTTCTTTAAGTAGTATATTGTACTAAAATTGGTTAATTCATCCATAATCTTTAATTGCTAGTATGCGACTACAAACCCTGAATTGTCTATTTGTTCTAAGTTGTTGAAAAATGATATGAAATGGATTCTTTCTCTGTTTGGATGAAGTTCAGATGATAAAATCATATTAGAAATGTATACAATACATCCTAATGGTAATTCCCGAAGTATTCACAAAGGTTATAAGAGTAAACTGAAATATAGGGAATTTGTCTATGACTGAAATTTGCTGTATAAGTAAATAGAGAAAATTGCTTATCTAGATCCCCTTGGTTATGAATGATTGTTTATCTAAATTCATAGTACATATATTTCAGATACTATCTTGGATTTCATTCAAAGTGAATAGTGTTTGTTTGATATCTCAGTAAAGAGGGTGAAACCCTAGATGCGAGGAAAAGTTGGATATTTGCGAATAGATGTCATGAAATCCATTTGAAGTGATTTTATTGACATGATAGACTTTATTTATTCAATGATATTATTGATGCATGATATCCCAGTGAATGGCATGGAAATCCAAATTCATCTCAATTCCAAGGTTTCATACATATATTGATTTTATATGATTTGTTGATAGTAGTCTTTATTCAGTGAATGTTTATGTTGCATGAAATCTTTATGGGAGTCATGGGAATAAGTTGTTGCCTAGTGATAGGTGACAAGATGTGTGATGGCCTTGTGAGCCATGAGAATACTTGTACAACCAGTGAAATGAATACCTTGGTCTAAGGACCTAGAAGTAATTATTACCTATTATAGAGGTAACAATGCTATGTGATGATCAAAGGGTTTGAATACCCAGATCCAGTAATTATGATAATGATGTGAAGGGATAAGAATTCCCAATAATGTGATAAGGGATTGATATCCCAGGTATCATGTGTTATAAAGATTTGAAAAGTACGTGATAGATGCATTACACCTTTCTTTGTAGCATTTATTGTGATTAAATGAAACCCTAAGGGTAGGGTGTTCAATGAATCAAATATTGTGATATCAATGTTCTCAATTATTATTAATAATTCTTGTCATGATAAGTTATTAACTCTTAATTGAGTTATGAGATGCACAACTCAAGATTTGGGTTGATATGCACGTTCTTTGAGAAATTACAGATAAGTTGCAAGTGCTATCGACAATTACTCATATGTCAAGTAATTAACTCTTATTAGTGTGATAAGATGATAAATTGTAGGATTCTAGTGTGTATGTGCCAAGTGGACATGTAATCTATTTATTTAAGAATTTTAGTCTGCCTACATGTATAGTATGTTGATTACTCAGTATATTATAGTGTTTTGAATACACTGCTCTACCAAGTTTAGAATGATATACATGTTGTATTATAACTTCAAATAAGTAGACACTGTACCATAGAGATATCAGAGTCAAGTATAAGTAAGAGAAAGGTACAATTTAGAAAGAGCTTTCCAAGAATAATAAAATAATAGACATAGGTGCCCTGAACACCGTAGATTCCCTATGGATGTCAGCACTGTAGGGAGGAAATGATCCACCCTGGCAGCGACCAGTATATGGGGATTAGATCGCACCCACAGAGCGTGCAGGGAGATGAAGCCCTTGAGGAAGTCTCCTAAGAGAAGATAGGTTACCCAACATGAACTGGAGATCCCAATGGTAACCCAGAGGTAACCACAGTGCGTACCAAGATGAGGCCCACAGAGCGTTTCCGACCCTCCGCCTGTGTACTCAGCCTAGAAGGAGAGGTCCAGTTAAAGGACAACTGTTTAGCCGCCTTAGTTAGACATGACGGTTTGAATCAAGCAGACCCGGATTCAGTTCTAGGCTAAGCTTCCTGGGTTTTAAGCTAAGTCTTGTACAGTGAGATCGTAGTTCACTACGAGTCTTCATATGTAGAGTACACTGCATATGATCAGGGCATAATAAAATGAATGAGAGTTCAAACAAGTGTGTATAGTTATTCAATTATTCTTTGTATGTTTCTGAATTATTAGTTCCCTTTATGATCAATCAAGCATTTCATATATTGATTCACTCTTATAGATATTTAGAGTATCCTACCATATTTATTATTGTCAATCATTAGACTCTCTAAAGCTTTCTGCTGTTATAATTGATATCAATTGCTCAAAAGTATATCTATAATTATATCAGTGCTTTAGACTGTTTCTTTGAAGTACTCATTCACTGAGAGAGTAGGCTCACCCCTCTACTCAAAATTTTTAGGGAAACCACATGGACATGAAGAAGATATCATTGCATCAGAGTAGATTTTCCACAAGAGTTAAGTCTGAGTATAGTTAAGTTTAGTCGGTCCTTGTCATTGTAGGTCCTTGTTAAGAAATAAGAGATAGTTGTAAATGATGATGTATAACATTATTCCTCTTTTAGCAATATGTGCGAATCAGCAAGTCTTATGTGCTTAAAAGTATGAGGAACATAATGAATGTTCATACATGCATTTTTACTGTTGAAATCAGATTAGAGAAATCAATGTTTAGATTCCCTTGTAAAGTTGGTTTATGTGGTTCAATGCAAGAAAACAAAGAGTTTTGAAAGAGAAGAAAAAGTTACGGGTGATCTTTGTATTACGTTAAATCCTCAATTTATGCCCTAATCTCATGATTAGTGGAAATTTTGAGATTGGGGTGTAACAGATTCATTCATCAAATTAAGTAGGGAGTGAATCCCTTCTTATGTCCCAATCCTTACAATATTTATTACTAGGAGGAAATAAAGAGAAAGTCAAAGGACCCAAAGTAATATTTTCCTCAGTCAAAGAATCATGTTTTCCATTGGTTCATATGTCCAAAACCTCCATTTGTTTGCAACCATTTAGGAAAATCAATGTTTTATGAATGTACATATCTTCCATTGCTGTGTGAGAAGACAAAATAACCTTTGGTTAACACACACATAACAACCTTTTATTGTCACACCAAGAAAAACCTTCGATTGTCAAACCTAGAACAAACTTTAGTTGTTGCACTCAGAACAATCTTCAATTATTAAACATGAAGAATAGCCTTAGGTTGTTGAATCTAAGCACACATCTATAGATGAACATGCCATCACTTTCATGCAAAAATAATATAAGGGAGTGGTACCCTTATGCAACAAGGTCCAAAAATATTCAAATAAGATAAATTATACTAATTAATCATTATCACCTTGTGAAAAAATATACATGTGTTAAAATTGTAGTTAGACCACCCCACTAGAAAAAGAAAAATTATAAATTAGCCCACAAAAGTACATAAAATTGCATAACTTGAGCAAACAAAGTCAAAATTGTCCCAAATTTGAACATAGCTTTTTCAACTGATATTGAGACTAATCACCCAATCAGGACAAACGAGCATGTTTATGTATTAAACAAGGCCAAAAACCTTACAACCATAAACCCCTTACAAGAATTCTGCCCATGAAATCCTAAGCTAATGAAGAAAATAACTTCTAGGTATCCCATCTTCTAACTCCCACATGACTTCCTCAACCAAACAATAAAAATAAAAAATCACCAAAGGTATATCATTCTTCCTGATCATCTATGCACATCTATATAAAATCAAAACTTGACCCTCAACATATGAAACATAATCATCCAATGAGCCTTAATTTGTTGAATCATCTTCTCTGCATCTAAGTGAGACTTCCTTAACATAGAAACATGGAACATGTGTGCAACTATGGTGGTAATTCCAATATGCATGCCACTATCCTGATTTGAGTTGTGATTGGACAAGGTCCCAAAAATGTAGGACCCAACTTACCTTTCTTTCCAAACCTCATAACAACCTTCTAAGGGGAGACTTTGAGATAAACACAATCTTTAACTTGGAACTCCAAAGGTTGGTGTCAATGTTCTACATACAAATTTTTCCTATCTTGTGCTTCCTTCGATTCTTGTCTGATCACCTTGATCTTCTCTATAGTCTATTGAACCAACTTAGGACCCAACAATTGATATTCACCTACCTCGTGTCAACAGAGAGGTGACCTACAAAAACTTCAATACAAAACCTCATACAATGCCAAATTTTTGATCCTTTGGTAACTATTGTTGTAGGCAAAATCAATGATGCTAAGATGAATATCCTAACTCCCTAGAAACTAGAGGAGACATGCTCTCACAAATCCTCCAATGTCTGTATGGTCCTTTCTGAGTGACCATCTGTCTATGGGTGGAAGGTTGTACTAAACCTCAGATGTGTCCCCAAATTTGTATGTAGACACTTTCATAATCTATTGGTGAATTGAGGACCTCTATCTGAAAGTATTGTAACTAGTATCGTGTATAGAAAAACTATTTCAACAACATTTATATGTGCCAATTTCACTGCAATGTGGGTAGTACTGACCAGTAGAAAGTGAGCTGATTTTTTCAACCAGTCAACGATCACCCAAATGAAATCATAACATTTGGCTGTCCTAGGAAGACTAACCACAAAGTCCATGGTTATGTGATCCAATTACACTATGGAATTGGAGAAGGATGCAATATCCCTGTAGGTTTTTGATGCTCAGCCTTGGCCTATTGAAAAACTAGAAACTGGGCAACAATCTCTATTATGTCGCATTTTAAAACTGGGAACTAGTTCAAATTCTTAAGATTTTGATACATCTTTGTACTTCTAGGATGCATATGTACATTGAGGAATGAGCCTACTCAAGTACCATTTACCTAAATCCCCCAACATTGGGAACCACCATCCAGTTGTGAAAACACACTCTCCCATTATCTTTCCCATGAAACCCATCATACATTCTACTACCAAACTCTAATATGATGTTTTGTTTCACCATATCATTCCTCTGTGAATCTATGATTTCCTATATCGACACTAGCTTTACTATAATCATGTCAACAAACTTGCCAATAAAGAGAACTCCAATTGTACATTCATTTGCCAAAGTGACACCAACATGTCCCTCTTAAATCAAAGCCATAGAATACAATTGTGCTTTATCTGTACATGACGATGAAGATGAAGATGAATTTATTCTTATAAGCATCATCCTCTACATTCACCTTTCTATGATGATAATCTATTGTGCACTCATCATCCTCGATCAACTCCATTCATCTCCTCTGCCTCATGTTCAACTCCTACTTCAAAAAGATGTATAAAGATTCTTGTGATTTGTGAAGATTTGACACTTATTTTCATATAGAAAGTGCATCAAAATCTTCAAATCAAGAACTACAACTACAAAATCCAAGTCATGAATCGGGTAGTTCTACTGATATTTCTTAAGCTGTCAAGAAGAAAAATAAATGACATTCTTATCCAGCACTAGCACACACCCCAACACATTTTTTGAAGCATCGCAAAAAGGGATGTAGTCTTTCCCAAGATCTAGTAGTACCAATACTGAAGCACTTGTCAATTTCTACTTTAAAAACTAAAAAGAATGTTGACTCTCCTCATTCCAAACAAAAATAACACCCTTCCTATTTAGTCTAGTAAAAAATAAAGTTCTTGCACTGAAGTTCTGGATGAATCTCCTATAACAACCATATAAACCTAGGAAGCTTCAAACTTTAGTTGGTGTCTGGAGCTGCTCCCACTCCAAAATTCACTCCACCTTCGTGGTATCTACACAAACACCCTTTCTAGAGATGACATGACCAAGACAAGACATCTCCGTCAGCCAAAACTCATACTTGATGAACTTAGCATATTATTTATGCTACCTCAATAACTCCAATGTATGACGAAGATGTTTCTCATATTGTTGACCATCCCTAGCTCTTATCAAGATAACATATATGAACACCACAAAAAATGATCAAGGTACGATTAAGATATGATGTTCATCAGATCCATAAATCTTGTTGGTGCATTAGTTAGTTCAAACGGCATAACCACAACTCATAATGACCATACCTAGCCTAAAAGTAGTCTTAGGTATGTCATCTACCCTAATCCTCAATTGATGATACCCTAACCTTAGATCTCTCTCGAAAAACACTATAGCACCTCTCAACTAGTCAAATAGATAATCAATCCTCGGTAATAGATACTTGATCTTCATAGTGACCTTTTTAAACTTTTGGTAGTCTATGCAAAGCCTCATAGAACCATTCTTCTTATTCATAAACAACCCTAGAGCACCCCACATGAATTTGGTTGACTATATGAAACCCTTATATAACAACTGTAACTATTTCTTCAACTGCTTCTATGATGGAGTTGATTTTTGGCTTAATTTTGAGGATGAATTTTTTTAAGGTGTTTAGGATGTGATAGATTGATCTTTAGGAATTCCTAAATACTTAATGACAAAATGATAATCCCTGAAGAGGATTTTGATCATATGAATGCACTCCAATAAGTTTCACAAAATTTGAAAGTCATTGGTGTTAGTGTTAAGGTTAATGCCCCTAAGTATGTGTATTTTTGGATTTAGTAATTGATTGATAAAATAGTGATAACTTGACACCAAAATTACATGTCATGTAGTTTGGATGGTAATAAGTCAATGTTTGAAATTTCATAAAATTTTGAGGTTCCTAGAGAGATATTTGGGTTTGAAATTGGTTAAATAATTTATGCATTATGTAAGTTGGATCAATGTTTAGCCTAACTTGTTGATCTGATATAGTGTCACACATCCCTTAGTTGTGGGTGGGTTGTGTCGATGGATCTTGGATGTTTGAAACTAATCTAATGGTCAGAACCATTGACTTGAGTGATTCAATGATAGGACTTGTAAGGAATGCACTCAGACTCTTAGATTCATGATAGGACAAAATGTAGCTCTTCTCCTACCTCTAGGTAATAACTCAGAATGTGGGGAGGAGGATGAGGTTGCGACCCACTTCCAACACATCGATATTGTGTGGGAGAGGGTGGTAGCTAGCATGGTGGTTAGTCTCTCCCCGATGAGACGATTTCATAGATCCCTCAAGTCAGACTTTTGGACAATGCTGGAGGGAGAACGAGCCCTCGTTTTCCATGGGATCTCCATTACAGTGAGAAAGTGATGGTTGGAGGTAGAACTTGGAGTTAGGAATGATTATAGTTGAGGTTGAGGAAGTGAAAGAGAGTTATAGGCCAATGAAGTTCAATACATGAACTCGTTTTTTCTTCTATGGTGGTTTAACAGGGCACCAAAGTCCATCTTCTTGAAGAAGAATATGGAGCTCAAAGGAGGTTGAAGGGCTTTCACACCATCTATGGAAGGCTTTCTTGAGTTTCTAGAGACCTGGAGGTGCTCATAGGAACTAAAGATAGATGTTTTCCGGTGCACATGCTGTTTTCCCTTTTTTCTTCACTAAACTCCCTATTGGTCGCGACGAGCTATTGGCAATGCAGATCTGAAGATGAGATTGCACTCCTATGATTCCATGAGGGTCTAGACAAGGTTGGCGAAGCTGATGGAGGCCTTGGAACTGACTAGGAGCATTCCTGAATGGTTGATTGCTCACTGGAGAGGTGGACCGTGGCGGTGGCCACACAATAGAGAAACATGAATGAGAGTTTGCAAAAGGGGGGAGACTCAATTGGTCCCATATTGGATGGTACACCTAGAGACCAGTAATGAACCGATTAATCTTCACCAAGAACTAGTCGGTTTCCATCCAAATGAAGAATACCAACTTGAATCACCGTCACCCTAGCTAGAGTAGGATTTGTGCCCTTTGTAGACATGTAGTGATGCCTGAGTGGCCCACAAAGATTTTTATCCCACAAACTACTTTGATCCGCAATAATTCACATCAATTAGCTCCATTATCAGAAAATTGAAAATGAGGTGCCAAAATTTCTCTGAAAAATAAATACTACAATATGGAATCATTAGATGAATATTTTGATGCATAAATATATATGATATCATATAAGATACATAATTCTCATTTCATGTTTAATAAATATTAAACGTTGACCCAAAATTATGAGAATGCATCATTAACTATGAAATATGATATGTAATTCTTACAATGCTAGATATGATCATGTTATCACATGTAATCATGTAATTTTCATACATGGCTATCTAGAGTTAATAACCCTAAATAAAATGTAGGAAATTCATATATGGGCAATAAATGTTGGAATATTCAATATAAGCTCATATAAGTATATGTAACCTCAAATTTAATTGTAAGATCATAATCATTCATAGAAATAATAGTACATGCTAAATGATCCTAAAATGATGATGAAACCTATTGATAAATGTGACCTAAGGTATGTATGTGCACATAATAATGAATGAACCATAATCTAGAATATAAATAGAGTATATGATTAGTAATTTGATTCTAATAAGTTAAGATGAGTATTGATGGAAATAACTTGTATCCAAGACAAGAATACATGTAAAGATGACAAGATCTATAGTAACGAGATATTCTCATGAGTAAAGTAAAACCCTAATGAACATAACTAGCATTAATGATGATGTGAACCTGATGGTGATATCTATCATCTTGTCTTAATCAAATTTTGACCAAGGTTAGAGTGTAATCATGGATGTGGTATAGATTATCTCTTTTAACGGTACACTTTAACACTTACTTGACCTACTATATAGTATGATTGTATTACATGTGTACACATGTGTAAAAAACACTTATCATATGATATTAGATGAAATAACTGATCTTGTATGCTACCTTGCTTGATTGTCTATATATATAGTTTTGAAAACATGCAAACATAATATATCTGATCGATAATATGATAGCATTAGACTCCTTGGTTGTACACTGCATTGAAGTGATCTAACTCTTTGGTAGAAGATCGCATTGTATCTATGATCTAACTCTTTGGTAGGAGATCATAAGGCCTAAAAGCATTTATCCCTTTGGTGGGAGATGCATGAGTTTATGATGGAATTGTGCTTAAAATGTGTTTTAGCTTATCGCCAAGTCTTAGTAACAAGAGGTATATAAAAAGACACTAGGCATACTCCGTACAATATTTTAAATTATTGTGTTGATGTGTACCACAATTAATCTTTTTTAGGTATCTGGATATATGATCCTGAAGACTATGATAGCTGAGAATTGTGTGGCGAGCTGATGTACATGTGGACCTATTTTCTAATTTTTTTAGAATGTTGCATGTGTAAATGTAAAAAATTGACATTCAATGTGTAATATCATTTTGTAATAAGTCATTTTGTAATTATATGTTGAATGGTGAACTTGTGTTTATGGTTCTTTATTGCTCATGTGCATGGGATACTATCATTTCCTTATGACCTCCTCTAATTTTCTTCTTCTTGTCCTAGTGTGTGAGTTTTAATTGGGTTCTTTGTTATGGTGAGGGTTTCAGTTTGGACATCACACATGTGGTCAAGGCATTGAAAATCTAGGGACATCACAATATAGCAATATATTGTTTTGTGATTTTGGTTCCATGACATTTTAGATACATGCTAAATATGAAGACATCAAGATATGATGGATATATGAAATTACTTGAAGACATTAAATTCAAGTTGTAAGGAGGATTAGATAGATACTTCTTATCATATAGTTCTTGTATGTGCAATTCTAATGATTGAAAATCATGTAACCCTTTGGAAAAGTATTTTGTAATCAATATTTGAATTAATGATACCTACAACAATAGAACCCTGGCATCGTCGTTTGCAACATTAATAGGAAAAACAACACATTGGTTGACCTTCTAACCAGGAATCTTCTTAAACAGCCAACAATTGATCAACATCTACTCCCGTGCCCTCCATCCCATACACATGTGTATGAGGATGAGCGTGAGAAGTGGGAACTAATTTGTAATCAACAAGCTATCCAATAAATAAGTGATTGTTGTGGAAAAAATATTTGAATTAATGAAAATGATTTGCTATTATTTGTTATTTGGTTAAATATGGATCCTTGGGAAATTTTTGTTAATGGCTCTCAACTTTAAGGCCTTCCTTAATTGAGGGTTGTCAAAAAGTTAGGCCTTTACACATATTTTGTAAATGATTATAATAAAGAAAATTTTCATCTATATGTTTGTTCAATTATGAGATAATAATATAACATTATAGATGTCTAAATAATGATGTTACTCGATGGCATATGTCTTCAAGTTGAGGACCTAAACAATGATATCATTTGTATGATAAGAGTACATATATTCTTATTTTTTCCCTGGTTGGATGTTAGTCTAGAAGCTAATAGACAGTAATAACACATAACACTAGTATGTGTGTTGGTTGGTGACATAATCTCATTATTTATGATATGTGATATCAAACCAAACACATAGGTTCATGTTTGAGAACAGTGTATCAAGAAAACCCACCTTGGGAATACATGGAGACCATTGAATGGTAGTCAAAATCAACTCTTATAGTGAAAGTGATGATTGTGGTTCTTAGACATGAAGTCACTACAATCATCACATGTCGTTTGATGCATTTTGACATCATTCAACATAACCTTGAATAAGGGTTACCATAAAGGTGATGATTGGATGCGCTGTGACACATGGGGAATAACTGCGAGTGATGTAAATAGGATTTGTCCCTCTGAATGGAGTTGATATCATGGATACTTAATAAGAAATTTTGATAAACATATGGACACACACATGTGAATTAATATAGGATATGTGAGAGCACATGCATGTCTAACAGTCTGCTCTAGTTCAAGGAACATGTATTGAACATTGATATGATGATGATTCCATGCCTCGAGTTAAACCTAAATATCAGAGGCAAAGGAACTATATGATCACTGTAACACTAATCATATATTATAGGTTGAAGTTGTTCTACAACTTTACAATTACTTGGATAGCAATGATGTGTTTCTAGATACTGGTCATTGCTTGTGATGTCATACATTAGTTATGGACATTCACTGCCAATGTAACTTGGGACCTATAGGGTCACACACATCGGATACACATGGAATAGGAGTTTACTCACGAGTAAGGTTTTACTTGGTTACTAAATTGTTTAAGTATTGAATTTAAACAAAATTGGTTGACCAAGACTATGAGTCAACCAATTCAAGTATCGGGACGATTTAATCAACATTGGGTGAACATTGGCTGATTTGGGAAATGAATTGAGCAGTTTAGAATATGAATTGACTGATTCAGATTCTGAATCAATCAGTTTCAATTGTGAATTTCCCAATTTAGTGTTTAATAAGATTGAATCAAGGATTGATTTTGATGTCATGTTGTGTATTAATCATCACATAAAGCAAATATGCTTGCGAATAGGAAATAAAGTGAACCACCGATTCTAGTATTATTGATCATTTCACATATGAACTGACCGGTTCAAAAGTGGATTGACCAGTTCGTAGTTTGCAACTTCCAAAAATTTTGTGAAATTCTGTCTCTTTGACTCCCAGTTTATCACCCTATCCCTCCTATAAATAGAGGGGCAGTTAAGGCTTTCAAGACACAACAATAATAATAATCTCTGACAATTGTTGTCCTCTCACAGTTGTGATAATGTTAGAGCCTTTGCAAGTCTGACTCGTAAAAGGGAGAGATAGCAAGGAAGAGACAATAAGGGAGACCAATCAATATTAGGATGTTGACATTAAAGAGACAACTCCTTCCTATTAGTTCTAAAAGTACGGCAAGAGCTCCTGATGGTCCGCATGAACTATGTAGAGGCGTGGAGGCCATTCCCACCTGCTAGGAGGATGTCATCAACTGACATCTATGGTTCTACACTAGGAGGCCACCACCACCAACTGTTCAGGTGATGCTTGTGAAAGAAGAATGTCACTACAAGGATAGTCACTAGACTTTCTCTAGGACTAGGTATATGTTTTGGAAACTGTCCTTTCTAATCTATATTTGTTGATGCAATCCGCTGGTCAAAGGGAATATGGCAAGAAATTTTTTTGTTTCCACTGCCATTTCTGTCGTCATATTTCCCTATAGTGGTTTTAGAGCCACGTCAACTTACTATGCTTTAGGATTTAAATACATAACTACCCTCACATATCCACACGATATATGGCACACCACACTTGGCGTTCCCACACTTAGTCGATCAAGCTTTTCATGTGTGTTGCTTATGGAAATCATCTAATATTTAATATTAGATTAAGGGATTTTATTTATATATAAATACATAAACATATCCAATGACCACATACCAATAATATGTATCATATACATACTATATCCACAAACGAAATATGTAATTATAAATATGAGCATGGTTATGTCCCCACTAATGCAATTCTTTAGAACCACAATGAACTGCTACCACCTAAGGTCCACATCATATGTAATAACCTGAACTTACATAAATATATACTAGAACTAAACTGGTCAGTTGATTCAACCCCAGAGTCAATCAGTTGGCCTCCTAGTCGATTGATTGGTCTCTTGGATCAGTTGACTGGGCTCCTATCCAAGTAGTGTTTGGACTCTTCCAGTCGATCAGTTGGGCCACCGTCGATATTGGGTTCTCTTATGCTCTAGCCTCCTCGGTCCTCCAGTCGATCAGTTTGAATTTTGAGTCTGTCGACTCATCTGATGCAGAACACCTTCTCTTTACCAAAATAGGACACAATCCTATTTCTATATAACTTATTACCTTATAAAAGGTGAAACCTTGAGTTATATCCAGAGGAAGCATATGATGTAAAGCATTAACTTACATATGGGAAAAGAGAGAGAGACTCCATATGCAAGCTTAATTTTAAAAAGGAAGGAGTAAAACCATTCAACCATGCATATATATTCAAGGAGTATTGTCTATAACCACGCTTACATCCACCATAAAAACAATTTCAAGGCGACGCACATAAATTGCATACACACATATTGGGATAGTATGTGATATTTAATCAGATATGTACATTAATCATTTGAATATTCACAATGCATGTAATAAAATAAATGATAAAACTAAATCCGATCACTCACTAGAATCTTGAGTAATAAGTAGTTTTTTATGGGTTTTTTCCAATTTTGTTCAATTTAAAAAAAGAATGAAGGGCTTGCCAAGAAGGGTGAATTACTATCATGTTGTCTTTTAAGTCAGGCTTAACTAGGTGACCTTAAGGAGATTAAGTGCCTAGAAGCATATAGATGGATTATGGAAAAGACTTGCACATACAATTTATCCAAGAATTGTATGAGATGCAATTGGCAAATGTTGCCTACCTTAATAATTGGTTATGGACGCTGGCCTTGGCCGGGTAATAAATTAATTATTTTGGTTCTTACCTCACTAGAAGGTTGTACACTGCAATCTTCTAAATTGATATGTGAGGGCTATGAATTTGAACAAAATAGTGGGATTCATAATTAATTAAAGGCCTAAATAATATTGTCAATATTATCTAAAATCAAATTAAACGTATTTTGAAAAAGAGAAAATTTTACTCCTGTAGAAATAAATGGAAAATACACTAGCATTGCGACCTTAAGAAGGACAATCTAAATGGGATAAACTTCCATAATTGATTCAAAACTTTAAGAAACATTCTCTATATTCTTGAAACACTAGTGCGACTAGAACCCTCTCCATATCCACCTAAGGCTGAAATGGATGCTTCTTTGAAGAATGCCAATGGTGTCATAGACATAAAAAACCTTATGTTGGGCTGTATGAACTATGAGTTGTGTAAACAACATGAAAAGAAAGAAAGGTATAATGTCTCTAAGGCGTTGTTTGAGTGCAAGCTGGCAGTGGGAGATCTAGTAGAGCCCAATTTGCTCAATATGGTTGGGCATGTGGAACATCTAGAAAGACAGAGATTTCCTTTATGTCAAGAATTGTCCATGGATATGATTCTTCAATCATTGCCAGAATCATATAGCCAATTTATCAAGTGTTATCACTTGAGTAACTTGTCTAAACCACTATATGAATTTCTTGGCATGTTGATAAATGTTGAAGCATAAATGAAGAGGGAATTTTTTTTGATGGTGATCAACATAGTCCAAAGACAAAGGCAAGGCCAAGAACAGTTCTGAGGCTAAGTTGAAGTCCAAGTCTTTGATGAATGCATATTCATCTATTATTTTTGCTTCATTTAGAATAATTAATTAGGATTTTTTTGTTAATTTTAGATAATTCAAAAATAAATAGTACTTTTATCTTCTTGATATACTTTTCCTGAATTCTTATGATATTTTTCTTAATTTTTAGGAATTATCTAAGTAATTAAATCGAGAAAATAAAAGATGAAGATATGAGGCTTTTCAAATATTCCCGCAGTGCATGAGATACTCATCACCAAAATAGCCATATCTTTTGCGTCTAAAGGCGGAATTTCAAGATAAAGTATGGAATGAAAAGAGAATTTTATTGGATATAAAAAAGACATATTTTGTGGCAATTTTGGTGTTTATTTGGCTGCGTAATTAACCAGTGAAAGTAGCCTTACGTTTTCCCGTAGAGTCTGATTTTAATATATACCTTTCACCAAAATTGGTATAACTCCCACACCCCAAGGAGGAATTTATTGTGCAAGTATGCGTTGGAAAGATAATTCAATTATCTATAGTAAAAATATATTTTTGGACCGCTTCTAAATTTTTAACTAGCCCAAAAATACGCTCGAAATCTCTATTACGGGAAATTACTGCAGAAAGAATGTAAAGCAAGCAATTGTTCCTCTATTGATTAGATCCTGAAAGTTAGCAGCCGCCACCGGCCATTTATTTTGTCCTAAACCTAATGTATACCCCCCTCCTTCTCCTATAAAAGGAGGGGCACTTCCTCCTCATTGGGGCATCTCTTTTACACCGGAATTCTGAGCATCTTATTTCTTGTATTCTTCTTCTAGTTCTGCAATAAAGTAAATTTTCTTGAAGTATTGTTCTTTCTCATTTTGTTCTTGGCGCTTTCATTCCACTTTATTTATAGAACATCTTTTCTCCGTTCTTTAGTTCTGGAGCAAGGAATTAAGAACTTGGCTGTTTCATTGTCTCTAGCATAATGATTAACTTCCTAATTTTGGGCTAGACTATGGCCAAATTACTTTCTTCCTCTGTCTCCCCCTTCTCCTCAATCATGAGTGAGTAGTTCCATATCGAGGTAAGGGGAATAGCTCCTTAGCCATGGTTTGATCGAATCGACTTTAATCGACTTCTTTAGTTGGTGATTGGTTTATTTAATCGATGATCTAGCGAAGTAATTACTGGCTTAGATTCATATGTTAACCCGGATGGAAATGACCATGGAAATCTGGGTTTAGAATGATTAAATCAATTCACATAGAGATTTTGATGTGACCGCGGATTTATCTCTTTTCGGATGATGAACCAGGAAACATGAGCACTAGAACCAATGGGCTCATGTGGAGTTTATCTTTTGTGTTTCTTTTGTGATTCACATGCCATCGCCTATTGTCGATTAATAGTTAATTCACGTTCTTATCATGGCTATGGTGGTGAACACCCCAAAAGCCTCGATTCTCTCCCTTTAATTTCAAACATTGTTTGATTCACTTTCTTTACTTCCAAGTCTTTCCATTCATAAGTTTATTTGTGCTAACAATCATTTCATTTTTCCTTGTGACTGGGGCACAATTTATTCTTGTTGGTTACAATATTATCTTGTGTTTCTTTCTTGCATTAGTGTAATCAATCAAACCCCGAACCCGACTTTTACTTTCCGTTCTAAATCTAAAAATACAAAAAAATAATAAAATAAGTTATTCAAATAATTGGGTTTTTAAGAAATAATCTTTTAAAGTTGTCCTTTGGGATTCAACCCTTTCTATACTAGCCTTAACCGGAAAGTTAAAAGGTTTAAACTCTAGGATTAACAATCTTAGTGATTCGTGTGTTAATTACCACATATCAATTTGGCGCCGTTGCCGGGGATAACAGATTTGTTTCTTCGAACCCAAAAAAAATTTTCGATTTTTTTCCTTTTTTTTATGCCTTCCGAGTAACATTCCGGAAGTGCTATTCCTCCTTCTGCCGAGTTTCCATTCCGACAGTTTGTTTTTTCTGCACACGATTAACTGCTTCATTTGTGCATGCGACGCTCGCCGAACGCCAATTCCACAGTGCGATTTTTTAATCTAGAACAAGAGAGGCTAAGGATGATTTTAATAGATGATGATGACGATCATTATATCATCTTCAATCAAGTAGAACCAACTCCAGTACCTAAAGCTCCACCAATCACTTCCATTGTGGATGTTAATCTAGTTGATTCTAATGACCAATCTACTTCATTAGAACCCTTTCTCTATAATGAACCACCACCCTTAGAAGAAGTCCAATGTGATATAGCTGAGATTCCACACAACCTTGATCAGGAGATGGATAAGTGTTTTAAAGAAATTTAGGATGCCGCAAATGACGAACTTTGTTTAGCTAGGGCCGCAACTGTATGTGGCCCTGACTATCCATATAAGTCAGAAAATGAGTGGATGGAGGCCTATGTTGATAAATTCATGAATCAAGAATCTTTTAACAAAAAGGTTAAAGACTGGTGGGCTCAAAGAACATCCAAACAACCTAAGACTCCACCACCCTTCTCGGTTGTAGGCCCATATTTGGATGTTTGCAATAATTATCCCATCTTAGTTGAGCCTATTATGACCAATGTACCATCACCTCCCCAACATGCACTAATGGATTCTTTTGAAAGGCTTCCTCATCAAGAGCACTATGACCTCACTCAACCACCTCTTTTTCTACATCTGGTTGAACCTGATGAGGTGATTCTACCACCGCAAGAACCTTACATTACACCGTTATATTGCGAGGTGATCCATTATGAGCCCATTGAGTTGGGCACATGTCCTATAAAGGAATCATATCTCCTCTACAACATAGTAAAGGATCCAATTGATTCCATAGACATCCATGTTGATGAGATCTTTGATGAAGAAGAGATGGAGAACTCCCCAATAGAGATGGAACAACCTAGATTGACTATTTTTGATAATTATGACGACAATTATGCCATTTGTGAGTCTTCCACACCAAATCCACTGGCTTCCATTTATGGGGTAAAGGATCCGAACGCACCTTGTTGCATAATCCACCAAGAAGACATACATCCCCATATGATTGTTTACTCGACTAACAAACCAACTCTTCTTATACAGGCACCCTCTTCACCACATGTAGATCCAGGCGGAAAAAAGATACTCGAGCCAAATTCTCCGTCCGATCTTCCACATCCGACACTACATTTGTTACCCAACTGGTACCTGCCAATCTCCCCCAATCTATATTCATCTCCAACACTGCTTTCACTGTTGAAGGAAGATATGTGGATCCTACTCGAAGGATTACGAGGTGATACACAACATCATTCAGAAAACCTCTTTAGGCTTCCACGACTACCCATCCATTTGGTGTACCATGAAGCTCCTCTATTCAAAACCCCATCCATCATCGACATTCCCTTCAGATGGACATATTTTGAGCTACCAGGACCTCCTGGTGAACCCAACAAATTTCTTCCCTCCATCTCGGGTTTGGGTTTTTCTCGGGACAAGCAAAAATCTAAGTCCGGGGTGGAGGTGGGTGGTATGATTCTATTACACCCCCTTATCTTTTTATTCTTGCATTATTTCTACTTTTTTTTGGTTTTGCATATAGTTGCTTTGTTCATGGCCATTATCTAGTCGGCCATATTTTTATTTCTTTTGTTGCAAATTGGCCCATATCTAGTCGGCCTTGATATGATCATTTGTCAAAATACTCCCCTTAATGATGTAACTGCCTTGCAACTAAAATTTTGAAACTTTCATGACTAGAAATCCTCCTGTCACTTAGAACCTCAAATAATAATCACTCCTTGGGGAAGATGGCAAGCCACATAGGACTGATAGGATTCAAGAGTGATGCTTTCTTATCATGTACAACTTGTATAAAGTTTCTTGATTTTTCGCATGATTCGGTAATAGTAATGCATGGTACTCTAAAAAAAAGGGGAGATAAAAAAAAGTTGCACAAGAACAACCTCTTCTATTCTTCTTCCACCACTTCCAAATCTTTCCATTCGTCAAAAAGAAAAAAGCCAATAGTGCCCAAAATGCTAAATTTGGGGTGGCACCCCTTCCCCCTCTTCCGCTTCTTCCATACCCACACAATTGGATGTATCACCAAAAATCAAAGAAAAAAATGCGGTCAATGTAACTGCATATCCAATAAATAAAAAGGTCTCGAGTCAAATAGAGGAGAGACTGTCCTTCTTCCATACCTCCTTCACTCCAATTTTCTACCCAGGGGAAAACTACAAAAATCCCAACCATCCAAAATCAGCCATGTTCTTGTGTAAAACTAAAAAAAAAATTTGGAGTACCAAATGCAAAGGTGAAATGAAAATCTATTTTATTGCAGGTCTTGAATAAATGCAAGTTTGTAAAGTAGGAAATATAAAAGTCACTTTTCGTGAATTCAGGAAGTCAGGGTCGCTTGGCCATATTTTGGTGGAAGGAATCAAGTGATTGTTAGGAGAGTGAGGATGATAGGTTGAGAGTATGTCTTGAAAGTATTTCTTGATTTTAATGTTCCTCGGGACGAGCAAAGTTTAAGTTTGGGGTATTTTGATGAATGCATATTCATCTATTATTTTTGCTTCATTTAGAATAATTAATTAGGACTTTTTTTGTTAATTTTAGCTAATTCAAAAATAAATAGCACTTTCATCTTATTGATATACTTTTCCTTAATTCTTATGATATTTTTCTTAATTTTCAGGAATTTTTTTAAGTAATTAAATCGAGAAAATAAAAGATGAAGATATGAGGCTTTTCAAATATTCCCGCAGTGCCTGAGATACTTGTCACCAAAATAGTCATATCTTTTGCGTCTAAAGGCGGAATTTCAAGATAAAGTATTGAATGAAAAGAGAATTTTATTGGCTATAAAAAGACATATTTTGTGGCAATTTTGGTGTTTATTTGGCTGCACAATTAACAAGTAAAAGTAGCCTTACGTTTTCCCGTATAGTCTGATTTTAATATATACATTTCACCAAAATTGGTATAACTCCCGCACCCCAAAGCGGAATTTATTGTGCAAGTATACGTTGGAAATATAATTCAATTATCTACAGGAAAAATATATTTTCGGACCGCTTACAAATTATTAACTTGCCCAAAAATACGCTTGCAATCACTGTTACGGGAAATTACTGCAGAAAGAATGTAAAGCAAGCAATTGTTCCTCTATTGATTAGATCCAAAAAGTTAGCAGCCGCCGCTGGCCATTTCTTTTACCCTAAACCTAATGTATACCCCCCCTCCTTCTCCTATAAAAGGAGGGACACTTCTTCCTCATTGGGGCATCTCTTTTGCACTGAAAATCTGAGCATCTTATTTCTTGTATTCTTCTTCTAGTTCTGCAATAAAGTAAATTTTCTTGAAGCATTGTTCTTTCTTATTTTGTTCTTGGCGCTTTCATTCCGCTTTAGTTCTAGATCTTCTTTTCTCCATTCTTTAGTTCTGGAGCAAGGAATTAAGAACCTGTCGATTTCATTGTCTCTAGCATAAGGATTAACTTCCTAATTTTGGGCTAGACTATGTCCAAAGTACTTTCTTCCTCTGTCTCCCCCTTCTCCTCAATCATGAGTGAGTAGTTGCATATCGAGGCAAGGAGAATAGCTCCTTAGCCATGGTTTGATCAAATTGGCTTTAATTGAATTCTTTAGATGACGATTGGTTTATTTAATCGATGATATAGCAAAATAATTACTCGCTTAGATTCATATGTTAACCAGATGGAAATGACCATGGAAATCTGGGTTTAGAATGATTAAATTAATTCGCATAGAGATTTTGATGTGACAGTGGATTTATCTCTTTTCGAATGATGAACCAGGAAATATGAGAACCAAGACCAATGGGCTCATGTGGAGTTCATCTTTTGTGTTTCTTTTGTGATTCACATGCCGTCGCCTATTGTCGATTAATAGTTAATTCACGTTCTTATCATGGCTAAGGTGGTGAACACCCCAAAAGCCTCGATTCTCTCCCTTTGATTTCAAACATTGTTTGATTCACTTTCTTTATTTCCAAGTCTTTCCATTCACAAGTTTATTTGTGTTAACAATCATTTCATTTTTCCTTGGGACAGGGGAAAAATTTATTCTTGTTGGTTACAATATTATCTTGTGTTTCTTTCTTGCATTAGTGTAATCAATAAAACCCCAAACCTGACTTTTACTTTCCGTTCTAAATCTGAAAATACAAAAAAATAATAAAATAAGTTATTCAAATAATTGAGTTTTTAAGAAACAATCTTTAAAAGTTGTCCTTTGGGATTCGACCCTTTCTATACTAGCCTTAACCGAAAAGTTAAAAGTTTTAAACTCTAGGATTAACAATCTTAGTGATTGGTGTGTTAAGCGACGCATATCAGTCTTCTACACTCAAGATAAGAAGAAGGGTAGGTGCAAAAGGAATATGTTCTTTTCACTCAAAATGACTAAGGAAAGTGAAGAAAGGGATAGAGATCTCTACTTCTGGTATATACATAATTTAGATTAACTTTGATACTTGTTCATCTTGGGTAATAGATACTTGATGTGGATCACACATGTTCTCAAATATGAAGGATCTGAAAAGAAGTGGACATTTGAAGAAAGGTGAGGTTGAACTGTGTATTGCTAATGGAGCAAGAGTTTTTGCTAGTTCATTTGGAACTTATGAGTTATCTCTTCTAAGTGGGCTTATAGTAGAGTTGGAGAACTGCTATTATGTTCATTCCATTAATAGGAACATCATATATGTGTCTTGTTTGGACAAGAATGGATTTTTCTTATAGAATGGTCGATGTTCTATTAGTAAAGATGGGGATCCTTTAGGGCAGTGCCCCATGTCCTATGCTATATACTTGATAGATCTAAAGACAAACATATATAATGTAAATACCAAAAGGTTAAAACTCGATAACTCAAACAAAACATTCGTTTGGCATTGTCATCTAGGACGCATCAATGATAAATGCATTTTAGAATCCATAAAGATATATATCTAGACTATTCTATCCTCAAACCAACAGAAACATGCAAATCTTGTTTGTTAGGAAAGATGACTAAAGCACCTTAGCTGGTAACAATGAGAGAGTGAGTGATCTATTAGGACTCATACATATTGATGCATATGGACCTTTTAGAACAAATGGTAGAGGAGGTTACCAGTACTTTATTACCTTTACTGATTACTTCAGTAGGCATGTCTATGTGTACTTAATGAAACATAAGTCAGAAACCCTTTGAAAAGTTCAAGGATTTCATGATTGAAGTACCAAACCAACTTGGTAAAAGTAATAAACAACTTCATTCAGATCAACGTGGAGAGTACTTAGGTGATCTATTAGGACTCGTATATATTGAATTATGTGAACCTTTTAGAACAAATGCTAGATGATGTTACCAATACTTTATTACCTTTATTGATTACTTCAATAGGTATGGCTATGTGTAATTAATGAAATTAAGTTAGAAACCCTTTGAAAAGTTCAAGGATTTCATGAATAAAGTACATAACTAACTTGGTAAAAGTATTAAACAACTTCATTGAGATCAAGGTGGAGAGTACTTAAGCCAAGAGTTTTAGGACCTTCTGTGAGATCGTGTATCGTATCACAATGGACTCCACCTGGAACATCACAACATAACGATGTATCAGAAAGAAGGAACTGTACATTGCTAGATATGGTGTGGTTAATGATGAGTTTTTCTAGTCTTTTGACTTCTTGCTGGGGACATGCTCTAGAAACCACTACATTTACAGTAAATCATACCATCTAAATCTAGTCAAAAGACACCATACGAGATATAGTATGGGAGGCGTCCCAATGTGTCTTTTATGAAGACTTGGGGATGTGAATCTTATGTGAGAAAGTAGTTTCCTAAAAGCTTGGACCCAGATCAGATAAATGTTATTTTGTTGGATATCCTAGAAACCAAAGGATATTACTTTTATACTCTACTTCACAAAAAAGTTTTTGTTGCTAGGGATGATGTATTCCTAGAAAAGGAATTTATTTTCAAAGGAATCAAAGGGAAGAAACCAGAACTTGAAGAGGTCCGAGAACAACAAAAAAACATTGAACCTATAGAGGTACAAGACGAACATGGAGAGTCATAAGCTATTGTGGAATCTCAAATTCCTCGTGTAAGACATGAACCTTGTAGATCTAGTAGGGTACACCTTGAGTCTAAAAGATTTGGATATCTTGTGATTCAGCAAGGCGATGAGTGGGTCATTGATGATGATCCAATAACCTGCCTAGAATTTGTTAAGGGACTAGAGTCTAAGTAGTGGCTTGCGGCCATGATATCTTATATAGAATCCATGTACACCAACAAGGTATGGATCTGGGTGGATCCACCTAAAGGGGTAAAACCCATAGGGGGAAAGTGGGTCTTCAAGAAGAAGACTGACATGGATGGTAATGTACCAACCTATAAAGATTGATTGGTTGCAAAGGGTTTCAAACAAGTTCAAGGTGTTCACTATGACAGAACCTTTTCTCTAGTTGTGATGGTTAAGTCCATCAGGATCATGCTTGTCATTGCAACTAAGTATGACTATGAGACTTGATAGATGGATGTTAAAACTATATTCTTTAGTAGGATTCTTCTTGAGGATGTGTACATGATACAATCTGAGGGTTTTATAAATCCAAAGGATGCAAACAAAGTTTGTAAGCTAAAAATATTAATCTATGGATTGAAGCAAGCATCTCAGAGCTAGAATCTTCAATTTTGACAAAATAGTCAAAGAGTTTGGCTTTAGTCAAAATGAAGATGAACCACGTGTTTACATAAAGGCTAATGGGAGGATGATCATATTCCTCATATTGTATGTAGATGACATACTATTGATGGGTAATAACATCCCTACCTTACAAATGGTAAAAACCTAGCTCAGAAATACATTCTCTATGAAAGACTTTAGAGAAGAATACTATATCTTGGGAATCATGATCTATAGAGATATATCTAGAAGGCTTCTTGGCCTAAGCCAAAGTACATACATTGAAAAAGTGATGAAAAGGTTCAACATGGAGAAATCAAAGAGAGGAAACTTACCAATGTCTCATGGTGATAATATCTCTAGAGCTCAATGTCCTAGTTCTTGTGAAGAATAGGAACACATGAATAAGATTCCATATGAATATGCAATTGGATCTATCATAGATGCAATGTTATATACTCATCTTGATGTCTCACAAGCCTTGAGTATTACTAGTAGGTATAAGTTAGACCCTAATGAATGTCATGGACATCTGTAAAGAACATCCTTAAGTACTTGAGAATAACTAAGGATCACTTCCTTTTCTATGATGGTAAGGAAGAGTGGTGGTATAGGGTTACATCGATGCAAGCTTCCAAACTGAAAAAGAAGACTTTAGATTTGCAATCTGGATTTGCGTTTTGACTCAACAATGGAGTTGTAAGTTGGAAGAGTTCCAAGAAAGAAACAATTGCTGATTCTACAATAGAGGTCGAGTATATCCCTGCCTCAAATACAATAAAGGAAGCTACTTGGATCAATAAGTTCATCACTGAACTTGGGGTGGTTCCAAGCATCGATGATGTAGTAGAGTTGTATTGTGACAATAATGGAGCTATTGCACAACCTAAGGAACCCAGATCACATCAGCATTCCAAGTACATACAAAGACAATTACATCTCATATGGGAGATCATACAGTGAGAAGATCTGAAGATTTGCAGAGCACCAACTGAAAGCAATGTTATTGACCCCTTGACAAAAGCACTTGCGTAGTAGAAGCATGAAGTTCGTGCCAGATCACTTGGGATTAAGTTCATGGATGATTGCCTCCAAGTGCAAGTGGGAGTTTGTTGGTATGTATGCCCAGATATACAATCATATGATGATTGTAATGGCAAATCTTGTAAATGATTTGATTAATAATAAAGGCAATCTTCATCCATATGTTTGTTTAGTTCTGAGAAAATAATATAACATGGTAGATGTCTAAAGAACAATATTACTTGATGACATATGTCTTTAGGTAGATGACCTAAACAATGAGATCATTTGTCTAATAAGAGTGCATACATTATTGTTATGTCCCTAGTCAGATTTATTCTGGAAGCTTATATATAGAAATAACACATAATACTAGAGTGTATGTTGGTTGGTGACTAAATCTCATTAGTCATGATATGTGATATCAAACCAAACACATAGGTACTTGTTCAAGAATAGGGTATCAGGCAAATCTACCTTTGGAGTGATACATGGAGACCATTGAATGGTATTCAGAATCTACTCTCATTATGAGAACCCGTTACACTAAACAAGATTACTCCAAACATAAAACACAATCAATCACTAATTAATCACATACCCAAAAATATGGGTAAATTAAAACCAATTTCAACATTAGCACATGCTCAGAAACATTTGCATAAGAGCCCAACATCTTTATTATATCCATACTATGCCAAGAATTTGATACAAATTGTTCTATCGTCTTAGCCACCACATATATACAGAGGAGAACAATATTCGTATATGCCACACAAACAAGTATTAATATGCTAAAAAAGTCTGATTCGTTTGAAACACCATATACAAACTTTTCTCGCCCGGACCTGAGAGTACAATGATGACTCTAGGACACACTAGATATCTAATGAACTTTATCAAAGATTCATTACTATAGCTCCTCTTTGCTGTGACATGTTTGTTTTCATCACTTCTGATTACCTAAAAAAATGTGGCGAACTACAAGGGTGAGACCCATGTCCCAACAAGAGATATAACCTCCAACAACATTTATTGATTATAACATTTTTAAGCAATTAAATAGTTAAGAAGTTTAATCAGAGATAACAAATAAGATCAGAAATACTGATGATATACAAAATACATAAAGGAGTAGATAATAACTATCATCATTAGCCAGACTATCATCCTTTATCTTGTTGACAATATAAGCAATTCAGTAGCATATGTAGTTCTAGCATCATGAGCAAGTCTAGTAACATAGAATAGCTAACAACATGAGCATGTCTAATTGGTTGAACATATCAACATCATAAGAAGAGCAAACAACATAAACACAACTACCTAGATAAGCATGATTAGCAGTATATGCATCTCTAGTTACAAAGGCATGGCTAGCATGCTAAACATAACTACCAACATGATATAGCTAGCATCATGATTATAATTAGCAGTAGCAATATAGTTATCAACATAAGTATGGCTACTGTATGTATGCATCTACAATCTTAAGCATATCCACAACATAAGTATATCTACTATCTCTTAATTTCACTAAGCATCATCTTTATGTAAAGATAACAAATAAGAGTTATCATCCAATGTGAAACATTGTGTATAACCCTAAAGAAATATGCTACACAACTATCTTACATCTTTTATTATGCCCTGAGGAAATTGAGGATACCACTCAAAATCCAACTGACCACTGCTAAGTCGAAATCAATGCCATACAAGATCTAGGAAGAGCTGAACTCCTAAGATCTTCTCCGCCCCCAGTCAGTACGGGTCCGCCACAATGACACATAAGGTCAAGCTGCTAACAGCCTAGTCCGTCCTTGGTACATGTCATGACACTAGTCAAAGGAGGTGGGTACGCATACCCTACCATCCGAGGTACAACCGCAGTTGTACTCTAATCTCATCACATAAATAATCACCAAGACACGACCGCATCCGTTCTCAAACTGAGGGCTAGGTATGACCGTAGTCATCCTTCCTAAACACTTGAATTTAGGATGACAAGCACCCCGCATACTCATCAGTATGCACTCTGAGTTTCCCTTAGGAATACTTGTTTCACCATCTGGCAAGTTCTGACACTCAGATGGATCTATGGTACATGATTAGAGTTCCACTTGATTAGTTATGCCAATTGGGTGAATTAAGGCTGCATCAAACAAGTGGACATACAAACCCTAATTCACTTCTAGAAAGCATATAAATATCACAACTTTTAAAAGATATAAAATGTGTGGAATATAATTTCTCATCTCATCATCACATGGTACTATTCACTTGCCATTCATGAGACCACACTAGTTATCATACTATCACAAGATATAAATCCTTTTCACAATATCACATGGTATCAACCCTTATCAACACAAGAGGATTACACCACATTTCAGGGCTCAACCATGCCCAAAAGTCATTAAGACCATCATACTATCACAAGATATAAATCCTTTTCACAATATCACAGGGTATCAACCCTTATCAACATAAGAGGATTACACCTCATTCAGGGCTCAACCATGCCCGAAGGTCATTTAAACCATCATACTATTCCCTACAAGATCATCATTATCTTTGCATGCCTTATAACAAGGCTCAACAACATCACTTACATATAATACTCCAGATCAATACAATATTGCATTAATGAGCTAGGAGATATTCATTAGAAATCATAGCAGGGTTATATTAACATTAAGAACAATCCTTTATTACATCAATATTCAAGGAATCTGGATATGATTAACCCTCATCATATTCATAATGCACATGTTTAGCATAAGAAAGTATCAACCATGTGGCTAGGATAACCACAAAGTATCAACCATGCGGCTATGATAACCACCAATTAACATATTAAGGTTATGATCATATTAAGGAGGTTATTCCACCATCATTCAATCATATAAGAATGTTAAACATGAATACTCATCTTTATCTATTTTCATTAGAGTTAGGTTTAACATGACAAATTATATCAATGTTACTAATCAACACTTATACCCAAACCCTAACTCACGTCATCCTCATTGGATCATGGATGCATAAGGTGAAGCATCACCATAACATTCCATACTATTCTCAAGTATGAACCCACACATAAATCAAGGTGTAACCATCAGTTTATAGCATTCTATGGTTTAAAAAAACAATAAGATAGTAACCCATGATTGAATTAGTCATTCAAGGACTATTCATACCCAATTACCATCATTTAGTTATATTAAAGCTAGGTATAACAAGCTATACCTCATTAGGGTTACATATAACCATAATATGGTCATAATCCCTTCTATTCATATGAGTGAATAGGTAAGACTACCTTATTAAGGGTAACCCACCATTTGTCCCATCATCATTCAACCCATATCACCATATCACAATCTCACCCAGAACCATTGGATGTTTAAAAGGTAAGACCATTGGTTGTTTACATAAGTAAACACCTTGGATAAACCATATATGATGTTATTGAGTTGTGATCTATAAAAGTCACCTTTTAACCCTAGATATCCTTTGGTTAACAACAATAAGGGTTCCGTTGAGAGTAGGGTAAAACCCACAATCGACTGTTCATTTAAAACAGGCCATCCATTGTCAACAAGTAAGCTCCTTAAGTTGATCATATAGAGGAAACCATATAAATCACATTATTAGGACCGACATATTACATTATCCATTATTTCACTTTATTGGAGGAATAAACATTATATCTTGACCATTGGGTCATGTTCATATGTTAAAACCATCAATTACAGTATAGGTCCGACCATTGCATCAAGTAACCCAAGAAACCATTGGTATCAGACTTAATTGATGCTACAACTATATGATTAACTCACCATAGGTTTTGGAGATCCGATGCACCATCATTAGTGAACATTAAGTCACCATAGGTTGTTAGATCAGCACTATATTCATTAATCAACATCAAATATTAAGCTAATGCCATCATTGATTGATAACATCATTAGGGTACTTAATGGTTGATCATTAAACTTCCAATTGATCCAAAACCTGACCTAAGGGGGTGACCATAGGCTGTCACCATAATTTGACACCTTTTATCATGACCATAAGTTGTCATGAAGACAACACCATAGGTTTGTTGTAATGGTAACATCATCGGGTCATGGATTTATATGAGAAATCAGCTTTAAACCCTAAAATTGACCATTGGTTGATAGGTGCTTAGCACCATAGGTTGTCAAACCAACCTGATCCAAGTCATATTATACCTTAGTAATAACTTACACACGATCACAAGTTTATCTAGAACTGAAATCAGAACATGTAACATTATAAAAATTGAAATCCAAGTCAAGCATAGCTTTTTTGTGCATGAATCATCATTTTCAAGCAAGAACATGAGCTAGCAAGCTTATGATAAACAATAAACGTGGAGCAAGTTATAAAACTTGCCTCTAATGAGAAGATGAAACCCCACACAGAAGAAAACTCAAGAAATTAGGGTATAAAATCCAAGAATAAGCTATGAATTCGTCCATCTAGCACCTCTCTTCATCAAATGAGCAAACCCTAAGCATAAGGAGCAAGAAAGGTAGGGTTTTAAAGCTTTAGAGAAATTTCTACCATGGAACAGTAAGGTTCCGACCTGGAGAAAGCTGAGGAAGGATAAAAAATAAATAAACGGAGGAAAGAAGGGAATTCTTACTCTTTTATGTCAAGATCACTAGAAGGAAGCTTTTTCAACCCTAAAATGAAGTCAATTGCAACCCTAGATCCTTTTTCCAAGAAGATCCCCACTTTCTTCTTCCTTGGATAGAAAAATTTGCAGAAGCACAGAGGGAGAATGAGGTTGGGAGAAGGAGGGAAGTGGTTGAGAGAAAATGGCTCATTTTGGTGCTTGGGGATAAGTATATGAAACTTTAAGATAAAGAAAAAGAAAAAGTTGAAGTTCTAGTATCTATCCAAGTGTCCATGGCCTTAATTTATTAAGAATATACAAGCACACACACAAGAAGCTCCCCCACCATGTGTATATAAATTCTTAGATTTCCTTTTTCGAATTTCTCATCCAATCAAATAATTCATTAGTTGATAGCTACTAAAGGTAGCTCATCCGTGAAGGGGTAAGCCCTAAAATACCCTTGGAGAAAACACCTTCAAACCAAGGTTTAAATAGGAACCCCATGGATAAAAAAGATCAAGAATGATTAGAGAATATCCAAGGAACATAATTCAAGTGGTAAATTGCAAAGAAAACCTCTCAATTGGGTAAATTATAGAAAACTCCAAAATGTGCATAAAATTGCATAACTTGCTCAAACAATGTCCAAATTGGACCAAATTTGAAATTTAAGCTTGTATTATGATTTAAAAGCATATAAAAAGGTCATATTAGGGTTCTAAGAATTCAATTATTATAATTAAGCTCATTCAACTTATTAAGCAAGTTTAGGGGCCTTACAACTATAAACCCCTAACATGGATTTTGCCCCCGAAATCCAAGGTAAACAAAGATGGGTACTTCCTTTGCACCTCATCCAATTACCTTCACATGGTTACTTACATATCATGGTGATGTCACATCATTCATCCATATCTCATCTTGGGTCAACACAAAAACCCCCACCTAAGAAGACATTCTCAATATGGAATGTAGAAACTTGTTGTGTCATCTGTACAACTCTAGTAGTAATGTTCAACTTTAAATTCTAGATGTCATCCTAAAATTATATCTATTGTATCAACACATTACTCAAAATTCATACTTGATAGCTTTTTACCAATCATGGCATGTGTCCCACACCATTCCTTGAAGCGTAAAAAAAGCAATGTATCCATCCTTTTTTTATACACTGACACTAGAACTCTTGTCAGTTCTTTTTCAACATCAAAAGAAATGCTGACGCTGACAGATATCATTCCATACAAGGAAACACCATTCCTAGTCAACCTTGTTAGGGGTGAAACAACAATACTATCTTCTTTTTCAACATCAAAAGAAATGCTGACGCTGGCAGCTATCATTCCATACAAGGAAACATCATTCCTAGTCAACCTTATTAGGGGTGAAACAACAATACTATCTTCACCTTACTAGGATTTACACAACTACTTAGAAGACATATCATGATCCCATAAAGAAATCTAGTCAACCCCATCTCACTCTTGTTCAACTTGTCTCATAGCTATTGCTCCTTCGACAACCCTATGGTTTTTGAAGAAATATTGATCATATTTTTGACCATATTTGAAATACTTTGACATGTCATCATTTTCAAAGTTTGATATAACTTGTATGACATGACTAGAAAACTCTATTCCTCCTATTCATAAATATAATTTTACATTGGTTAGTCTATAGGACATAACTCTAAACTCATCATGGTCATGTGAATTATGTCATCCAATCTAACTCTTATGCATTGATATTTGATCATAGGTTTATCTTAAAGGAATACGATATCACATATCGATTGACATACAAACCATCTATCCTTGATAGTGGTCTTGCCCAACTATCACTGAACCAAACACAACATTATAGAATCATTTTTTTCCTTTCCAAACAACATTTAGAGGGTCATCATCAACTCTCTTTCTCTCTCTAAGGGAGAGAAACACTTGGAAAGTTCATTTAATAAACATCTCCAACCTTCACATATTTCTCATACTGTTGACATATCTTGGATACTAGGATTCATTACCTTGGTATCCACCTCATGTGCTATAAGGAACTCACATCCTTATCTCATCTACTTTTACCAACATAACAAATCTCAAAACATATAAGAGGAGTCTTCCTAATTATTAGAAGGCTCAGAAGCAAACTCATCACAAACTTTATGATCTTAGAACCATAGTCCAAGAAACCTTATGCTATAATAAGCTATCCACCCTCATGTTTGCAGTGAATCTACATGTACCAAGTTGCAATGATCCACTTGAAAGTTGTTCCCTAGAAAGGAAAGACACAAAGGGAAACATACTTCCCACATCATAGCAGCATTGTTCAGGGGCCACTAGAAAAAAGGTAACCAATTCTATTTTCATTATGCATATTACAACTTCTTATGTATCATTTTACCTTTTTCATTTTTGGTTCCTTACCATTAGCACAGGAATCATCATGATTAACATATCTCATTAATCCTTCCTTTATGACTATTTATCCCACTTGGGTATGTTCTCTTATTTTTATTATGTTTTTCAACCACTTATCAACAGGTAAATCATCATATTCCACATTTTCTTCATTAAACATGGATCATTTGTCTTAATTTCTTTAAAACACCATGCTTATTTTACATTAACACTTTCTTACACACATAGGTTGGTCTGAGATTAACTCAGGTTCCACCTTATTCCTTTGTCATTATTCTAATTTATCTTCTCATTATATAGTTATCATTGGATTTCTCTCCATCTTATGTGGATTTCATACCTTGAATCACATTATAAGCATAGACTTATCTGTCTTTTACTTTATTATCTTCTTGAATCACATATTAAAGAACTCCTCTTTTCCTTATTTGTATTCAGATTTAGATTTCATTGTGTTGTATCTTTCTCTTATAGTTACCAAAAATTCAAGTTTTTATTGATAATGATGTAATTCTCATCTTCTTTAAGGTAGGATCGAGATATTCACACCATGATTTCTTATTCTTTATGCTCTTTAGATTGTCTTAAAATGACTACTTGATCAGAATAATCATAAAGATAACAATCTAAGAGTTCCATACTTACCTTTTCTTCAATAATTGAATACCTGGCTAGGGCACCCAAATACTGAGATTAGGCAGTATGCACCATATTTTTATGTCATATTCCTAATTTTTAAATCATCCTATTACTAAGTCCTAGTGTCCCTATAGACTCAGTGAACCTCAAGCTCTGATACCAACTTGTGAGAACCCGTTACACTAAACGAGATTACTCCAAACATAAAACACAATAAATCACTAATTAATCACATTATTAGGACCAACATATTACATTATCCATAATTTCACTTTATTGGAGGAATAAACATTAGATCTTGACCATTGGGTCAAGTTCATATGTTAAAACCATCAATTACAATATAGGTCCGACCATTGCATCAAGTGACCCAAGAAACCATTGGTATCAGGCTTAATTGATGCTACAACTTCATGATTAACTCACCATAGGATTTGGAGATCTGATCCACCATCATTAGTGACCATTAAGTCACCATAGGTTGTTAGATCAACACTATGTTCATTAATCAACATCAAATATTAAGCTAATGTCATCATTGATTGATAACATCAATAGGGTACTTAATGGTTGGTCATTAAACTTCTAATTGATCCAAAACCTTACCTAAGGGGGTGACCATAGGCTGTCACCATCATTTGACATCTTTGATCATGACCATCAGTTGTCATGAAGACAAAACCATAGAGTTGTTGCAATGGTAACATCATCGGGTCATGGATTTATATAAGAAATCAACTTTAAACCCTAAAATTGACCATTGGTTGATAGGTGCTTAGCACCATAGGTTGTCAAACCAACCTGAACCAAGTCATATTATACCTTAGGAATAACGTACACATGATCAAATGTTCATCTATAACTCAAATCAGAATAGGGAACATTATAAAAATCAAAATCCAAGTCAAGCATAGATTTTTAGTGCATGAATCATCATTTTCAAGCAAGAACATGAGCTAGCAAGCTTATGGTAAGGAATAAACGTGGAGAAAGTTATAAAAATTGACTCTAATGAGAAGATGAAACCCAAAACAGAAGAAAACTCGAGCAGGCAGGGTAGAAAATCCAAGAATAAGCTATGAATTCGTCCATCTAGCACCTTTCTTCATCAAATGAGCAAACCCTAAGCACAAGGAGCAAGAAAGGTAGGATTTTAGAGCTTTAGAGCAATTTCTACCATGGAACATCAAGGTTCCAACCTATATAAAGATAGGAGGAAGGATAACAAAGAAATAAATGGAGGAAAGAAGGGAATTCTTACTCTTTTAGGTCAAGATCACTAGAAGGAAGCTTTTTCAACCCTAAAATGAAGTAATTGCAACCCTACATCCTTTTTCCAAGAAGATCCCCACTTTCTTCTTCCTTGGACAACAAAATTTCGCAGAAGAATAGAGGGAGAATGATGTTGGGAGAAGTAGGAAAGTGGTAGAGCTAAAATGGCTCATTTTGGTGCTTGGGGATAAGTATATGAAACTTTAAGATAAAGAAAAAGAAAAAGTTGAAGTTCTAGTATCTATCCAAGTGTCCATGGCCTTAATTTATTAAGAATATACAAGCACACACACAAGAAGCTCCCCCACCATGTGTATATACTTTCTTAGATTTCCTTTTTCGAATTTCCCAGCCAATCAAATAATTCATTAGTTGATAGCTACTAAAGGTAGCTCATCCGTGAAGGGGTAAACCCTAAAATACCCATGGAGAAAATACCTTCAAACCAAGGTTTAAATAGGCTCCCCATGGATAAAAAAGATCAAGAATGATGATAGAATATCCAAGTAACATAATTCAAGTGATAAATTGCAAAGAAAACCTCTCAATTGGGCAAATTACAGAAAAATTCAAAATGTGCATAAAATTGCATAACTTGCTCAAAAAGTGTCCAAATTGGACCAAATTTGAAATTTAAGCTTGTATTATGATTTCAAAGCATATCACAAGGTTATATTAGGGTTATAATAATTCAATTATGATAATTAATCTCATTCAATTCATTAAGCAAGTTTAGGGGCCTTACACTCATAGTGATTATCACATCCCAATTTTCAAAGCCAATTTAAAACTTAGAATGGAGTTTTTTGAAATAATAATAGTTGAATGGTTTTAATGCAAAAGACCAATAATGGTTGTCCTCATATGAAAATAGGATAACAAAACTTAAATTAAGACTCAATTTCATTTTTGCTCTCAAATATGCATCATGTATATCAAATAACTCATATTAATCCTCTTTCATTTTCTCTCTCCTCCAAAATATCCATAAAGCATATAAAGAGGTTAATAAGGTGACATTGTGACTATTTAATGAGTAAAGCTCGGATTTATGACTCAATAATTCAATCATAAAAGCCCTTTTCAAAATATATTACTTGTAATGTCTTTTAGTGGTCAATATAGAAGTTATGCACCAAGATATGAACAAAAACGAAATATAACTTCATAGGAATATTGTAGACCTTCTAATTTGCCTATGGTTCAAATTTGAACTCATTTGACCCATGTTTGAACCCTCAAACCAATTATACAAGTTTTGAATATAGTTTGAATATGATTTCATTTAATGCGAGAAATTAACCCTATGGTTTGTTTTATTCGCGTTGTCACATAGTTGATTCATTTTCTTTCCTTTTTCTTACATGATCCATTGGCTCTATTTTAGTCATCCTAAGATCAGAAGGCCTAGTGGTCATCAACTACCTCTGCCCTCTCTGTGAAGTCAGTAGCTATTTCACAACAATTACTCCCCCATCTAGTTCTCCATCATTTTCCACCATTTGATGAGATTCCTTCGCCATTCAGTGTATCTCTCTCCACCGTTTCCATCAAGCCATAAATAACCTCCTCTCGTAACCTCTAGAAAAAACACCCAAATAGGGCTCTCCAAAGCCTCTCCACCCCGATATCGCCGAGGGTGCTATGACCCATTGCTTGCATATATAAGGCATTACAGAGCACCACCAGACCGTAGAACTCCTCCTCCTCCTTCAATTTCCCCGTTTGTTCCCCTGCAAGTCTAGACCTACTCATCCTCCTTCTCCAGTGACGGAGACTTTGCCTAGGCTTCTCTGACCACCTCAATCCAATCACAACCGCAGTGAGCATCCTCAACCCTCTTGCTTTTCTTCCACATCATCAGTTTTCTTCAAGCTTGCCTCATGTGTTATATCCTATAACCTTGTTGGGGTTCTCACTGATGACTCACTGGTGTGGCTACCCTGTGTTGCCTCGATGTGAAGAATGATTCCAATGGTTTCTCTTTGTCACCTATATCATCTTTAGGTTGTTAGTTGAGGCATTCCTGATCCTTATTCGACGGTTTCAAATTTTGACTTGCTCCCTCTATTTCTTCCTTTCTCTGACGGCCACCAACATTTCTTGAACCATTTTTCTTCTCAAAATAGCACCCTCATCTTCGGGTTGTCACAGGGAAGCTGATGATGACCATCGTTCCCCAATATTGGCTTCCCTCTAGCCACTAGGCCAGAGCTTGAAGTCTCGAGCAACTGCTCCGGCAATGGATCATGATGGAAGAAGCCTGGTCATATAACGACCTTTCTGGCCCCATGTTTTAAATCATTCAATTTTGATTGCTTGGACACTTTGGTAACTTCGCCTGTGTTTGATTATTCAGGCCATGAAGTATATTTTATGTTGAATGACAACTTTACCCCCGCACGTTTAATCTAATGTAACACTTTCTATGGGTTTGTTGGTCATCTCACATTCATTTAAATTGATTTTTATTTTCATTTAAATTAATGTCACACATATGATTCCCTGGATTGCGATTGGTCAATTTTTAAATATTCATAGTAAATAATAGGATGATAAAAAAATACAAATAAATAGTCATTGGAAAGGGTTATTCGAAAGGAATCGGATTTTAAGGTTTTCAACCCTTAATTTGCCTTTTCATTTTGATGTTTTAGTTGAAACCCTAATTTGAATTATGAAACCCTAACTATGTACCATATATGAATAAGGTGATCTAATCCAACCTACTTTTCCTAAGTTAATAATGTTTATTAGTGGGCCTAGCCTCAATGCATTCAAACCCTAATTCACCCTAGTTCAACCTCAGATCAATACAAGGTATTTATTAATGATATCTATAACCAGGTTTTAGAGCCCGATCAAGTCAAGATGAAGTTTGACCTAGTGTTGACTCATGGATCAAGAGAGACCATCTTAGACTCAAATTTTGTACAGGTAAATGGGTCATGCTGCTGGGTACAAGTAATTATGATTGTTTGCATGTTAAGTGCAAAGTAGACATTATCATTGCACGTTTAAAATTTTAATCATGTTCACTCTATATTATTTCTTGATGATTGCTACATATATCATATAGTTATAATGTTCATTATGATTAAGGTTTATGACTCATGAAATCAATATTAATGTTCAAGAGGGAGAAATCCCATCATGTCAAGTGACCACGTTCAAGAGGGAGAAATTACATCATGTTAAGTTCAAGAATCATGATTATGTTAATTTTAATGTCATGTTAATGATCAAGCTAATTGGAATTGAAATAGTCTTAATATGCTCCTGAATCATGGACCTCAAGGGTTCATTAATGGCTTTCCTAGCATCAAGGGTATTTGCTAGCAATGAAGGGCTTTCCTATCAATCATGTGCTTCCATGGGGGTGTCATAGAGGGATGCATACAAATACCATTCAATTCTTCAAGAAAATAGTGATTCAAGAATGCTAATCAAGAATGTTTATAGTCAATTCATGTCAAATTTTTCTTACATATCAAGTATAGTTTATTTTGCTTATGTTATAATGTTCCAGTACCATTTACTATTGTGTTGTTTTCCCCTTCGCATGGTTGGGGACAAGATGTCCCCAGGAATTGGAGCAACTAAGGACTCAAGAGGATCAAGCAAGTATTAGAAGATCGTCAAGAGACAACTGGTGGGGTGCCATCCATACTAGGAGATCCAATCATGTTTATCTTTATGAGTATTTTCCCATGTTTATAAATGTTTAAATATATCATACAACTCAATTATAGTTTCCTTTTCAAAGAATAATGTATGAATCTCAATGGTGAATTATGTGTTTATTTGCTATGATTTCATAAATGTGACATCCCCTTTCAAGATGAAATCTTCCATTGAGTTATGTTGAATATCATAAGGAGGGGTGTTACATTAATGGTATCAGAAGCAATAAATGGATGGCCACCAAAGAAACAATTTGATTCTTATATTCTAACCCTAGGTTTATGTGACCCTTTTTCAGATGGCCCCTAAGAGAGCTAATAAGGTAAAGGGTAAGGATGATGGTGCTAGAGTTTTGAGTGGGGAAAGTGGACCAAGAGGGAACAATAATCCAACACTAGAAGATTTGGTCCAAGCCCTCAACAATCTCTTAACACAAGGACAAAATCAGCCTAGACATCATGAACTAACTCTAGTGGACTTCCTAAAGATCAAGCTGGACTCTTTCTTGGGTGAAGGAGAAATTGATGTAGTCACCAAAGTCAAGGAGTGGATTAAAGGCATGAAGCATTGTTTCTGAGACATGGACTTCCCTCAAGAATCTAGGGTTTGCTTTACAACTCACATGATGAAGAGAGCATCCTGCACATGGTGCGAAAACTTCCTCAACTCAAGCAAAGTTGATGCAGCTCCACTCACATGGGAAGGATTCATTAAAGGTTTCCAAGAGCACTATGTGTCTGAAGCCATGATAGAGAAGAAGGAGCTATAGTTTGCCAACCTGGCTCAAGTGGGTGACATGACTGTGACCCAATATTCCATGAAGTTCAGGGTCCTACAGATGTATGACTATAATTATGGTGAATGACACATGAAAAAGAAGTTCATCCGAGGACTCAAGTCAGACCTAAGATTTGCCTTGTCAGGAAGAGGTCACAGGACCCTCTAGGCTTCCCTGGATGCAGCCCTAGAACTAGAAGATCACCATGGATGATCCTACAGAAAGGAAGTTCCTTTGAAGAACAACTAATATCAACCTCCCAACAACCCTAAGAGAAAGGTACCCGATCCTGCAATAGAAGTTGAGAAGCCCTAGTGCCCAACAAGCAAGAAGAACCATGAAGGTATGGCATGGGAGCATTCTACTGTTATGGAGAGACTGGACACCTCAGGTCAAATTTCCCAAAGCTGAAGAAGGATACACCTCATGATCATGATAGGAACCAAAATCCACCTCCAAATATATAAGTTAGAATTTTTTCTGCGGAAGTAGAGAAGGAAGATGAGTGATGTAATAATTAGCTTATGTTCATTTGAACCCTTTTTTTGAAGTACATTCACTTTTTCATGCAAATTCAGTAATGCTTTCATTATGTGAAGAAGTAACAAAAACCCTAAGGAGGGTAGTACCCTAGAAATTTTGAGGACGAAATTTGTTTCAAGGTGGGTAGAATTGTCACATTCCAACTTTCAAAGCCAATTTAAAACATAGGATGGAGTTTTTATAAATAATAATAGTTGAGAGATTTTAATGCAAAAGACCAATAATGGTTGTCCTCATATGAAAATATGACAATAAAACTTGAATTAAGACTCAATTTCATTTTTGCTCTCAAATATGCATTATGTATATTAAATAACTCATATGAATCCTCTTTCATTTTGTATCTCCTCCAAAATGGCCATAAAGCATAGAAAGAGGTTAATAAGGTGACAATGTGACTATTTAATGAGTAAAGCTCAGATTTACGGCTCAAGAATTCAATAATGAAATCCCTTTTCAAAATATATCACTTTTAATGTCTTCTAATGGTCAATATAGAACTTGTAGACCAAGATATGAACAAAAATGAAGTCTAACTTCACACGAATATTCTAGACCTTCTAATTTTCCTATGGTTTGAATTTGAACTCATTTGACCCATGTTTGAACCCTTAAATCAATGAAACAAGTTTTGAATATAGTTTGACCTAAGTTTGAATATTATTTCATTTAATGTGAGCAATGAACCATATGGTTTGTTTTATTTGTGTTGTCACGCGGTTGATTCATTTTCTTTCTGTTTTGTCACACAATACGTCGGCTCTATTTTAATCATCCTATGATTGAATGACCTAGAGATCGTCAACTACCTCTGCCCTCTCTACGAAGTCAGCAACTGTTTCACAGCAATTACTTACAGATCTGGTTCTCCATCATTTCTCCACCATTTGACAAGATTCCTTCACCATTCAGTCCATCTCTCTCTCTGTTGTTTCCATCAAGAAATAACTCACCTACTCTCGTGACCTCTTAACAAAATGCCCAAATTAGAATCTCCATAACTTCTCCTCCTTGAGATCACAGAGGGTTCTATGCCCCATTGCTTGTCTATATAAGGCATTGCAGAGCACCGCCAGATAGGAGGCACTTCTTCATCTCCTTCAATTTCACTATTTGTGCCCCGAAAAGCCCAAACCTACGCATCCTCTGTAATGCCTGGGCCCACTGCCCTAGGCTCTAGTAGAGTTTCAGGAATGACGGCTAGCCCCACAAACCACCACTAGCCTTAACTGCGCACTTTGTCCACACTGACGCACAAGCCAGGATCAACTTCCCGACTGGTCACCCATCCTGGTACTACTCCAAGCTGAGCACGCTTAACTATGGAGTTCTTTAGTGATGGGCTCCCGGAAAAGGAGGTGCACCTTGGTGCATTCCTTTTAAGATCATGTTATCCAAGGCCTCAAATCCTGGGATGTTACAATCTCCCCCACTTAGACTCTTGACATCCTCGCCAAGGCTCAACTATATGGCCTCATAATCTGACCCCATTTCAGTGCAGACCCACAATGGCCCATGGACACCCAACTCCCGTCCACGGCTACCAGCGTAAGGGTGGCTCCATCTCGTCTCTACGGATAGCCCTTTCCAACTTGCATGGACCGCACGGCTCAAGACTGGCATGCCACATTCCCATGTGGGCCCCACCTACTGGAGGGGTTATGGCTCTGATACCATTTTTAACGCCTGGGCCCACTACCCTAGGCTCTAGTAGAGTTTCAGGAATGACGACTAGCCCCACAAACCACCACTAGCCTTAACTGCGCACTTTGTCCACATTGACGCGCAAGCCAGGATCAACTTCCCGACTGGTCACCCATCCTAGTACTACTCCAAGCTGAGCACACTTAACTATGGAGTTCTTTAGTGATGGGCTCCCGAAAAAGGAGGTGCACCTTGGTGATATATGGGTAGTCCAATCATTCCTTTTAAGATCATGTTATCCAAGGCCTCAAATCCTGGGATGTTACATCCTCCTTCTCTGGTGACCCATGCTTCACCTTGAATGCTCTGACCACCTCATTCCAATCACAACCAAAATGAGCATTCTCAACCCAATTTCTTTGCTTCCATATCATCGATTTTCTTTGAGCTTTCCCCATCCATTTTATCCTAAAGCCTCATTGAAGGTCCTTGCCGATGACTCGCTGGTGTGGCTACGTTGTGTTGCCTCAACCGTGCAGAATGAGTCCAATGGTTTTGCTTTGTCCCATGGATCATCTTTAGGCTATTAGTTGAGACATTCCTAATCCTTATTTGATGGTTTCAAGTTTCGACTTGCTCCCTCTATTTCTTTCTTTCTCTGATGGCCACCAACATTTCTTGAACCAATTTCTTCTGGAAATGACACCCTCATCTTCAGGTTATCACACAAAAGATGATGATGACCATCGTTCCCCAATATTGCCTGCCATGTAGTCACTAGAGCCAGATCTTGAAGCCCCGAGCAATTTCTCTAGCCATGGCTTGTAATGGATGAAGCCTGGTTGTATAAAGACCTGTCCTACCCCGTGTTTTAAATCAATTGATTTTGATTGCTTGGACACTTTGGTAACTTTGCATGTGTTTGATTATTCAGGCCACAAAGTATGTTGTCTATTGAATGACAATTTTACCCCCACACATTTAATCAAATGTAACACTTGATATGGTTTTGTATGTCATCTCACATTCATTTAACTTGATTTTTGTTTTCATTTAAATTAATGTCACACATACGATTCCCTGAATTCCGATTGGTTAGTTTTCAAATATTCATAGTAAATCATAGAATGCTTAGAAAAATACAAATAAATAGTCATTAGAAAGGGTTTTTTGAGATAAATCTGACTTTAAGGTTTTCAAGCCTTGATTTGCCTTTCATTTTGATGTTTTAGTTGAAACCCTAATTATGTACCATATATTATTAAGGTGATCTAATCCAACCTAGTTTTCTTAAGTTAATAATTTTTTTTAGTTAGCCTAACCCCAATGCATTCAAACTCTAATTCGTCCTAGTTCAACCTAAGATCAATACAAGGTATTGATTAATGATGTTTATGTAACATCCTCAAACTTAGGTGAACATCACCCTTTTACTCCTTTTTGTTTTATATTTTACTTTGAACCCTCTTTTTAGATTCATAAGCACTACAATGTTGAAATCATTGAATATAGGGGTTTAATACAAAAATATAAATATTTTATGGTTTTCATATAAGAGAATAAGGTTATTCATTACTTATGGGTTGGTTGTGCAAAATTATCAAAATAAGGACTGTAGGATTAAAATTAATCTTCTAGATTTTTTCTATGGGTAGGTTTGGGTAAGAGAGAGTTACCCACAAATTTGGTTAAGAAATAATAAAGGAATAATTTTATAAAAGGAGAATATGCTTTTTATTAGATTGAGAGTTTCATGCATTAAATTTTCAAAAATGCAAATCTAACTCCAAAATCATATTCCTTGGGTCTTAATTAGCCTACTTGCCAATTTTTACCTTATTTGGAAGTTGTTTGCTCGTCCAAATTGAAAGAGAGAGAAAAGGAATTAATTTTATAGTACTTTAGTTGAAAATTTAATGTCTTGTTATGGAAATTGGCTTATTCCACATGATGCAGGTCGTGAGATCATGATCCAGCGGTCTGGGCCTTGTCTTCTACCTTGCACCAAGAAAGGAAATAGGTTGTGATTTTCTTGGTTGGTAAAATGAGGATTTCTCCCAAGTTTCTTAACCAATTTGTGAGTTTTTTGGTTCAGTGAATTGCTGGAGAAATTCCACACCCACTTATACCTAGATCTAGACCTATGCTTGCATATTCATGAAATGCCTAAAGGACCTTCTCTAAGCTTCTAAAGCTCCATACCCATCGGCCATTAGACCAAACCCTACCTATATAAATAACCCCCTAAGGTTCCTTCACACCTCAAACAACCTAACACTTGAGACAATTTGTTTTCTCATCACTTATTGTGCCACCGCCGAGCCAAAGCCTACCTGACCTTGCAGCACCTGGGGCAAGTGACACGTAGCTCTGATCTTCGATTAATTGGTGAGGTTAGTTCAGAATCATGTTTCCCTTGTTTCTGTGCTTTCAGTTTGTGGTTGCGTCGTCACTTGTGGAAATGCCCAAAAATAGGCTGGAGCTTGCTCCTACTCACACGAAGCCAGGGCATGATGGAGGAAGGGGATAGAAATCCATGTTTTCCCAACATTACCCTCTCCCCGCCTCATTTCTATTGTTTTGTTCCCGAGGACATATGGGTCTTTTTGTCTATTCTTTTTGGCCTTCACTTGTGCAGACCGAGCGTCAGGCTGTGCGAGACTCACACCAGTTTGTCGGTCTCTATTGGGCCGCATCATCTAGGTCAGGTGCAATGGAAATTACACACGTGGATTTAATGATTTTCTTGATTGGTTGGAACTTCAAAATTCTATAACTTTCACTCTGATTGTCCAAAAAATGCAAAAAAAATATGTTCTGGAATCCTTGGAATTTTCTCCATTTTGTTATATAGTTTTCATTGCCTAGTTCACCCATTTTAAAGATCAGATTTTTATGGTTCTAAAATAACCATAATACCACTCTAATAATAGAAGATATGATTTAAAGGAAAAAAGTTTAACCTTGGGATCATATCTATGGTTGGGAGCACTGATCTAACTCAGTAACACTTAATTAAGCATCAATCTGAGATTTTTTAATGAGAATTTGAGTTTTAGGGTTTTGTCCTCACTTATGATCATTAAAGAAAATATAATAATTAATAAAGTGTTAATCTTGAGTCAAGTTTTTATCTTCAAAGAAACTCTGATGTTAGTTTTGGATCTATCTTAAGAATCAAATTGGAATTCACCGATCAGACTTGGTTTTTAGGGTTTTCATCACACTTACATACTATGGCACATAAACCCTAATTACAAGATATAAATATGTGTGTAGGTTGAATTGTCCATTAATTTGGAAGGTTAGGGTTCAACCTCTGATTTAGTAGTTCCAGTTTAAGGTATGTGCATCATTTATATTTTCTAGGCACTACTATTACGATCAAATATCCTTTCCCATATGAGGCATGAGTAGTTATTCTCTTTTTATCATTTTGAAACTCTTATTTTCTTGAATAATACTTATGGGTCCTCTGACCCCACATTATATATTTTGGATGCTCTCATCATGTTATATCACTTGGACTAAACTTGTTCTTTCCTTTTCCCTATTTTTGTGCATGCTTAGACTAGTTTTATTTCTTGTAGTGGTACATCAATACAACCATATATACAAGGGTGTGCTTTTCCACCCAGGGTGTGCTTTTCCACCCATTATTTACAGAGGCGTGCTTTTCCGCCTAGGGTGTGTTTTTCCACCCATATTTTTTTAGGTTGAGATCCAATGGTATCTCAACCCTGCTTGAAATACGTTTAGTCTTTGTTTATTACATGCACAAATTTATTGTTGTTTTTATTAATGGAAAATTTTAAAGGCAAGATTCCCTACTTGACATTTATTTGTTTGATATGCCTCATCTCTTATCCTATTATAAATCTCTTGGAAACTTATTTCTTTTGGTATCCTTAAATTTGAAAGCTCTTCTTTTAGAAATTATTTAGTACTGCCTAGCTATTCATCATTGCACATACTCAGCATTCATTGATGTCCTTTTTCCTTTTGTTATCTTCTTCCCTGGGTGTTGACTTCAACCCACCTAGAGGTTGCACAACTTGAGGACCAGGAGATAGGTGGAGACACCCAAATATAGTTGCTGAGGATTTCTGAGATGGAAAGTTTACTCACCACAAAGCAAATCTAAGTAGTTTAGACTTTAAAGTTTGTTAGAAGCTATGTATAACTTGATATTTGAAATTTGTTAAGAGTAACATGTAATAGTTAGTTATATTTTCGTTGTATTCAAACTATGTTCCTGCTATCATTTTGTTTAAAGAGATATTGTGAACCCCAAAGTGGATTTTATTTTATGGAAAATGTTTATTGGGGAATTTTGTAATTGTTTCCTTAAATTAAGTAAAGAGTGGTCCCTCCCGGGGCCCACTCCTTACAAGAATGGTATCAAAGCTTGTTTGTGCTTGGTAATCTAACTATCTTAGGAGTCCTTGATTAGTGCTTATGCCTTACTCATAAAACCTATTTTTCCAGGAGGTCCAACTTGTTTGGCGATGCCGCTGCCACCCCTCACTCCGAAACTATTGACAGATTCTCCACACCGGAGGTCCCTCATTTTGGCATGGACCCCCCTAGGAACAACTCCAACTCTTCTAATGGAGTCGTCGACACCACCTCCTCTACCTTGATTGGCCTCACCCCTAAGAAGGAGTTGGCCTACTTGCGACAGTTCTTGACCGCGACCATGGTGGGCAAGATGAATAACCCTCTAGCTCAGGATAAGGTTAAGGAGTACACTTTGACCAACTTTATGAAGATGCAACCCCCATCCTTCAAGGGTGAAGGGGAACTGGAGATGGTCGACAAGGCTAACGACTGGGTCTTGGCAATTGAGCGGACTTTTGAGGGAATGGTGTGCCCTCCTCATCAAAAGGTCAGGTTTTCCTCGTACGTGTTGGATGGACCAACACGTATTTGGTGGAATGGAGTCTGGAGGACTCAGGACATCACAACTATTACCTGGGAGCAATTTTTGGCACTGTTATATATAAAATACATCTGCACCGCCACTCTGATAAAGAATAAGTAAAATTTTATAGTTTAAGGCAAGGATCCCTCTCTGTCCCTGCCTACATGTAAAAATTCCTCCTACTTGAGTGGTACACAGTTGGGTTGATTGAAGAAAGAAAGGATGACTTGTTCTTGTAAGGCCTCAACTACCATGTGGGACATGCCTTAGTTCCTCAACTTCCTCTGTCTTTTCAGCAAATGGTGGATAAAGCCTTAACAGTGGAGTAGTACCTATGTTTTCAAGCCCCAACGTAGAGCAACAAGAGAAAGAACTTTGACCATGACCAATGATGAGATAAGTGCAAGCGTTGTTCTCGTCATCACCCTCCACGGAGGTGTCTTGGATCATCTAAGGATGGAAGATAAGTTATTTGTCATGAGTGTGGATAGGATGGACACTTCAGTCCCCAATGCCCTCAACTTCAACAACATCATGCTCCTACCCAACAACCTACCCAACAACCTACCAATCAGCCTCAGCTTCACCCTAATCAGCCACCCAGGAACAACAATCATAACAAAAACTATCAAGGTAGACATCCTCTGGTAGAGCATCATACGAGATGAGTGTTTGTAATGGAAGATGCTGATGTTGTTGATGACAATCAAGTGATAGAAGGTATTGTACATCTTCACTTACATCCTATAAAAGCTCTCTTTGATTCCGGTTCTTCAAATAAATTTATATCTAAAAAACATGCTGAGATGTTAGACATAGATCCTGCATATATGATCTATGTTCTTGACATATAAACACCTAGTGGTAAGATGTCCTCCTCTTAAATAAAAACCCCACCCCTAGATTTGTGTATATCTGGGAAGAGGTTTACTACTGAATTCATATTCTTAAACAAGATGTCTTTCAACATCATCTTGGGTATGGACTGGTTGAAAAGGTTCAAGGTGGCCTTGTTTTGTGATGAGATGAAGGTTACTCTTCTTCACCCTGACAGTGAACAGTTTTGCATTAAAGGTAGAAAATGTGAAGAAAGACAATTTATCATATTGACAATGAAAGGTGAAAAACTCATCTCCCATGAATGTCGTGCTTATCTGGACTCCATTGTCTTGGACCCTTCACCACCTCAATTAGAGAATATTGAAGTGGTTTAAGACTTCCCTGATGTGTTTTTGAAAGAGTTAGCTAGTATTCCCCCATCTAGAGAGGTCAAGTTCACTATCAATCTCGTACCAGGTACCAACCCCATATCAAAACCACCCTATCGTATGGCACCAGGGGAACTCACAAAACTTAAGAAGCAACTCTAGGAACTCCTCGACATGGGGTTTGTTCACACCAATGTCTCACGTTGGGGAGCTCCCATCCTGTTTGTGAAGAAGGAGGGTTCCTTGAGGATGTGTATGGATTATAGAATGCTGAACCAAGTAACAATGAAAAATAGATACCTCTACCCCGTATTGATGATCTGTTCGATCAGTTGAAGTCTACCACAGTCTTTTCAAAGATGGATTTGCAGAGTGGGTACTATCAAATGTGGGTCAAAGATGTAGACATACCAAAAACAATTTTCTATACTCATTATGGGTACTATGAGTTTCTGATGATGCCCTTCGGGTTGACTAATGCCCCTGCCGTATTTATGGACTTGATCAATCGAGTTTTCCATCCTTACCTTGATGAGTTTGTGGTAGTGTTCATCGACGACACTCTCATCTATTCTAGAACAGTGGACAAGCATTGAGAACATTTATGGAATGTCTTGCAAACTCTTCTTGAAAACCAAATGTATGCCAAGTTTTCAAAGTGTGAATTTTGGATAAGGAAGTGATGTTCCTTGGCCACATTATATCAGCAGGTCACATAGCCATTGATCTAGAAAAAGTTGAAGATGTGACTAAGTGGCAACCTCCAAAGAATCCCTATGAGATATGAAGATTCTTGGGTCTTGAGGGTTATTACAGAAGGTTCATCAAAAAGTTTTCTATGTTGGCTAACCCTCTAACCAAATTGTCTTGCAAGGACGCAAAGTTTATCTGGTCCATGGAATGAGAAAAGAGCTTTCTAGAGCTAAAGTGTTGCCTGACATCTGCTCTAGTCTTGGCCTTACCTGTGGAAGGCAAACCTTATGTTATCTTTATTGATGCATCTAGGTTAGGCCTAGGATGCGTTCTTATGAAAGAAGGATGAGTTATAGTCTATGCCTCCCGCCAACTGAAGCCGAATGAAGAAAATTGGCCAAATCACAATCTGGAACTTGCAACTATTATTCATGCACTCAAGATTTGGATACACTATCTGTATGGTGTGCAATTTGAAGTCTTCTCAGATCATAAAAGTCTTTGTTATCTAATGACACAAAAGGACTTGAATCTGAGACAAAGGCGTTGGATGGAGTTTTTGAAGGATTATGATTTTACAATCATATATCATCCTAGAAAAGACAATGTGGTTGTTGATGCTCATAGTTGTAAGAAGGATGTCACTTGTGTGTCTCTTCGTTCTTTTGTGTGGAAGAATATGGAACATGTTTCTTGCTGGAGACCTGAGTTAAAAGATGATGTGGATCATGTTGTCATAGATAGAATATGTGTGCACATGGCAAGCCTCTTGATTACTCCATCTTGGATTTTAGAAATTATATCAGCTCAAGCAACTAGTATTGACCTTGATGAAATGAAGGATTTGATAGTGAAACCACAATCTAATTTCTCTATTGTCATTGATGGTGCAATTTGTTTTTGTCACCGATTATGGATACTAGATGTAGATGACCTAAGGCAGAAGGTGTTGAGTGAAGCTCATGGTTCCAAATATGTGATTCACCTTGGCATGACCAAGATGTATAAGGATCTACAAAGGAGGTTTTGGTGGAAGAATATGAAGAAGGATATTGCTACTTTCATTGCGAAATGTTTGACCTATCAACAATAAAGATTGAACATAAAAGGCCTGGAGGGCTTTTGCAACCTCTTGATATACCTGAATGGAAGTGAGAAAATATTATGATGGACTTCGTGACAGGTTTTCCAAGATCTAGGAGTGGTTATGATGTTGTCTGGGTTGTGATAGATTGACTTACCAAGTTAGATCATTTCTTGCCTTTCAAGACTACGTACAAGGTTCCAAATATGGCACAAATCTACATAGACTGGATTGTGTGTTTGCATGGTGCGCCCAGATCCATTATGTCTGATAGAGACCCTAAGTTTACTTCCCACCTGTGGAGGCAAATTCAAGAAGAGATGGGTTCAAATTTGTGTTTTAGCACTTCCTACCATCCCCAGACCGATGGTCAATCTAAAAGGAGAGTCCAGATTCTAGAAGATCTGTTGCAAGCTTGTGTGGATGGACTAGGGAGGAATTTGGGATAAATATCTTCCTCTAGTTGAATTTGCTTACAATAATAGTTACCAAGCAAGTATAGGTATGCCACCCTTTGAAGCTATGTATGGAAGACCCTATCACTGGGATAATGTGGGTGAGAATACTATAGTGAAAATTGATGATATGCAATTGATGAAATATAAGATTGTGCTCATAAAGAAATAGATGAAGGCAACACAAGATCGTCAAAAGCTGTATGTGGATAAAAAGAGGATGGATGTGAACTTTCTAGTTGTCGACTATGTTTTCTTAAAATTCAAGCCTATTCGGTCAATTGCGAGGTCGAGAATGAAAGGAAAGCTCAGTCCTTGTTATGTGGGACCTTTTGAAGTTTTGGATAAGATTTGGGAGTGTGCCTACCATTTGGCTTTTCCCCCTTCTTATGATAAGATTCATAATGTTTTTCATGTGTTTGTGCTGTAGAAGTACGTGAAGGATCCATCCCATATGTTATCTATCGAGGCCATAGAGATTTGTGGAGACTGAGCTTATGAAGAATATCCAGTGAAGATTCTTGACTCTCGAGTGAAGCAATTGAAGCACAAGGAGATTGAGTTAGTAAAGATTTTATGGAAGTGTCATGGGCTAGAGGAGACTACTTGGGAGCTCAGAGAAGAAATGTTGCAAACTCACCCTTCCCTTTTTGCTTGAGATTTCGGGGACAAAATCCTTTTTAGGGGAGGAGAGTTGTAACATCCTCAAACTTAGGTAAACATCACCCTTTTACTCCTTTTTGTTTTATATTTTACTTTGAACCCTTTTTTTAGATTCATAAGTACTAGGATGTTGAAATCAATGAATATAGGGGATTAATGCAAAAATATAAATATTTTATGGTTTTCATATAAGAGTATAAGGTTATTCATTCCTTATGGTTTGTTTGTGCAAAATTATCAAAATAAGGACTTTAGGATTAAAATTAGTCTTTTAGATTTTTCTTGTGGGTAGGGTTGGGTAATTGAGAGTTACCCACAAAATTTGGTTAAGAAATAATAAAGGAATAATTTTATACAAGGAAAATACACTTTTTATTTTATTGAGATTTTCACACATTAAAGTTTCCCAAAAGGCAAATCTAACTCCAAAATCAGATTCCTTGGGTCTTAATTAGCCTATTTACCAATTTTTACCTTATTTGGAAGTTGTTTGCTCATCCAAATCGAAAGAGAGAGAAAAAGAATTCATTTTATAGTACTTTAGTTGAAAATTTAATGTCATGTTGTGGCAATTGGCTTATTCTACATGATGCAGGCCATCAGATCACGATCCAACAGTCCATGCCTTGTCTTCTACCTTGCACCAAGAAAGGAAATATGTTGTGATTTCCTTGGTTGGTAAAATGAGGATATCTCCCAAGTTTCTTAACCAATTGGCGAGATTTTTGGTTCAGTGAGTTGTTGGAGAAATTCTACACCCACCTATACCTAGTTCTAGACCTATGGTTGCACATTCATGAAATTCCTAAAGAACCTTCTCTGAGCTTCTAGAGATCCATACCCATCGGCCATTAGACCAAACCCTACCTATATAAATAACCCCCTAGGGTTCCTTCACACCTCAAACAACCTAATACTCGAGACAATTTGTTCGCTCATTGCTTCTAGTGCCACTGCCGAGGTGAAGCCTACCTGACCTTGCAGTGCCTAGGGCAAGCGGCACGTAGCTCCGATCTTCGATTAATTGAAGAGGTTAGTTCGAACACTATTTCCCTCGTTACCATGCTTTGAGTTTGTGGTTGCATCGTCGCTCGTGGAAATGCCAAAAAATGGGCTGGAGCTTGCTATTGCTCGCTCATAGCCATGGCGTAATGGAGGAAGGGGATAGAACCCCCATGTTTTCTCAACTTTACCCTCTACTTGCCTCAGTTATGATGTTTTGTTCTAGGGGACAAATGGGTCTTTTCGCCGATTCTTTTGGCATTCACTTGTGCGGACCGAGCACCAGGCTGTGCGAGACTCACATCAGTCGACCAATCGCTATTGGGCCACATCATCCGGGACAGGTGCAATGGAAATTACATGCATGGATTTAATAATTTTCTTGATGGGTTGGAACTTCAAAATTATTTAACTTTCACTCTGATTGTCAAAAAAATACAAAAAAAAATATGTTTTGGAATCCTTGGAATTTTTTACATTTTTTGATATAGTTTTCATTGCCTAGTTCACCCATTTTAAAGATCGGATTTTTAGGGTTCTAAAATAACCATAATACCACTCTAATAATAGAAGATATGCTTTAAAGGACAAAATTTTAACCTTGGGATCATATCTATGGTTGGGAACACTAATCTAACTCATTAAGACTTAATCAAGCATCAATCTAAGGTTTTTAATGAGAATTTGAGTTTTAGGGTTTTGTCCTCACCTATGATCATTAAAGAAAATATAATAATTAATAAAGTGTTGACCTTGAGTCAAGTTTTTATCTTCAAAGAAACCCTAATGTCAGGTTTGCATCTATCTTAAGAATCGAATTGGGATTCACCGATTGGACTTTGTTTTTAGGGTTTTCATTACACTTACATCCTATGGCACATAAACCCAAATTACAAGATCTAAATATGTGTGTAGGTTGAATTGGACATAGATTTGGAAGGCTAGGATTCAACCTCAGATTTAGCAGTTCCAGTATAAGGTATGTGCATCCTTTCTATTTTCTAGGCACTACTATTATGATCAAATATGCTTTCCCATAGGAGGCATGAGTAGTTATTCTCTTTTTATCATTTTGAAACTCTTATTTTCTTGAATATTACTTATGGGTCCTCTGACCCCACATTATATATTTTGGATGCTCTCATCATGTTATATCACTTGGACTAAACTTGTACTTGCCTTTTCCCTATTTATGTGCATGCTTAGACTAGTTTTAATTCTTGTTGTAGTACATTGGTACAACCATATATACAGGGGCAAGCTTTTCTGCCCAGAGTGTGCTTTTCCACCCATTATTTATAGAGGCGTTCTTTTCCGCCTAGGGTGTGCTTTTCCACCCATATTTTTTAAGGTTGAGATCCAATGGTGTCGCAAACCCGCTTGAAATTATTTTAGTCTTTGTTTATTACATGCATAAATTTATTATTGTTTTTATTAATTGAAAATTTTAAAGGAAAGATTCCCTAGTTGACATTCATTGTTGCTTGAAATAATTTTATGGCTTAATATTTGAACTTTGTTAAGAGTAACATGTAAGAGTTAGTTATATTACCACTGCATTCAAACTATGTTTCTACTGTCATTCTATTTAAAGAGATATTGTGAACCCCAAAGTGGCTTTTATTTTATGGAAAATGATTTATTGGGGAATTTTGCTATTGTTTCCTTAAATTAAGCAATGGTCCCTCTTAGGGCCCACTCCTTATAGTTTATGACCATGTTTTAGAGACCGATCAAGTCAAGTGGAAGTTTGACCTAGTTTTGACTCAAGGATCAAGAGAGACCATCTTAGACTCAAATTTTCTCCAGGTAAACGGGTCATGCTGCTGGCATAAGTATATATGATTGTTTGCATGCTAAGTACAAAGTAGTCATTATCATTGCAAGTTTGAAGTTTTAATCATGATCACTCTATATTATTTCTTGATGATTACTACATATGTCCTATGGTTTTAATGTTCATTATGATTAAGGTTTATGACTCATGAAATCAATATTAATGTTCAAGAGGGAGAAATCCCATCGTGTTAAGAGATCATGTTCAAGAAGGATAAATCCCATCATGTTAAGTTCTAGAACCATGATTATGTTTGTGTTAATGATCATGTTAGTTGGAATTGAGATAGTCTTTATATGATTCCAAATCATGGACCTCAAGGGGTCGTCAAGGGCTTTCCTAGCAATCAAGGGTTTTCCTAGCAATCATGCCCACCCATGGGGGCATCATAGAGGGATGCATACAATTACTATTCAATTCTTCATGATAATAATGATTCAAGAATGCTATTGAAGAATATTTATAGTCAATTCGTGTCAATTGTTTCTTACATGTCAAGTATACTTTATTTTTCTTATGTTATAATGTGTTAATATCATTTACTGATGTGTTGTTTTTCCCCTTCACATGGTTGGGGACACAATATCCCCAAGAATTTGAGAAACTAAGGACTCAAGATGAGCAAGCAAGGATCAAAAGACATTTAAGAGCCAACTGGTGGGGTGCCATCCATACTAGGCGATCCAATCATGTTTATCTTTATGAGTAGTTTCCCATGTTTAGAAATGTTTAAGTATATCATATAACTCAATTATAGTTTCCTATGAAAAGAACAATGTATGAATCTCAATGGTGAATTATGTGTTTCTTTGCTATGATTTCATAAATGTGACATCCCACTTTAAGATGCAAGCTACTACTAAATTATGTTGAATTTCATAAGGAGGGGTGTTACAGTGATAGTGGTGATTGTGGTCCTTAGACATGAAGTCACTACACTTATCACATGTCGTCAATGTATTTTGACATCATCCATTGTGACCTTGAATAAGGGTTACCATAGATGTGATGATTGGATGCAGTGTGACACATGGGGAATGACTGTGAGTGATATAAATGGGATTTGTCCCACTGACCAGACCTGATATCCTGGCCACTTGATAAGTGATACTGAGAAACATATGGCCATACACATGTGAATCAATATGAGATATGTGAGCTCACATGTATCATAAATATTCTATTCTAGTTTAAGGAACATGGATTGAACATTGAGAGGATGATGGTTCCAAGTCTTGAGTTCAATCTAGTTATCAGATACAAAGGAACTATATGATCGCTATAACACTAGTCATATATTGTAGGCTGAAGTTGTTCTCCAACTTTCTAATTACTTGGGTAGAAATGATGTGTTGCTAGATACCGCTCATCCGTTGTAATATCATAGATTAGTTATGGGCATTCACTGCGAATGTAACTTGGGACCTATAGGGTCACATGATAACATCCATTTTTTGGATATCTAAATATTATCATCTCTATTATATTATGTATAGACAGTTTTAATATTTTGATAAGTTCTAGTGTAGCTACCACCCCTCTTTCTATTATGCACAAAGTACACCTCTTGGTGGTCGCTAGAACCTAAAATCAAGTGGTCGCCAAGGTTTTGACATTTTGGCGACCTATGAAAATTACACCAAGTAAACGATCATTGATCGTTCTTGGTGACCAGTGGACTTCCACATGCTTAGAAACCGATGGATTCAATGCCATCTCTGTGGTCGCTATCAATTTGATGTCCCTACGACTGACGAACAAGATAGTTTAGCAATCAGTGAAGATCACCTATTCAACGGTCACTGTAACATCCCAGGATTTGAGGCCTCAGATAAGTTGATCTTAAAAGGAATGATTGGACTACCCATATCACCAAGGTGCACCTCCTTTTCCGGAAGACCATCACTAAGAACTCCATAGTTAAGCGTGCTCAACTTGGAGTAGTACTGGGATGGGTGACCTGTCAGGAAGTTGATCCTGGCATGTGTGTGAGTGAGGACAAAGCACGCAGTTAAGGCTAGTGATGGTATGTGGGGACAATCAACATTCCTAAAACTCTACTAGAGCCTTGGGCAGTGGGCCCGAGCATTATAAATGGTATCAGAGCCATAACCCCTCCAGTAGGTGGGCCCCACATGGGCATGTGGCATGCCAGTCTTGAGCCGTGCAGTCCAGGCAAGTTGGAAAGGGCTATCCGTAGAGATGAGATGGAGCCACCCTTACGCTGGTAGCTGTGGATGGGAGCTGGGTGTCGATGGGCCATTGTGGGTCTGCACTGAAATGGGGTCAGATTATGAGGCCATATAGTTAAGCCTTGACGAGGACGTCAAGAGTAAGTGGGGGAGATTGTAATATCCCAGGATTTGAGGCCTCAGATAAGTTGATCTTAAAAGGAATGATTGGACTACCCATATCACCAAGGTGCACCTCCTTTTCCGGGAGCCCATCACTAAGAACTCCATAGTTAAGCGTGCTCAACATGGAGTAGTACTGGGATGGGTGACTTTTCGGGAAGTTGATCTTGGCCTACGCGTGAGTGAGGACAAAGCACGCAGTTAAGGCTAGTGGTGGTATGTGGGGACAGTCGTCATTCCTGAAACTCTACTAGAGCCTTGGGCAGTGAGCCCGGGCGTTACAGTCACTCTCATCGGCTGTTCTTAGCAACCAAGAGAGTTGAACATCCTCTGTGACCATTAAATCTCACACCCATGGAGACCAATGAAAGCTCACCACCTCAGCGACCGATGGAATTTTAAGTCAGTTAGTAGCACATATAAATAGATACCCACTTCATCCATGAAGAGGGTATCGATATTGAGGAGACAACAAATTGTTGTTGCATTCCAGATCCATCCATCAATCATTCCATTGATATTTGATCTCTAAAGATGAGAGTAAAAAGGAGAGAGAAGATCCACACCATCACCATCAACCTATTCTTTGAAGGAGTAGCTGCTTCTCTATGCCTGCTCCAACTTTCGATTTGAAGGAGATGTGCACCAATCTTGGTCATTTGTATCATAGTTGGTGTATCCCCCTTCTTCTCCTCTAGATCTGTTCATCCACTTCATCTATTTCATTCCATTTCGTTGTTCTCTCTCATGTCTCACTATACTTGTAAATCTATAATGCTACTCACTATCATGAATGACTAAACATCTTTCTTAGGTTGTGAGTAGCCACTAAGGATCTCCCAACATGTAAATACTTATATCTATTGAATAATTGCTCTTAGAAAGGATTATCTATATACTCTTGTTCTTAATGATTCGCTTGTATGATTAGCTACCATCTAGTGATGTTTAATTGTTAGTGCCTCAAAAGAGTAGTACTAGCCTTGTCTAAGTGATATGGAGTTGCATGAATGCATGATAATGTTGGAATGCATAAGCTAATGATCATATGGTTATATTTGTGATTGTTTGTTTCCATCTTGATAGAGAGAAACATCTTTACAATCTATATATATCCTAAGCTCGAGAGAGGATGGAGTAGACATATATGATGATTGCTTGTAATTTGGCTAAAGGTATACAATGGGTGTGAGTATTGCATGTTAGTGAGAGATCTTAGTTGGTGAAACCTGATCCAAGTTCCCTTCCATACTTGTTTTATCACTCTTTTTTTCTACTTGTACTCTTATTTATTTTTTATTTTTTTTTACTTCTTTTGCTTTATTTGTTGATTGGAGTATCATCGTTGTGTACGGAACACCAAACTTAATCTACTCTCTTGGTTGGTGTAACTGAGCCAAGGTTCTACATTCTTATCACTTACCACCATTGTCACTGCAGATTGAACCTGATTTACTACATCAGACCCCGTATAGTAGTTGCAGGGGCCTGAGTATCAGGTTATAAATTTAAGAGTCTGACTACTCTAGATATACTCCTTTTTGGATGTATGATTTAAGCCGGTCAACTTTTTTGGCTCTATTGTCAGGGACAAGGAAATCGTTACTATTAAGAACCTGAATCTACTCACCATACACTGGTGCAAGTCTTGCAATAGACTTGACCTCACAATCTTTAACCCACTATCTCTAACTATCTCAAATAATTCATTTAACATGTTCAATTTCTAACTTGGTCATGCAAATTATTTTAGGTAGTATGAAGAGAAATCATATAACGGATTTGACAAACCTTTTTTGAGCAATAAGAAACATGGTGCCTCGTATGGGAGGAGACCAGGGAGGAGGCTAAAAACCCAGAGTTGAGCAAGCTCAACCTCCACCCAAAATTGAATCTGAACATGAGGAGTACCACTATGATCAAGCTGGACCTAAAAACCCCACATGGATGCTACCGCCACCACCTCATGATGAAGAGCGTGAGGAACAATGCCATTATGAAGAATGTTTTCATAGAAATAGAGAAAGGAGAAATGGGAGAAAAAATGAGGAAGACAACAATGACAATCAGGACAATGAAGATGGAGACCCTTCTCTCCGCAAATTGGTGGCCACCCGAGTCAATGAATCAAGGTGCCCAGTCATCATTCTGAGATTCAATGCTCTAAATTTTGAATTGAACCCAGTTGTGATTGCCGTGATTCAAAACAAATCTCTTGGAGGTAATTCCTGTGATGAAAACCTCTACCATCATTTGGACACCTTTAAAAACATTTGTAACACCATCAAGATGAATAGGTTTCCACAAGATGTGATATATTGTAAGGGATTTAACTTCTCTTTGAGGTATAAAGCCTTATCATGGTACCTTGCTTACCTGACAAGAAAATTAATGGATGGGCGCCCCTGGCCGATGCTTTTGTCACCAAGTTCTACCCGATGAAGAAGACCGTTAAAAAACTGACACAAAATAACTGGATTCATGCAAAAGCATGGAGAGAGCCTATACGAGGCATGAGAATGTTTCCAAGAGTACCAGAGAGATTGCCCACCACAATTTTGATAAAGGATTTTTGGTCACTACTTTTTACAAAGGTCTTACCCCTGCCAAGAGAACTTCACAAAATGCAGCAGTAGGAAGTGATTTCTTGGGCAAGAATCCAAAGAATATGATGGTCATAATCGACAATATGGCTGCACTTCAAGAAGGATTGGATTACGATAGAGAACAGTCCAAGAAGACAACACGTGAAGGAACAACTACAAAATCAAAGGCTTTGGAATCTGTAACTACCCATATCTAGAGGATAGCCTCAATGTTAAGTAAATAAAGGAATTAGGAAGTAAAGGAAAGAAACCCATAAAACACTACATGAAGTGCGTCACCTGTGGAGAGGGAGGACATGGTGTCAAAAATTGTATCTATACTCAACCTGAAGAAGATAACTAAGAAGAATACACTATAAAAAGTTTCATATGTTAACTTCAAGAAGTCGGATCACCCTGATTTCAACTATGGAAACAAAGAAGCTACTGAGAGTGCTCATCAGTTAACAAGATCCTCTAAAGCACCTCCTAGATTTGGAAGAGGCAGAGGACAAATAGTGTATACCCGCACTACAAGCTACCAACAAAACATAATTAATTATCAAGGCCAAGGACAAGCCAGAATCAAAATAGAAACTCCAATCATCCTGCCCTAGATCAGAATCAAAACAAAATAATAGCCAGAAAGACATGGTGTCAGAACTTTTTGAGTTTGCTAAAAGACAAGCTACTATGAATGAGAAATTAAATCAGAGTGTCATAACCAAAATGGGGATTCTGAACACCATGCAAACTCAAATGAGGAATGTAACAACTCGAATTATAAATATGCAAATCCATCAGAAGCAAATTGATCAACAACTAGCACAGCTATCGAAACTAATACAAAATCCATAAGGAAGCATCCCATCTAGCACTAAGAGTGCAAAAATGGCCACTATTCATTCTGGAAAAATTGTGGAAATTTGAAATGACAAGAATATCCCTAAAGAAAGAAAAAAGTATGTGCAACAACCTAAACCAATCATTATTGACAAAGAGCCTGATGAGGAAGAGTCTACTAACAAGGATAAACTAAAGAAAAGTTCAAAGGAAAGAAAACTACAAAAGTAAAGAAGTCTGACCCCTTTTGAGGAAGCTTTTGCATATAGAGACTTGTATTTACCAAGATTTCCCTTTCCATATAAACTGATCAAGGATCACTTGAAGATAAGTTATGAGAAGTTCATGGAAGTTGTGAAGAAGTTGCACCTAGATGTACCATTCTTGGATTCTATCGAGTAAATTCCCACCTATGCTAAGTTCTTCAAGGATCTAACCATGAAAAGGAGAAGAGGAAACCATGTGGAGGCAGTGCAACTAGATAAAATGTCCAACGCTTTTGTACAAGAAACAATGTCCACAAAGAAGAAAGATCATGGGGCAATCACTATTCCTTTCAATGTCAGTGACAACAAAGTAAGACAAGGACTGACAGACTTGGGTGCAAGAATTAGCCTCATGCCTCTCACTTTAGCTTAGAGACTGGGATTGACTGACATGGTAAAGACTAGAATGAGAATTCAACTGGTAGACCACACATACACAAAGCCAGTAGGAATCATGGAAGATGTCTTTATCAATGAGGGATGATTCTTTATCCCATGTGATATAGTCGTGATCGATACAATGGAAGACTCGACATTCTCAACTATCTTTGGAAGGTCATTCTTCTTAATTGGGAGAGTGGTATTCAATGTTGAAGCAAGAATTATTACCCTAAGAGTAGGGAACAATCACATTGACTTCCATGTGTAAGACTTGATTGGGGGCCCGTCCCTCTTAAAGTCAGTTTACTTCATGTATATCTACTATCAATTTTGTCAAGAGGTACAGGACGAACAAGCTATCGTTGATCTGCTAATGAGAGCCCTGAACAACCCAGACCCTGGGATGGAAGACCCATAAGTTGTTGACATTCTTAATTATCTAAACTAATGAGAAGATGAATGTCGGGACGACGCAGAAGAGACAATTGAAACTTCAAAATACACATCTCTAAAACAAAAACCAGAAGAAAAGGAGGCACCTAAGCCTAATCCTGAGATGAAGCAACTCACCCAAGGACTGACATAAGAGTTTCTGGATAATAAAGAAAGAAATCATGTGATCATAAAATCTTCCCTAATAGAAGAGCAAGAGGAGAAGTTGATAAATGAACTAAACACCAGTGGAAAGCAACATGCTACTCAGTTGAGGAAATCAAAGGGTTAAGACCAGCTCTCTGCATGCATAGTATAAACTTAGAAGAGATAGCTAAGCCCCTAGTTCATCCACAAAGGAAGCTAAATCAAATTCTTAAAGAGGTAATTAAGAAGGAAGTAATAAAGTTGCATGACTTAGGAATCATATATCCCATCAGTGATAGTAACTTGGTTAGCCTGATACATGTTGTGTCGTAGAAAGGAGGAATGATGGTCATTAAAAGAGAAAATGGAGATGAGGTGGAGACTTGAAGCGTTATAGCATGGGCATGTGCATTGACTATAGAAAACCAAATGCTACTACTATGAAGGATCATTTCCCCTACCATTCATAGATCAAGTGTTGGAATGTTTGGCTCACTGTGCATATTTCTATTTTCTAGATGGATACTCAGGATTCTATCAAGTCCATGTTCATCCAATCACCAAGAGACAACGAATTTCACCTATATCTATGACACCTATGCTTTCATAAGGACGTCATTTGGGCTATGTAATGCACCCACAACATTTTAGAGGTGTGTGATTTTAGTTTTCTCTGACTTCCTAGAGGATATTATGGAGGTATTCATGGGTGACTTCTTTGTGTATGGGGATAATTTTGATAATTGCCTAAGGAATTTATCCAAAGTATTAGAGCGATGTGAGGAGAAGCAACTTGTGCTAAATTAGGAAAAATGTCTTTTCATGGTCCAAGAAGGAATCATGCTTGGACATAAGGTTTTTGAGAAAGGGATTGAGGCAAATGTGGGAAAAGTGGAAGCCATATCAAACTTCCACGCCCTAAGTCTATGAACCAAGTGTGAGGAGCTTTCTTGGACACACGGGATATTACTCGAGGTTTATAAAGAATTTTCCAAGAATTCTAAACACTTGTCTAACCTTCTCATGAAGGATGCAATTTTATAATTCTGTGATGATTTCCACAAAGCCTTTGAAACCCTACCGAATGCTCTAACCACTATTCCAATCTTGCATCCCCCATATTGGGGGCTGCCATATGAAATAATGTGTGTCGCTAGTGACTTCATGATCAGATCTATTTTGGGACAAAAGAAAGATAAGAAGCACCATGTGATCTACTATGCCAACAAGACTTTGGATGAAGCACAAGTGAGCTATACAATGACAGAAAAGGAGATGCTAGTGATAGTGTTTTCTTTCAACAAGTTTAGATCATGTCTAATAGGATCAAAGGTCAAGGTGTATACAGACCATGGATCTATCAAGTATATGATGCAAAAGAAATACATGCAACCTAAGCTCTTGTTGTGGGTCCTATTACTTCAAGAATTTGATCATGAAATAATAAACAAGAAGGGAACTAAAAATGTATTAGAAAATTATCTATCAAGTATTGTTGTAGACAATGATGATTGCGTCCCAGTCAATGATAACTACCTTGATGAGGCACTTATGATGGTCAAGACTATTTATCCCAAGGTACCATGGTTTGTTGACACATTCTACCACCCGAGATCACATACAATGAAAAGAAAAAGTTATTCTCAGTTTTGAAGAATTATTATTGGGATGACCCCTTTTATTCAAGAGATATGCCAATAGTTTGTATTGTCATTGCATACCAAAAGAAGAAGTGCCTCAGATTCTTAAGGAATGTCACTCTTCACCATATAGAGGATGTATAGGTAGAGACAGAACCACAACAAAAATCCTACAATCTGGTTTTTACTGGCCAACCCTATTCAAGGATGCGCAAGCCCTTGTGAAAAATTGTAAGGAGTGCCAACTTACAAGGAACATCTCAAGAAGAAATGAGATGTTGATGGAAAATTGGATAGAATTAGAAATCTTTAATGTTTGGGGGATAGACTACATGGGGACTTTCCCTCTTCTAGAGGTAACCAATACATTCTAGTGGTCATGGAGTATGTATCAAAATGCATGGAAGAGATAGATACCCCATCCTCTGATGTGAAACATGTAATTGAGATGTTCAAAAAGATTATATTCCCAAGGTTTGGAGTTCTAACATCGTCATTAGTGACAGGGGATCCCATTTCTCTAAACGACAATTTGCATACTTGCTCAAGAAATATGGAGTGGCGCACAAGGTCACCACCCCCTACTACCCTCAAACTTCTAGTCAAGTGGAGGTGCCCAACAAACAAATCAAGCAAATTTTAGAAAAGACAGTCGAACTGACTAAAAAGGATTGGTCCATGAAATTGGATGATGCCCATGGGTATATCTCACAAATCACAAGACCCCAATAGGAACTACTATGTATAGATAGATTTACGGAAAAGTGTGTCACTTACCTGTTGAATTGGAGTGTAAGCGTTTTGGGCAATAAAGTTTTTCAACATGGACCCAGAATTAGCAGGGAAGAGAAGGTTTTTGTAGTTATAAGAACTATATGTGATTTGACTTCATGCATATGAAAATTCAAGGATCTAAAAACAAAGGACTACGGTGTGACATGATGCCCACTTAGAGATGAAAGATGTTTCAGAGGGGAATAAGGTTCTCCTTTTTAACTCAAGAGTCAGACTCTTCTTGGGGAAGATCAGGTCGGGATGGTATGGTCCCTTTACAGTAAACTGACATCGGGTAAAAAGATACTACGAGGATGAAGCTTTCATGAGAAGATCTGAACTACAATTGAAGAACCCCAGCCTGCACCATCAGAAGACATCTGAAGTGACCATCAAGAAAGTCAAGCTAACGCCTATAAAACAGTGCTTCTGGGGAGGCCACCCAAGCCATTCTTAACTCTTCCTACTATCTTTAGTTTGATCAGATTTCCATTAATTAGAATTTACTAATTTAGTTCCAACTTTCACCTTAGCTTTTAGCAATTTTTGCTCTGTTTCATAATTTTTAGTATAAAACTAAAGTTTTCTTTACATGTTCCCTTAATATTTAAGTGATAATACTCCTCTAAACTTTATCCTCAAGTTTTGAACATTTCCTTTCTTGATTACTTAATCTCTAGTGTATATAGAATAAAGATGAAAAATAAAATGCCCATGCATACTTCACTTCCAAGAAGTATATTTTGAAATCATTGGTCACTGAGGATTAAGTTTTTAGGGACCACTTAGACAGTTGAAATTTTACTGATCGATGAAGTACTTACCGCCCGCTTAAGGTCTTCCGCACCAGATGGTGGTTCCACCAGTTTTTAGTGATCGCTAGACCCTGAGTCTTAGCGATGGCTTGAACACCAAAATCCTAGCGACTGCTGAGAACAAGTCTCACCAACTACCAAACCCAAGAATATAAAAACTCCTCGACTTAGTTTATTTTCCACACATCTAACGATTGGAAGCGGAAAAGCCCTAGAAGTTTCCAGTGATGTCAAAAGGACTCTTCCTGCATCAACAAGCAACCAACCCTATTGCTGGTGGACCTACTGCTTCCTCTAACATCATTCAAAGAAAGCAGAAAACCAGCCAACTGTCACCGAACCCTCATCTTCCTCCATCCCTTTCTTCAACTAACAGATGGTAAACCCTTAAAACTAATCATCTATCATGGCGTCATTCTCTACCTTTAACCTCCCCTTGAATCGGGAAAGACCTCATCGATGTTTGTTTCCTATTTTACCCCAGGCAACAATATTCTAGGATTTCAAACATGGCATCCCCACCACGAGAAGAGAACTCCTATTTTGTGAGTTCTTCTTGATAACCGTTCATCTCGAGTCTTGATAGGGCATCAACCTCCTCGCCTATGACTTCTCTTTGACCACAACTGACTCAATAATTTCAATTGACGTTTTGAATTCTTGGTAACCGTTAGTTTCAACAACCACTATTCTCAGCGACCGCTGAAAGGTTTCTCTACGATAGCTTAAACCTAATTTTTTAGCAACCATTGAGAATTCTTAGTGATGTCCATGTGTCTTTATTTCTAGTGACCGTAGAATGTTCTTAGATACCACATCTACCAAGTTATTTAGAGACCTCTAACCATAATTATCACCTTATTCTCATCAACTTTCTAACCCCCTAAAATTTTAGTGACTGTTAAGACTTGAAATTTCAATGACCATCAAGATAGTAGAGGATGATCAACACTCTTAGTGATCAATGAGATTCTTGAAATCTCAACGACCATCTAAGATTTCTTATTGCACTATACCATATCACATATCAGAATAGGTATTCACATCCGTATGGTGGCTAACTACCACACACCTATTACAAAAGATAACATGTTCACACGTACAAGCCATATATACAACCAAGGTACACTTCCAAAACACATATCAAGATGCAACATCTACAAAAAACATCGCATATCCAACCTTCCACATCTAATGATCTCCTTGATGCTCTTCCTCAAGAACACGATCTCTCCCACGTCGTTGATGACTACCTAAAAATATGTGGTGAATCATATGGGTGAGACCCATGTCCCAGTGAGAGATATAACTCTCCACTAACAACTATTGTAAACACAGATATAACTTAGCAAGAAAAACATTATTAACATGATGAGAAGATTTATCTAACTGAAAGACTTAAAATTGGTTACACAGACTAACTCAGTTAAGAAGCTACATCAGATAAGTAGAACTTGTTATATATTTAGAAGCAATATGAAAAACATGTATAATAGTTGATTTCTCTTACCACATTATAATACAACTGAGTAGTACAAGAAACAAGGCAAGGGTATACATCAAATGTGAAGCGTGTTTAACCCTAAACAAACATACTATATGGTTGTATTACATCTTTTATTAAGCCTTGGGGAATTCAAGTCATACTGCCCAATCTCCAACTGACTACCACTTGATCGCAATCAGTATGTGACATGTATGTATAGTGATTATAAGCCTTGATTAGGTATGGAGAGATAATGATGTTTTGAAAGAACAATGCAAATGGTCTTACGACCGTGGTAGAGGCTTAGTGCCTAAATGAAGTGACATCCTTGTATGATGTGATAATGGTGATGGCTTTGTGTCACCTTGTGTATGGAATTGAAATAGTATCAAGTGGTGATGTGACAAGTTTATATCTTATACCTTTTATATCTTCTAAGGTTGTTATCTACCCTTATCTTTGTATAACCTTTGTAGGGTTTGCATGTAACTAAATTGATGCAGTATAAAAGATACTCAATTGGATTAACTAATCAAGTGAAACCCTAATCATGTAGTGTCCTATGCCATAGATCCATCCAAGAGTCCATGCCTTAAACTATTAAGAATATACAAGCACACACACAAGCAACTCCCCCACCATCCATATAGACTTGCTTAGCTCTCATTTGTCGAATTTCCAAGTCAATCAAATAATTCATTAGTTGATAGCTACTAAAGGTAGCTCATCCATTAAGGGGTAAACCCTAAATAAAATTCTCATTGATTGAAGGAACCCTAGGTCACAAATCTATGCATTCGAAGAGAAACAAGACCAACATGGTCGAAGACAAAACACCAACCCTCATCGATCAAAGAGAACACCACCAAACCTTTAACCGAAGAGGAAAACACCACATCTTTGACCAAAGAGGAAGTTCAACCCATCATCAAACACATGAAACAAGGCATGATGACCAAAGGAAAACTAGGTCATCTATGCAACCTCTCAAGGGATCCAAACTTAGTGACCCAAAGAGAATCCAAAAATCATCAACCACACAAAGCACTTCTTGAAACCATAAAGAGAGAGAAGAACACATCAACCAGATGATCAATAGATTGTTTAACACCAAGAAACCAAAACTCAAGGTATCCATTTCAAGAAGGAAAACATCGTGCAAAACCCTAACTTTGGTCATCAACACAAGAGCGAGACAAAATTGCAACTAGAGAAGGGAAAACCCACATTTCTATCCTCATGTATGTACTCAAAACCTTCATTATCAAGCAAGAGAGCAAAACCATGATCATGAGAAGGAAACCAACATTCAAGATATGCATGTAAGAATCAACATTTCCATTACCATCAAGATCTCGGGTACAAGAATTAGGGTTCATGAGAAAGGGCTATTCTACTCAAGATCACCACATAAGCATAAACCCTGTTAGGATATCACCATTACACAACTTAGAATCACATTTTAGAGATAAATTACTTGTATGTAATATTAAGTGCAACAATAATTGAGGAGAAAGTTAAATAACTCACCTTGATTGAGAAGAAACAACTTCCAAGCAAAGAAGCTCCAAAAAAGAGGGAGGAACCTAGGTTGATCAACTCCACGACCAAGCTAGTCACCACCTCAAAATAGAAGCAAACTTTAGGTTAAAGAACAAGAAAGAGAGAGCCAAAGCTTCTAGGACAAAAAGAGCAAGAAATATAGAGGAGATCTCTAACTCAACTCAACACTACCATGGAGAACCATGTATTGGTCAAGAAGAGAGGAGTTCCTCTAGAAGCACCACCATGGAGGACCATGAATTCGGCCAAAAGTAAGAAGAGAGGGGTAGGGATGCAAGAAAAGAAGATCAAGAGGGTGGATCACTTACCAAGATCAAAGAACACCAAAGGATCACCAAAGGAGAGTTGCTCCAACCCTAGATCAAACATGCAGGGGTTCGACAACCTTGGTCTAAGGTTGAGCTCTTCCCCACCACCAAGATCTCAAAGGACGAGCTCCAAGGATGAGAGAGACCAAGAGGGTGTAAAGAGATCACTTGCATGCAAAACAAGGGGTATATATATCCAAGGGTAGGAGAGAGGTAAGGAAGGTTAGGTGTCCAACTAAACATTCCACTTGTCCACATAACATAGCCATGCAAGCACTAAGTTCATGCATGCAACAAGGATTGTGAAAAACAAGGAAATCCATCAGTCTCAATTGGCCCAAAAGACCATCAGTCGCATGGATTCTCTACGACCAAAGACACCTCAACTCATTCAGTCACATAACATCAAAACCCTAGGTCTTCATCAGCCAAAGAGAGGGGTAAAAGCTCTTCGACCGAAGACATCACATGGATCAGATAAACCCTCTTCGACCATAGAGATTAAAGCCAAGAAACAACAAGGTGGTCGCATGAAACCCAAAAATCAATGGTCAACACAAAAGGTCAACACCGAACTAGGGAATCTGAGAAAAACCTTAGATATCAACACATGATGTCACCACTTCCCTCCTCATAAAACCAAGGTACAACAAAGTTCCAAAAGGCGCCACTCTTTCCAACATGATGTCGAAAAATTTGGGGAACATCAAGAATGTGAAAAACTTCAATATAAACCCCACACATGGGTAAATTGCAATTAGGTCTAGAACAAGCACACATATAACATAGCTACCTCAAAAAACATCCAAACTGGACCAAACCAAAAACATAAGCATGTCACATGTCATTAAGGCGCATCACATGATTAGGTTAAGGTTTTAAGCATCTAATTATGCTAACAAAACAAGATCAAGCATAAAGACAAACTAGGAGTCTTACAAAAAGAAGGACAAAGTAGATTGTCGGCCCTTCACATACATCTTCCAGCCCCTCCAACAATGATGAACATGGATAAGAAGAAGTTGTGAGCATACATGTAAAGCCAAGATAGGAACTAGTTCAATAAGAAGAACATGCACATCATGAAGAATCATATGCTGCCAATATAGATGCCATGGTGCAAGAGTTTGATCTAAACTCTTCACCCACAAATGAAAACCACGTCTTAGAAAACCATCTTGTGGACAAACAACCTACCGAGGAGGAACGCAAACAAGAACTAAAGTAGAGAGAAGTTAGCATAGGAAAATTTGTGTCTAATGATGATGCAACACTCAACCAATATCTGAACATGACGAATATCAGTATGGACATCTGTGATGTCTATCTACAATACCCAAACCCTAACAAGCAGGATAATGTAGTGTATGATAGTAAGATGTGAGTTTCCCTAGTAGAATTATATGCAGTGATGCTCGAGACAAGTGAAGAGTCAACACCACCAATAGAAGCTACAACTACGACAAAACTACCACCTTCACTAAAAATTGCAAGATTACATCAACAAGACAAGGTCATGACATTAGGAACAACGATGGAAGGAGAGGGGACATCACACGAAGAGGAAGGTGGTCTGGCATCTTTCTTTGTAGTTATTTCACCAAAACAATAAAGGCCACCATGAAAGGCAGGAGCAATAAGACTAATTCTGCCCCCACTACCCTACAAAATGATAGAATGGACGTCATCTATAAGGCCCCTAAACTTGCTTAATGCGTTGAATAAGCTTAGTTATCATAATTGAGTTCTTATAACCCTAATATAACTATGTGATATTCTTTTAAATCATAGCACCAGCTTAAGTTTCAAATTTGGTCCAATTTGGACACTGTTTGAGCAAGTAATGCAATTTTATGCACATTTTGGAATTTTCTACAATTTACCCAATTGAGAGGTTTTCTTTGCAATTTATAAATTGCATTATGTTCCTTGGATATTCTCTCATCATTATTGATATTTTTGAGCCATGGGGCGCCTATTTAAACCTTGGTTTGAAGGTGTTTTCTCTAAGGGTATTTTAGGGTTTACCCCTTCATGGATGAGCTACCTTTAGTAGCTATCAACTAATGAGTTATTTGTTTTTCTTGGAAATTAAATAAATGAGGGATAAACATGTATCTAAGGATGGTGGGGGAGCTGCTTGTGTGTGTTCTTGTATATTCTTAATGGTTTAAGGCCATGGACACTTGGAAAGATACTAGAACTTCAACCTTTTCTTTTTCTTTATCTTAAAGTTTCATATACTTATCCCTAAGAATGAAAACGAGCCATTTTCTCTCCACTTACATACTTCTACAAACCTCTTCCTCCCTCTATGCTGCTATGAATTTCCTATCCAAGGAAGAAGAAAGAGGGGACCTTCTTGGAAAAAGAATCTAGGGTTGCATTTGACTTCCTTTTAGGGTTTAAAAAACTTACTTCTAGTGATGTTGACCGAATAACCTTGTTTTTCCATGGTATAAATTGCTCTAAATATCTCAAACCCTACCTTGCTTGCTCCTTATGCTTAGGGTTTTCTTATTTTATGAAGAAAGGTGCTAGATGGACGAGTTCATAGCTTATTCTTGGATTTTCTACCCTACCTGCTCCAGTTTTCTTCTGTGTGGGGATTCATTTTCTCATTCGAGGCAAGTTTTATAACTTGCTCCATGTTTATTTCTTATCATAAGCTTTCTAGATCATCTTCTTGCTAAAAAATGATGATCCATGCACTAAAAAGCTATGCTTGACTTGGATTTCAATTTTTATAATGTTTCCTATTCTGATTTCAGTTCTAGATGAACATGTTGATCATGTGTACGTTATTCCTAAGGTATAATATGAATTAGATCAGGTTGGTTTGACAACTTATGGTTCTAAGAACCTATCAACCAATGGTCAATTTTAGGGTTTTAAGCTGATTTCTTCTATAAACACATGACCCATTGGTGGTACCATTGTAACAAATAATGGTGTTGTCTTCATGATAACTGATTATGATGATCAAGGGTGTCAAATTATGTTCACCCCTTAGGTCAGTTTTTGGATCAATTATAAGTTTAATGATCAACCATTAAGTACCCTATTGATGTTATCAATCAATGATGACATTAGCGTAATATTTGATGTCGATTAATGAATATAGTGTTGATCTAACTACCTATGGTGATTTAATGGTCACTAATGATGGTGGATCATGCCTCTACAGCCTATGTTGAGTTAATCATTGTTGTTGTAGAATCAATTAAGCCTTAGACCAATAGATTCTTGGGTCACTTGATGCAATGGTCAGACCTATACTGTAATTGATGGTTTTAACATAAGAACTTGACCCAATGGTCAAGATATACTGTTTATTCCTCCAATAAAGTGGAATGATGGCTAATGTAATATTTTGGTCCTAATAATGTGACTTAGATGGTTTAATTTATATGATCAACTTAAGGAGCTTACTTGTTGACAATGGATGGCTTATTTTAAATGAACAATCGATTGTGGGTTTTACCCTACTCTCAATGGAACTTTTTGTGTTGTTAATCAAGGGATGTCTAGGGTTAGATAGTGATTCTTTCTAGAGAAAAAATCAAGGACATCATAGGTGGTTTATTTAAGTTGTTTACTTATGTAAACAACCAATGGTCTTAACTTTTAAACATCCAATGGTTCTGGGTGACATTGTGGTATGGTGATATGGGTTGATGATGGAACAAATGGAAGGTTACCCTTAATAAGGTAGTCTTACCTATTCACTCATATGAATAGAGGGGATGATAACCATATTGTGTTGATATGTAACCCTAATGAGGTATAGCTTGTTTTACCTAGCTTTAATATAACTAAATGATGGTAATTGGGTATGAATAATCCTTGAATGACTAATACAATCATGGAGTACTCTGTTACTATTGTTGAAACCCTAGTATGCTATAAGTTGATGGTTACACCTTGATTTATGTGTGTACTCATACTTGATAATGGTATGGAATGTGATGGTGATGCTTCACCTTATGCATCCATGATCCAATGGGGATGTCGTGAGTTAGGGTTTGGAGTATAAGTGATGATTAGTAACATTAATATAACTTAACTTGTTGAACCCAACTTTAATTTAAATATATAAAGATGAGTATTCATGTTTAAGATTATTATATGATGGAATGATGGTGAAATAACCTCCTTAATATGATCATAACCTTAATATGTTAATTGGTGGTTATCATAGCCACATGGTTGATACTTTCTTATACTAACCATGTGCATTATGAATATGATGGGGGTTAATCATATCTTGATTCTGTGCATGTTGACGTAATAAAGGAATGTTCTTAATGTTAATATAAGCCTGCTATGATTGTTTATGAATATCTCCTAGCTCATTAATGCAATATTGTGTTGATCTGGTGTATTATATGTAAGTGATGTTGTTGAGCCTTGTTATAAGGCATGAAAAGATAATGATGATCCTGTGGGGAATCATATGATGGTCTTAATGACCTTTGAGCATGTATGAGCCTTGAATGAGGTGTAAAACTCTTCTATTGATAAGGGTTGATACCCTGTGATATTGTGAAAATGATTTATATCCTGTGATAGTATGATGGTCTTAATGACCTTTGGGCATGGTTGAGCCCTGAATGAGGCGTAATCCTCTTGTGTTGATAAGGGTTGATACCCTATGATATTGTTGAAAGAATTTATGTATTGTGATAGTATGATAACTAGTGTAGCCTCATGAATGGAAAGTGAATAGTACCATGTTATGATGAGATGAGAAATTATGTTTGACACGTTTTATATCTTTTAAAGTTGTGATATTTATATGTTTTCTAGAAGTGAATTTGGGTTTGTATGTCCACTTGTTTGATGCAGCCTTAATTCACCCAATTGGCATAACTAATCAAGTGAAACTCTAATCATGTAGTGCCATGTGCCATAGATCCATCTGAGTGTTAGAACTTGCCAGATGGTGAAACGAGTATTCCTAAGGGAAACTCAGAGCGCATACTGATGAGTATGTGGGGTGCTTGTCATCTTGAATTCAAGTGTTTAGGGAGGATGACTACGGTCATAACTAGCCCTTAGTTTGAGAACGACTATGGTCGTGTCTCGGTGATTATATATGTGACGAGATTGGAGGAAAACTACGGTTGTACCTCAGATGGTAGGGTATGCATACCCACCTCCTTTCACTAGTGCCGTGACCTGTACCAAGGACGGACTAGGCTGTTAGCAGCTTGCCCTTATGTGTCACTGTAGTAGACCCATACTGACCGGGGGCGGAGAAGATCTTAGGAGTGCGGCTCTTCCTAGATCTTGTATGGCACTGATTGTGACCAAGCGGTGGTCAGTTGGATCTTGAGTGGTATCCTCAAATTCCTCAAGGCTTAATAAAAGATGTAATATAGCCGTGTAGCATATTTGTTTAGGGTTATACATGACGTTTCACATTGGATGATAACCCTTGTTTGTTATCTTTACATAAATATGATGCTTAGTGCAATTAAGAGATAGTAGATATACTTAGGTTGTGGATATGCTTAAGATTGTAGATGCGTACATACAATAGCTATGCTTGTGTTGATAACTATACTGCTACTACTGATTATAATCATGATGCTAGCTATCTCATGTTGTTAGTTATGTTTAGCATGCTATCCATGCCTTTGTAACTAGAGATGCATATACTTCTAATCATGCTTATCCAGATAGTTGTGCTTATGTTGTTAGCTCTTCTTATGATGTTGATATGTTCAATCAATTAGACATGCTCATGTTGTTAGCTATGCTATGTTAATAGACTTTCTCATGATGCTAGATATGCATATGCTACTGAATTGGTTATATTGTCAACAAGATAAAGGATGATATTCTGGCTAATGATGATAGTTATTATCTTCTCCTTTATGTATTTTGTTAATCATCATTACCGCTGATCTTATTTGTTATATCTGATTAAACTTGCTGGGACATGGGTCTCACCCTTGTGGTTCACCACATTTTTTTAGGTGATCGAAAGTGACGAAAATAAACATGTGGCACCAAGGAGGAGCTATAGTAATGAATCTTTGAGACAGTTGATTAGATGTCTAGTGTGTCCTAGAGTCATCCCTGTGCTCTCAGGTCTGGGCAAGAAAAGTTTGTATAAGGTGTTTCAAATGAATCAGACTTTTGTTAGCATATTAATGCTTGTTTGTGTGGCATATACGAATATTGTTCTCCTGTGTATATATGTTGTGGCTAAGGTAATAGAACAATTTGTATCAAATTCTTGTCATAGTATGTATAAAAGAAAGATGTTGAGCTATTATACAAATGTTTCTAAGCGGGTACTGACGTCGAAATTAGTTTTAATTTACCCATATTTTTGGGTATGTGGTTAATTGGTGATTGATTGTGTTTTATGTGTTGAGTAATCTCGTTTAGTGTAATGGGTTCTCACATCATAATTTTCCTACATTTCTTATAGATATGTTCATGTCCTAGCAGACATCTTAGATGACAACCTTCCTACCAGAAGAGAATGCTAACTAGAGAACATTTCCAAGGAATGTTTTTGGAAAGAGAATGGGTACACAAAATTCTATTCAAGGTTCTCAATGCAACTTCTCTAGAGGAGTTTTTGCATGCTGACAAGATACAACCAGTATTCAACGACACAACTACCCGAGAAAAGAATCTTTATGAAGCCAACTTCAAAATTGAACCTATCAAGGAACTGTAGAAAGTCTTGTTAATAGATGGAACACGGTTCATCACACTTCCAATATGAACCATTGAAAATTGGGCACTGATCGTAGTAGACCTATACAACTGACTGATGACAGTTTACAATTATTGTAGAGTAGAGTTGCATAACACCTCACTGATATATAAAAGCAAGGAAGAAAGTGATATTTCAAAGCTGTTGATACGCCTCCAACATGCCATCCAAAAGGCCAGATACCACCATGTATCTAATTGGAAGAAGTTCACAATCACTACAAAAGTCCCCCACGAAAAACCAGGGCAGGAGACTGCACCCATCGTTCTCTACCTCATTGAAGCTATTAATAGAGGAATTCCCTTTAAAGACCTATTCCATGAAGATTTGCACGAACTTTGAAGTGTTTACACAATGGAGGTCATCTATGATCGTCATTTCTTCAATGACCTGACGATGCCCCCTGATGTGGTGCCTCGTCGACTGCATACAGGCGTACCACTACTGGTGAAGCAATCTTGGAGGGAACAATTGAGGACCCTATGGAAAGACCCCAATGAACTAGAGCAGGTATCACATTTGAAGGTCGAATGGAAGAAAGAGGAAAAAGCTCAAGACAAGGGTAGGATCAAGGAGAAGGCAGCCAAAAAACAAACAACCCCACCTACTAAACTACTAGAGACAACTATCCATGAAGAAGGTGAGATCCATGAAGGAGACCTCCAAGAAGCAAGGTTGGAAGAGCCATCTGGGATGATAGAGGCTAGCTTCCTAGATTTTGATAGATGGTCATGTGAAGACCTATCTATAGAGTCACTATAGATAATCATGAGGGAACTTGAAAGCACCTGACGAAGTGGGGGAAGTGATATTTGAATGAGAAGGGATTTGTATCCTAAAGGATGATTTGCATGATACACTACGGCCTATTGGGTACATGGACGTGAGTGTGATGATACCTACCAATCCCTTCGAGGAGACATCATGCCGAACACACATATGGCCTACTTCATGCTGGTATACAATATCCTTCACAACAAAGACTCTAGAAAGAAGTAGTGACTACAACAACACCTATAGAGATTGTTTCTAGAGTTTATTTTCCTTCACATTCTACATGACTATCATTGGGCACTCCTGTTAATAAATATTAAATCAAATACTGCAGTCCCCTATAATAGTTTTGATGTGGAGTTCTCTCTAAAGAAGTACATGAATGCAACAATGCCATGGAGTGTCACTAAACAAAAAGCACAAGCCTATGCAGAAGTGATAACTACAATGATACAAAATCACAAAAGAGGGTACAACAACAACCTGATTAAGGACTTCAAGAAACCACAGTTCTGCCATAAAAGTGCTCAATAGATCCAACAATCAAACAACTATGGTTTCCATTGCCTCTTCTAGATGTCAGCCTTAGTAGAGCGGGGAGTAAAAATAGAAAGTATACAATAGGAGTGGTACCACATGCTCCGAGGTTTCTACACCAATATGCTATTGCATTCTAAATGGGAAACCACAAAGTCCAGAATGAAGAGCAAAAATAGCCCATTTATTTCTAACCTTTATGCATGACACTTTGGAACAGAGTGTATGATAAGTTTGGAGGGAGTCATAAATGGGTGTGAAAGGTACCTCTCTCGTACCCTCTTCTCAATTAATGCCTCGACCGAATTTTGTAATTCCCTTTACAATATATAGAATTTTGATCTTGAACATACCTCCCACTTTGTGAGGGAAAATTTTGAAAATTTTGAATTTTTAAGCATCATTTGTAAGTATATTTTGAATTAAATACATGAGGAAAAAAAATTTGATCCAATTTTCTTGGATTTAGTTATTACTCCCATTCTTAGACTTATTTTCATCAGACTAACTCTTGGCGTAATCATTTCAAGAATGACATATTTGGGATACTTAATTTACCTAAAAATGTGAATGTGATAATGTTTTAACATCATCCTTACCTCAAGGTAATGTAAAATGCAAACACTTTTCTATTATCCTAGGATAAACTCTCAAGTCAAGGAGGACTCAACCTAACACACTCATGTTTTATCACCCTAACTATAAGTACAGTTAGGAAAGTACTTAACCCTGATAAGGAGGAAATAGCTACCCTTTCTAGTTCAAAAATCCCCACTTCGAGATCTAAAGAGGTTTGGCGTCCCAAAACTTCCTTAACATCCTATTATCCACAAAGCATGTGAACAAGAATAGAAGTTGAGTGAATAAAATTATGAGAGTTGTGCCCGGGAAGATGTTGAAGTTTTCACCCGGTTGGTGTATTGCTGATTCAATAATGAAGATATGTCATGCTCGATAATGGAGTCTAGAAGCCAAACTTTTACACACCAGCCTTTTGAAGGGGAGCTCACATAACTATATGACATTACATCAGGACCCAATCGTGGAACACTATCATACAATAGTAAACACAGTTGAGCGAACCTGAGAAAAGTAGGAGACACAACAGCTTCAACCTACCCTAACACAATAAATAGGTTATCCAAAAAAAATAAAAGTTAGGTGTCAAAGCTACTTCAAATGGAACCTTGTGCATGTATAGCTCAGAAAAGGGTCATCAGTGTATCAATATGGAGAAATCCTTCCTCAGAAGGCTAAAGCTGGAAAAACAAGTACTGCAACTATGAGTCTGAGAAAGACAGTCTTGGGATCGATGACACCTAGTCACGATGCATATGTCTTGAATTAAGCTTGATGTAATGATATTCTTCACATTCCCAAAAAATAATAATCTAATAATGCCATTTGAAGTTCTTCGATGCTTTAAGTCTGCTTGTTAGCCTAAGGACAAGCTAGACTCTAAGTTTGGAGGAGTTGATAACATCTAATTTTGTCGATATTTGAATTCCTATTTTATCCTTATTTTATCATCTCTACTATTTTATATCTAGATAGCTTTAATCATTTTGATAAAATCTGATGTATCAACCTAAACTCACCCCTATTTCTATTTTGCACATAGTACACCTCTTGGCGGTCGCTAGAACCTAAGGTCAAGTGGTTGTCGAGGTTTTGATATTTTGGTGACTGATGAAGATTACACCAAGTCAACAGTCGTTGATCATTCTTGGAAACCAATGGACTTCCTCACACTTAGCAACCGATGGATTCTACACCATCTCTACAGTCTCTATGACTTAGATGTCCCTGTGATTGAAGGACAAGTCAATTTAGTGATCGATAAAGATCACATCTTCAATGGTCACTCTCTTTGGATGTACTTAGTGACCACGAGAGCTGAACATCCTCTGTGATCATAGAAGCTCATACCCATGATGACTGATGAAAGCTCACCACCTCAGTGACCGATGGGATTTTAAGTCAGTTACTAGCATCTATTAATATAGACTCACTTCATTCATGAAGAGGGTCACGACATTAAGGAGATGGTGAAGTGTTGTTGCATTCCAGAGCCATCCATCGGTCATTCTGTTGATCTTTGATCTCTAAAGATGAGAGTCCATAGGAGAGAGAAGATCCAGGCCATCACCATCATCATTGGCCTATTCTTTGAAAGAAGAACTAGCCTCTTCTCTACGCCCGCTCCAAATCCAGAACTGAAGGAGAAGTGCACCCATTTTGGTTGTTTGTATCGCATTTGGTGTATCCCCCTTCTCTCCTCTAGATCTATTCATCTGCTTCATATATTTCATTCCATTTTGTCGTTCTCTCTCATGTCTCACTATACTTGTAAATCCATAATGCTACTCGCTACCATGAGTGGCTAAACATCTTGCTTGCCTTGGGAGTAGCCACTAAGGCTCTCCCAACATGTAAATACTTATATCTATTGAATATATGATCTTAGCAAGGATTATCTCCATACTCTTGTTGTTAATGCTTAACCTGTATGATTAGCTACCATCTTGTGATGTTTAATTGTTAGTACCTCAAAAGAGTAGTACTAGCCTTATCTAAGTGATATGGATTTACATGAATGCATGAGGTTGTTGGAATGCTTAAGATAATGATCACATGGTTATATTTGTGATTGCTTCTTTCCATCTTGAGCGAGAGAGACAACTTTATAATCTAGATCTATCCTAAGATGGAGAGGGGAGGGAATAGTCATATATGATGATTGCTTATAATCTGGCTAAGGGTATACAATGAGTGTGAGTATTTTATGTCAGTGAGAGATCTTAGTTGGTGAAACCCGATCCAAGTTCCCTTCCCGACTTGTTTTATCACTCTTTGTTTCTACTTGTTCTCTTATTTTATTTCTCATTTGTTTTATTTTTTTTATTTATTTGTTGATTGGAGTATCATTGTTCCATAAGGAACAACAAACTTAATATACTCTCTTGGTTAGTGTAATTGAGCCAAGGTTCTACGTTCTTAGCACATACCACCCTTGTCCCTGTGGATCATCCTCGATTTACTACATCGGACCCAATATAATAGTTGTGGGGGTCTGAGTGTCAGGTTATAAATTTAAGAGTATGAATACTCTAGATCTGCTCCTTCTTGGATGTGCGATTTATGTCGGTCATCACACACATAGGATACACATGGAATAGGAGTTTACTCAAGAATACGATTTAACTTGATTACTAAAGTGTTTAGGTATCCAATTTAAACAACATTGGCTGACCAAGACTATGAGTCAACCAACTCAACTGTTGAGTTGACAGATTCAAGTGTCGAGTCGATTTAAACAACATTGGTTGAACATTGGTTGAACTGGGAAATGAATCAACCATTTCAAAATATTAGCTAATCCGTTAAGATTTTGAATCAATCAGTTCAGATTATGAACCGCCTGGTTCAATGATCAATAATATTGGATCAAAGATTGATGCTAACGTCATGTTGAACATTCATCGTCACATTAAACCCAATATGCTTGTGAATATGAAATAAATTGAAACGACCGATTCAAGTGTTGGATCGAGCATTTCACATATGAACCGGCCAGTTCATAAGTGAACCGACTAGTTTGTGGTTCATTGCTTCTAGAAGTTTCATGAAATTTTGTCTCTTTGACTTTCAGTTTATTTGGAAACCATGAACTTGGCTCTCCTATAAATAGAGGGCTAGTCAAGACTTTCATGACACAACAACAACAATAAGCTCTAACAATTGTTGTCCTCTCACAATTGTGATAACATGAGAGCCTGAGCAAGTCTTACCCATAAAAGGGAAAGATAGCAAGGGAAAGACAACAAGGGAGAGCAGTCAGAGGTAGCATGTTGACATCAAATTGATAAATCCTTCCTTTCAGTTCCAAAAGAATGAAAGGAGTTCTATGTGGTCTGCATTAGGGGTGGCAATCGGGTTTGAGTTGAGCGGGTTTTATTTCAGGTCATTTCGGGTCAACACTTTTTGGCTAGACCCTAAACTTGCAAAATATGGATTTTTAGGTAAAAACCCTTGATCCTAACCCGACCCACAAATAATTTCGGGTCTATTAGGTCTGACCCATAAATCCAACACCAAGACAATAGTTTTGAAAAAAAATGCTATGATTTATCTAGTCATTGATAATTCCCAAGTGTAATTAACAAATTTCATTGTGATAAACTAACAATGTGATTGAGAAACACATATAAAGCCTATTGTAGTTTGTTTGAGACTTTTAAACACAAATTCCTAATATAATTAGTATAATAAATCATTCAAATCAATACAAAACCATGTAGAATAGCCAAAATAAACTTCATGATTGATGGATTAGTAAATTAATGGGCCATCGAGTGTCTTAAAGTATAGTATTTGTAATTTTATTTGAAAATATAATTCTGAATTTTGAGTCAATCAGGTCAATTTGTGTCTAAAGTCCAAACCCGGACCCAACCCTAAATTAATTTTGGGTTCTTCAGGTTCGTGTCAATTTCAGGTCGGGTCGAAAAACCTTAGACCCTAAACTTGCTTAAAATTTTGGGTTCAGGTCGGGTTGATCGGGTTGGGTCTTGTTTTGCTAGCCCTAGTCTGCGTGGACTATGTAGAGGCGTGGAGGTCAGATCCACCCACTAGGAGGACATCATCAATAGTTGTTTGTGGTGCTACACTGGGAGACCGACGACGAAAACCATCCAAGTGTTTCTTACTAAAGAAGGATGTCATTGCAAGGATAGTTGATGGACTTGCTTCAAGATCTGGTATATGCCTTGCAAACCTTCCTCCTAATCAATAGCGGTTGATGTGATCCTCTGGTCAAAGAAAATATGGCAAGAAAATTTTTGGTTCCTCTACCGTCTCTATCACCATATTTCTCTACACCAAGTACATTCTCAAGATTGCTAATAGAATTCCCATTTAGCTAAAAGAATTCCCATTTTTCTTCCATGACTTCCCAATAGTGGGAAAATGGACAATTACATGGAACTACATGAATCAGAGTCTCTCTTAATTTAATCTAAACATTCATATTACATATAGAAAGAAGGAAGAATTCAGAATTTGGTACTAAGGTATACACAAGTTGATTAGTCAAAGCAATAAAACTCTAATTCTAACTCATCAGGAACATATATAACCATAATTATGCCATTTTAGCCATACAAAGGTCATATCTAAAAGGGATGCTCAAATGCCACTTTTGATTGCTAAAATCTATTCATATAACATGAGTAAATCATTCTCTAAAATTTCAAAGATTTCATTGCATGGGTTATATATGGAAAGAATATTAAAGATGTTGGCGTATGCAATTAGGACACGATACATGTAAAATTCAAAACTTTCAGCAACATGATAGCAAATAGGGACATCAACTTCTTTTTGGATTGCAAGTAAAAGTAAAGAATATATTCATCCTCAACTTCCCCAAGTTCATTTTGCATGTTATAGTGAGTTTTAATGATTTCATGTAGGAATTACATCTCAAATAATACTAAAAAGAAGCTACATCACTCATCTTTAGTGACGATCACAACCTCCAGCAAGTACATGTATTGAACCCTAGTGCCAAAGATCCTTTAAACAACCCAAGATGTTCACTTAAGCAAGGTCTAGATCAAACTAGTCCAAAGAAGTTAAAAGGAAACAATTTTAGGATAGAATAACCTACTTTCACCATGGATAACAAGATGTAGAGTAATAGGGGTATAAAAAAAGAGAACAAAAGAAAAGATGAGAAAATATGGAAGAAATTGCATGGATTTGATCTAAACAATGGTTAAGAGGATGATTCAAGGATTTGTTCTATAAGAAATCCAAGGAATCATCAACACGCATGTGCTTCTCTACTTAAATCGCCCTCCTCCAGATTCTGTAGCGCTTCAATAGCTCCAAAATGCACTAACAATGCCTAGGGTCAATGTTATCTCATATTGATATGATTGGTGGAGAGAAAATACAGTTTAGTCTCACAATAAGCTACTTTGATCCCTCAAATTGACTGCAACAACCCAAAAATAGGTTGAAGCCGCCGCATCGACCCCTCAAAAACATGCTTCTGTCGACCTCAAGCACATATTGGCCACCCAGTGTGCTCGAGAAATATCATCGACTCAGCCTCTTTGCCCGGATCGGTGCATTGACCACATCGGGGGTTGAAAGGCCCACCCTACACACATCTATCTGGGTAATACCTAAAGTGGTCTAAATCAAATGCATTGATCATACTGGGCGGGGAAGTGGCCCTTCTTTGCACTACTTGGAACCCAACGACGGACCAAACCCCTCCCCTGATATTGATCAATAAAATATTACGGAGCATTTTTTTGAAGTCTAGAAAAGTTCAATTTTCACTTATCCAAAATGTTAGCATAGTTTCTTCCTGTCATTTAAAATATGTTTGTAAATTATCATATAACATGTTTTCACATATTTAAATTAATGCAAGTATCCAAAATAAATCTAAGCTATCATATAATAATGACAAACAAAGCGAGAGTGAACTAAAAGCTAAATATGGGGCTCACATATCTAGTTTTTTATCAACTCCCACAATGACCAATAAACGTATCCACAATGACCCCAAGGGTACAAAACCTAAGATGGGTCTAGGGATTTGCCAGCTCACTTCCAAGCATCAATGTTTCATAAATTATGACCATTTTATCATTATTTCATCACAAACAAGTGAAAAAAAATCCCTCCTAAAACCCTAACACAACAAAATTTGGGGGTTCACTTTGCAAAATCCAAATTAGTTATCATGCTTTTATTTAACCGTAATATCTAAACTATAAGACTTATCAAACAACTAGCTGAGAGTTAAGCAAAAATAAACATGTAGTTGGTCAGGTAATCACCGTTGTGCGGCTAACCAAAGACCAGGCTCTCAAAGTTCTAATAATTCTAGGATCAGTGACATCAAATAAGGGGAATTGGTCTCTTTTAGGTGACTAGTACGAGGGCACTACAAGAAAATTGTTTTGAATGCCTCAAACTGCGCACCTCCTTGGCGCTCATGTTTCACCTAATCTATAGGTAAGCACGCACGAGTATTCAGATCGTAGTCGTGCAGTTATGGGATGCACCGTGGTATTTACATCTAGGGACCACCGAGCTTGTTAGTTGGACATCTAATTCACTTCCGCTCAAATGTCCGGGCCTTTTGATTTGGGATTTAACCATTAAGGAAAAAGGATAATAGATAAGATGGGAATTTTCCAGAATCATAACAAATTTTATGGATTTTGTGGTAAACAGTCTCTTACGTTGATATATTAAGGTATAATTGGTGCCCAAAATCTAACTACACCCAAGTACCAAAATGGGGGTTTCATTTTATAAAAGGTAAAAAAAATCAAAATGGCACGTTTCACCATTTTAATTCCCAGAATAGTACATTCTTGAACTGAATTTCCAAAATGGCACATTTTGGGACAATGCGTCCCGAGCACGTTCTTGAACTTAATTCCCAAAATGGCACATTTTGGAGCAATGTGTCCCGCCTCGGGACGCATTGCTCTCTCACAGAGCAATGTGTCCTGACAGGGGACACATTGGCCCCACTGAAGGACAATGCGTCCCGAGTCAGAACACATCGCTCTGTGAGAGAGCAATGCATCCCGAGGCGGGACGCATTGGTCCCACCGTAGAGCAATGCGTCCTGACACGGGACGCATTGCCCTGCTGTGGGATCAATGCGTCTCGCCCCGAGACGTCCCAACGGCTATGGGCAATGCGTCTCAGTTGAGGAAGCATTGCTACCACACAACACCCGACCGTTGCAACCCAACGGCTATGTTGCTGTTGGGGGACTGCGACGCGGTGTCATGTGGGGCAATGCGTCCTCAACCGGGACGCATTGCTCCTCTATATAAAGGAGTCGAGATCAGCCCTCCAAACCCACACCATTCATCATTTCCTTCAACTTCTCTTCTACTCCCACTGCTCTGGAGTTCTCTGCTCGGATTTCTATTGCTTGGAGGTGATTTTGGGCAATCTTGGTGTTGATTTCGGGCGATCGTGGAGCTATATTCTTCTTCTCTTCTTCTTTCGATGTCTGGCCGGAATTTTGCTTCTCTTCTTTCTCTTCTTGGATATTCTGATTGCATGGGAGATCTCATCATTTGAGGTATTTTTTCTACTATATTTTTAGATTAAAAATTTTGGACCGAAAATTCTTATGCAATATTAAAAACGAAATAATTATATTTCTACTATTTAATTCTACACTACTAAAATAATATTATAGAAAAAGACACTTGAAGGTTAATTACTGTTCAAAAAATCAATGTTCCAAATTCCAAAATTATTGTTTTAAAATGTTAATATTATAGAAAAAATATTGTTCCAAATTTAATTCCAAATTCCAAAATTATTATTCTAAAATGTTAATGTTATAGAAAAAACATTGTTCCAAATTTAAATCAAAAATCCAAAATTATTGTTCTAAAATGTTAATGTTATAGAAAAAATATTGTTCCAAATTTAATTTCAAATTCTAAAATTATTGTTTTAAAATCTTAACTACTCTTCTAAAATACTAATTCATGCTCTAAAATATTAATTCATGCTCTAAAATATTAATTCATGTTCTACAATATTAATTATTGTTCCAAAGTTAATTTACTGTTCTAAAATCCGAATTACTATTTTACAATGATAGGAACATGGCATCTAGTTCACATTCACGAACTGCCAAGCTTCAATATGATAGTCAACTTCTCTCTGATTAGTCTTATTCTAGACGATCTGTTAGACCCATAAATATTTCACTTATCAATACCCTATCCGAACTAAAATCATATATCCATACAATACTTGACATCAATCCCAACCACTTCTCTATCAATATATCCTATCTTTTCGCTGGAGAAGATCATATACTCATACAAGTTGATGATGATGATGCATATAGAACTTGTTCTCACTTTCATCTGATGCCTATATTGATGTGTTTCTTGAAAAAATATCTTTCCACCAACATTCTAGTTTCATTAGTCTGTTGAATCAATTTGAATCCCAACCATGCAACAGTAATGTAACTGATGAATGGAATCAACCACCTGAATTCTCTCAAAATCCTACTATTGAGAATATTGGTGTTGAGGTTGAGGAGGGAGAACATGAAGGTGATAATGATAGTGATCAGGAAGGTGATAATGATAGTGATCAGGAAGGTGATAATGATAGTGAGGCATTGACTGAAACTGATGATAAGCATGAACATCCATTCCCTGACTCTATTACAGCATTGAGTTACATTCCATCTATATTTGATAAAGAATGGCCCCGACATGAACACATTGATACCAACTATGAAGCTTTTCAAGATGAAGAATGGGTGGAAGATTTTCGTCAGGAATTTCGTCTCAATTACAACCCTTCTAGCACTAAAATATATGAGGGTGCTTTATTTGCATCCAAAGTTGTAATGGTTGAGACGATCCAAAAATGGTCGGTACAAAAGAATGTCTAATATCGTACACAACACTCAAATAATCTTCATCTTAAATTTGTTTGTATCCATGACCAACGATGTCCTTGGAGTTTGACCGCTTGCCAGTCCAAAAGAGTAGGTGAAATGTGGAAGGTAAAACGTTATAATACAAGCCACAATTGTCAACTAACTGTTCTGAATCAGGACCATCGCCAAGTCACATCATCTTATATTGCACGTATGATAATACCAATCCTAGTATCACGATTGGATATGTCCACACGAGAAATTTGTGACAAGGTGAATGTTGAAGTAAGGCTCCATATATTTTACAAGAAGGCATTTCTAGCGAGGAGGAAGGTTGTCTGTAAAATATTTGGAGACTGAGAATCATCATATCATACTTTGTTGTCGTTCATGATTTCTCTATCACAATATATTCCACGAACTATATATTCCTACCTTGTGGATGATTATACCCTTCAAACTGAAAGCAATCGTAGATTCAAGAGGGTGTTCTGGGCATTTAGTCCAGCTGTGAGGGGTTGGGCCTATTGCAGGCCTGTTCTTACTACTGATGGCATATTTTTAACAGGAAAATATTTTGGCACACTTCTCATTGCATGTGGCATAGATGCTGATAATGGTCTATTTCCACTTGCTTTTACTATTGTCAAGGCAGAAAATAAGGACTCATGGGAGTGGTTCTTTGGTTCTCTACAAACTTATATTCGAATCACTCCACGCCTACAGATCTGTGCATTATTTTTGATCAAATAAGTGGAATTTTTGCAGCACTTAGGTCACAATTTAACTGGGCTCAACATCGCTATTGTCTTCAACATCTTCGTGAGAACTTCCATCAAAAGTTCAAGTCACAGGAGTTGAAGTAACTTTTGTGGAAGGTGGGATCCACAACTGATAACACCAATTTTTGTGATGTTTTTGACCCTTATTTTGTTATCAAAACTGTCCATTTAAACTGCTTTCCTCTCCTTTTATATGTACTTTTGCAATAATTGGCCAAACGATGCTCTTAATTCAATATTTCCATCTTTTGCAGAGTTTTCCTTCATTTTGGACTCATTTCTCATCAATAAGGCCGTCCCGACCCACAAACAAGTTCCACACCTGCATCGGCCTTCCAAATGGCCGATATGATCATTGCCCGACAGGGTAAGCGCAACACAACTACGCGCGACATAGGGATGCCGCGCAAGAAGGAACTGACGGGCGATACGTCTTTTACCCGACAGGGAGCCCAAGCTCGCCCGACAGCTAAAGCTTGTCGCCCGACACGGGCCACCCACTGCCAGGCGCCGCTCGTCACGTGACCGATAGCTGACATCCTTGTGCCGGGCGATACCGATATCGGCCGTCACCGACTCCACGATGATAAAGCGGGACACATGGCGCCCCGAGCACCATGACTTCCCCCAACCGGTACCTATAAATAGCAGCTACAGGAAGCCGAAAAGACAGGTCGGAACAGCTCGGAACCTTATGCAATCTTCTGAGGAAAGCTGTGAGAGCGAGTGTATCGTGCCTTAGTGTTGTGCCGGGCGATCCTAGGTGAGCACTTCCCCATCCCGAGAGGGAGGTGAATGGCTCACTTAGTATCGTCCCGGGCGACACTGCAGGCCGATATCGACCGACACGGATCTCCGACTTATGTGACCGGCACTAGATACAACAGCTAGCCTGGAACGATACTGAACTCGATACGCTTCACCCGTCACGGCGTGTCACCCGGGAGGGTGCCGCCCGACATGAGCGTATCGGGCCAGAGTTCTTGCACGACGCAGTCCGCCCGTCACGGCGTGTCGTCCGAGAGGGTGTGCCGCCCGACACGGTTGTATCGGGCTAGGCTCCTGACCGATATCGGGCTGGGTGGTCCACTGTAGTCTGTCATCCTTCTATATCAAGAAGGCGATATCTATCTTTATTTCAGTCATTTAATTCTTTTACTACTTCATTGTAATAACCCTTTTATATGTTAATAGAAATAGAAGAGTTTAATTATCTACTGCTTTATGCTTGGTACCCTTGTTGGATGATTGTTATGTTTAATATCTGAACTCTAGCTGGCACGTTGGATCGCGTTTCGATTAGCTACCGAATCGCGTTTTCCCGTCACAACAGCCTTGAGAGAGGTGTTGTGGCTCTAGTGTTTGGTCCAATTCTGGAGTACGAGAGTGCCCGGAATAGGAGTTGTAGTAGTAACATTTCCACTCTAATTTAAGTCCAGCAGCCTCGAGAGGGGTGTTGATGCTTGGTTAGAGGTACTCGCTCTGAGAGGAAGGGTACATGATGTTTCTGCTGCCGCTTGTTTTACCGAAGTTTTCTCCTTGGTACCTTGTTTAGCTTTAGTATTATCTCTCTGTTTCTGTTACATGAAAATCCCTAAAAACTGATAAATGCCTAAAACCTAAGTTTTCCTTGTAACTCCAGTTGGAGACAGGGTTTTCTTTTGTTTTATCGATCTTGTTCTTCTGTTCCCTTTTGGGAATTTTATCATCTCTTATCCTTGCCGGAGTGTAGCGTGTCGATTCAGCATTCTCAACACTACCACCCTTGTCCCTGTGTTCGACCCCATCTATCTACTTCGACCCCGTAAACAAAGTTGCGGGGGCCTAGAAGGTTTCAGGTTATAAATGTAAAAGCTCGACTACCTCAAATCCACCTCCAATTTTAGGACGCACGATTTAGGCCGTTCAACAACTGATACACTTGAATTCGATCGTCTAATGGCTAATATAGAAACCATAGAACCAACGGCTAAGGAGTATTTGATAGCCCAAAATCAAGTACAATGGTCTCTCACATATGACAGAGGTTATAGGTATGGGTCATTGACTAGAAATCATGTTGAAGGGTTAAATGGAGTCTTAAAAGGTGTTAGATGTTTACTAATACATGCACTAATCGTTGCCACATACTATGGCTCTGTTACAATGTGGTTGTAGAGGCGTAATGAAGCATATGGTCATGCACAAAAGGGACTTAAATGGCCCTTTAGGTTTCATGATAAGCTTTTTAATGTATCACAGGATGCAGAAAAACTAGCAGTAAACATCTGCATGAACAATGATGAATGGCTTATTGATGACATGGACGGACATAAATTTCAAGTCATAGTGCGTCCAAATGGTGCAAGTGAATGCAGTTGTGGTTTTCCACAACAATGGAATTTTCCATGTTCTCATGTTTGGGTAGCTGCAAGATCTGTCAATTATGATACCAATGCACTTGTGAGCCCATATTTCACAAATGATGCTTATTTAAATGTATACAGAACTGAATTTTGTGATATTCCTGACAAGAGGTATTGGCCTCAATTTGTTGAAAGCAGAGGTATTTATCCCTTACTACCCTCAAGGAAACGGTGGCACACTGGAAGACCAAAGAAAAAAAAGAAGGCCTTCAACTATGGATGTTGATCCAAATCAATATACATATCATTGTCATAAGTGTGGCAGAAGGGGCCATAATAGACACACTTGTCCTAATGTAATATGATGTCTGTTCATGTAATGTTTGCAATTTCAATTTACTCAAGTCATGTAATGTTCACAATTTCAATTTGTTCAAGTCATGTAATGTTTGCAATTTCACTAATTAATTGTTAAATTATTGATAAGAATGAATTTATAATGGGTTAAATTTAACTAATTTAGGACTCTTATTTGTAAATTATTAATTTTTTTTATAGATGGCTCATCGTAGGATTTGGACATTTCACATGTCCGTCGAGTTAATCCAAATAATAGCTACAAAGTGCCTACACAAAAAATAGCTCGTCAAACTCTATTGGATGATGTATGGAATGACGTACCAGATTTTTTGTACAACAAGCTAGGCTTTATGGTGACAAAAGAGCAAGCAAAATTTCATTGGCAATTTTTAAAGCAAATGTTTCACATGTATGAAGAACTTCTTGAGCTAGCTGGTTGGTATTGGGATCACATGAAATAGAAAGAAATACCAATCAATGCACAAGTTAAAAACTAGTTAGCTGTATCACATCCAGAGATACATCGAGTTGTACATCAAATGTGGTCATTTTATGAACCTCTAGATGAGATATTGAATCAAATGTAGTAACTAATATATTGTAATATTTCTCTTTTAGTAGTTCATGTTATAATTTTAATATTGTTTGGTAGTTTATGTATTTGAATTAATTTCATCTTATCTAATGAAGAATATTGACAAACTTATATGTTGTACAATATTTGCCCTTTTCATTTAATGTAATATTTGCACTTTTTATAAATATGGCTCCTAGACAAGCATCCTTCCGACTCTTCTAGCACCACTTCATGTTGTCACAGTGGCCTATTACTGACCCGGGTGTTTTGGAAAACATTTCTTTGGCTGGTTTTGGGCTTGTTCATAGGCTACAACCTATCCACCTTGATCCCAATTTAATCACTGCCTTAGTTAACCGGTGGGACAACTCTAGCAATACTTTTAGGTTCCCCCCTTTTGAGATGAGTGTAACCCTTCAGGATGTTGCAACTCTTTTAGGCTTTAGGATTGATGGCCCACCGGTTATAGCTTCATATCCTTTAGGCGTAGATGAGGAGAAATTTTCTTCATGGTCTCACCTGTGTGAGAGTTTCTTATGAGATGAACCAGATGGAATGTCTAAGGGGTATATATCCTTGATATGGTTGTGTGAGACCTTTAGGGATATATATTTCACTTTGGGAGATGAAGAACAACAAAGACAAATGAGGATAAGGTATACTACATCATATCTCCTATACTTTTTAGGTAGTTACCTTATTCCTGATAGTACCAGGGATAGAGTTCATGTACGGTACCTCCCCCTTATGTCTGACTTTGCAAGTTGTAGCACTCTTTCTTGGGGTGTTGTAACTCTAACATACTTGTATAGGGAGTTGTACAAGGCTACCACCCGTTCTAGGAAAATGCCCCCCTGTCTGGTTGTGTATGTCTACTGCAGATGTGGTGTTGAGAGAGGTTAGGAATTGGACACCCAGGTTCACTGGTTATGAACTGGGGGGAATGGCCAGAAGATGTTCCCTTGAGTTACAGGTAATGATTTACACAATTTATTTATACATTTATCCAAACATTTTGTAATGTTTATCTAAATTTAGTTTGTCAATTTAATAGGTGGCCTACATTTGTTCAAAGGAGTGATACTATGAGAGGATCGGTCTAGTTTTATGATTCAGTATTTGACCAAATTTTTCCCTCTCAGGTATAATTTACTTACTTCTACTAACATGTTGTATGATATATGTTGTATTTTTAATGTAATTTACTCTGTATTATATGATACATGTTGTATCTATTTGAATAACAGATACAATTTTTTTGATAGCAAGTAGGATGATTCATTACTCAATACGCCATACGACATCTACAAGATAAGAGTACAACACCACCAAACCATACAAAGAGCTGATCCAGAACAAAGAAACATTGTGACTCATATCAGAAAGAAAATAAAGCGCTTCTGTATTGATTCCTCTTCTGTAATACTGACACAAGCAGTTTATCATGAGAAATTCCTTCAACATGAGCATAGAGCAGAGAATTAAGAACTCGATTAGCATGATGTTCTGATAGTGGATAATCTTCTCAAATGAAACCAGACGAACCAAGCAACAAGATCAACCCGTGGAAAAACGAGATCTAGACTAACTAGAAATATCTCACTCTCTAGAAGAGAGGATCGCAGGAAAGAGGACAAGCCAACACCGATAAACAGTGATAGAGCAACATCGATAAATGATGAGAGAAAAGGCAGATAAGCTGCCAGAGACCCAACCGAATGACGGAGAAAAACCAAACACAGAAAAGGAAACCGGAACGCAGAGGAAAAGGGGGATATCCAAGCTGCGAGGGCCAGCTCGAAGGAGGGGAGAACCAGATCCGCCCGAGGGAGCTGCAAGGAAGACCACTGACGATCGCCCCAGCCGTCACCACCACCGCCAGGCACCACCGTTGAAGTGGAGTCCGACCCGAGGCACGAAACTCGACCGCCGAAGGACAGGAGAGGCGAGGCCGGATCTGGACAAAATTGCCGCCACGAGCTAGAGCCGAGCGACTTGGAGAGGGAGAGTGGCCCGGGGGGAGCGGGCAGGCGCTCACCGGCAGCCTAGAGCCCCTCCGCCAAGCCAGTCGCGCCGCAGGGGAAAACCTAGTCGCCCCTTTTCGCCAGAGCGGAGTGACTATCCACCAGTCTAATAACAGATACAATTAATTCTTTACACTGCTGATATTCTAGAGAGATTTCCTGCCTTGTGTCGAGAGGGTCATGATATTTGGTTGGCACGAGTGCATTTACTGTGCTACACAATATTAGAGTGACACTTCCCTGACAGAGTACTTGGACAATTCAGATTTGTTCAAGTACAACCTACTCTAGAGTTGCCACACCTTTGTAGGATAGATGGGAGGAGTCATATAGCTGAGGACTGGTTGCATCATTATAGGTGGGAGGTGCAACTATGGAACAACAGACGTGAGAGTTTAGTTCCCCCTCCACCAATGGAGACAGTCTTCAGTCCACAGGTGCATTACACATGGTATCATCCCCAGTACGTACTACCTCCTCCAGCTCAGCCTCTGACCACATACTACCCACAAAGTTATCGTCAACAATAATTTGTGAGTATCATTTATATTTATTTTACAAATTTTTATTATTTATCTTTATTATTTGTAATATATGCAATTGGTCTTTATTATTTGTACATACTTTGTTTGAACAGGTGGAATCACATGTGCGGATCCAAGCGGCTTTACAGCATGCCCCTGTACAGATCAAAGATGACATCTATGGCATCTAGGGGACTTACTTTGACAGTCTTTCTGACTATGCTCGCCCGTACGATCCCATACCTACTCATACCACAGCCCCTGAGCCCACTCTTACTCCTGTGCTTACTGCTCCTGAGCCCACTCCCACTCTCACTTCTCAGTTAATGGCATGGGGACCGACATGGCCATACTTTTCAGGAGCTGGTTCATTTTCTTCATACATCACCCCACCTCCACTAGCATCCTACTACAGAGCAAGTTCTTCTTCTGTTCCATACACTCCACTTTCACCACTAGTTATTCATTAGAGTCGACCACCACCCTATTGTTGGGTTTTAAGGGAGGCAGAGAAACAACGGAAATAAAAAAAAATCTCCCAAAACCCAGAACAAAAGGAATCGCATCAACATCTATACAATAGGAAAGATGGTTTGTGAATACATACCTTGTCCCGAGGCTTGCTCGGCGACAGTACCTCGCACCTTGCATGGTCTTCACCTTCGGTCTTGGACGGTGTCTGTGCATCTCCTGGTCGCACTAGGACTGAAGACTCCTGGTCTCACCGGGACTGTCGGGATTGATAGTTGTCCTCTGAGCGGCAGAGGTCTCCCGCCTCTGCAGTCATCCACACGGACTGCCTGGAACTCCGATCTCCTTGTCCCACAAGGAATCAGAAGGAGTAGCACCCTCATGTCGGTGTACTAGTTTCTAACACACTCTCCTGCCACCAGTCGCTTTCTGTAGTTGTCTTTCCCTTATTGTGCCTCCCTTATCGGGTAGCACTTGCTCGGGCTCTCCCGGTTACCAAAACCGGAAAGAACGACAACTTCACAGAGCAACTGGTTGCACTGAGTTGTACTTTGAGAAGCCCCCAATACCCCTATATATAGGAGGGTCATGGGACAGTGTTCTCTATCCCCGGCAATGCGGGACTAAAGTAGGAGTAGAAGGGTTCGAGATTTTCCACAAAAACAACCAACTGCGCAACCTGAACCGATCGTTTCACAACTGAAACGGTCGGTTGGGGATCTGAGCCGGTCAGTTGACACCTCAACCGATCGGTTGGGACCCATGAAACAACCGGTTCACTTCTGAACCGGTCGGTTCGTGGTCCTGATCAGTTTCCGATTGACTTTTCTTCTTTTGTTTCTAATTGGCATCAAATACCAATCCTTGTTCCAATCAAATTGGGCAAGTGAAACGAAAAGAAAATTCTCACCAATCCTACTTTCCCAACTTGCTCGGTTGGACTTGAACCGATCGCTTCAACACTTGAACGAATCGCTTCACCCTGTTCATGAGCCGATCGACTCACTAGTTGAGCCGATCGGTTCACCCAGCTCAGCCGATCAGTTCATCACATGAGCCGATCGGTTGGGAGTGCAGATTGTGCAGAATCAGTCAATCACAGTCTCCCACTTGCACTTAGAGCCAGTCACCAAGGAACCTCAGTCCTTGTGACCTAGCATGACCATCATGCTTCTGCTGAGAGAGGGCCTTAGTTAGTGGATCAGCTATGTTGTCTTCAGTTGGTACTTTGCAAATCTTCACATCTCCTCGCTGTACGATCTCTCATATGAGATGGAAGCGCCGCAGTATGTGCTTGGACCGCTGATGTAATCTGGGTTCCTTAGCTTGTGCAATAGCTCCATTATTGTCACAATAAAGCTCAATTGCATCACAGCTACTAGGAACTACACCAAGTTCATAAATGAACTTCCTGATCCACACAGCCTCCTTTGCTGCATGTGAAGCAGCAATATACTCGGCCTCTGTAGTAGAATCGAAAACTGTTTCTTGCTTGGAACTCTTCCAGCTCACAACTCCATTATTAAGGCAAAATACAAATCCTGACTACAATCTGTAATCATCTTTATCGGTTTGGAAGCTTGCATCGGTGTAACCCTTTACAACTAGCTCTTCCTCGCCGCCGTAAACAAGAAACTGATCCTTAGTCATTCGCAAGTACTTGAGTATGTTCTTTACGGCTGTCTAGTGAGCATCCCCAGGATCTGACTGGTACCTGCTCGTCATGCTTAGAGCATACGAGACAACTGGGCGTGTGCACAACATGGCGTACATGATGGATCCGATGGCTGATGCATATGGGATCCCATTCATACGCTCCCTCTCTTCACAAGATTGGGGACATTGAGCTCTAGAGACAGTGACTTCATGTAGCATGGGGATGTTGCCTCTCTTTGAGTTCTCCATGCTGAACCGCTTCAGCACTTTGTCAATGTACGTGCTCTGACTTAGTCTGAGAAGCCTTCTAGATCTATCTCTATAGATCTTAATTCGTAGAATGTAGGATGCTTCTCCTAAGTCCTTCATTGAGAAAGTATTCCCAAGCCAAGTCTTTACCTTCTCTAAGGCTAAGACATCATTCCCCATCAAAAGTATGTCATCCACATATAATATGAGGAATGTGGTTGAGCTCCCACTAACCTTCTTGTACACACAAGGTTCATCTTCATTTTGAATAAAGCCAAACACTTTGACTTCCTCATCAAATCGAAGATTCCAACTCCGAGATGCTTGCTTCAATCCATAGATTGACCTTTGCAGCTTACAGACTTTACTGGCATTCTTTGGATCTACAAAACCTTCAGGCTGTGTCATGTACACATCCTCATTTATATTCCCATTAAGGAATTTGGTTTTAACATCCATCTTCCAAATATCATAGTCATAATAAGCTGCAATAGCAAGCATAATCCTGATGGACTTAATCATGGCAACTGGAGAAAAGGTTTTGTCATAGTCAACACCTTGAACTTGTCGAAATCCCTTCGCAACCAATCTGCCTTTATAAGTTTGGACATTGCCATCCATGTCAGTCTTTTTCTTAAAGACCCACTTGCACCCTATGGGTTTTACCCCTTCGGGTGGTTCCACCAAAGTCCATACTTTGTTAGAGTACATGGATTCCATCTCGAATCTCATGGCTTCAAGCCATTTCTCAGAATCTGGTCCCTCCATAGCCTCTACGTAGGTAGTTGGATCATCATCTATGATCAACTCACCGCCTTCCTGAGTCACAAGGTATCCAAACCTCTCAGGTTCAAGGCGGTCCTACTAGATCTACGAGGTCCTTGTGTTACCTGAGGAGATTGAGATTCCACAACACCTTGTGAATCTCCATTTTCCTCTTGTACATCTACCGGTTCTATGTTTTCTTGTTGGGCTTGAACCTCTTCAAGCTCTATTTTCCTCCCACTACTTCCTTTGGAAATAAATTCCTTCTCTAGGAACACAGCTGTCCTGGAAACAAACACTTTTTTGTCAGTAGGGTGATATAGATAATATCCCCTCATTTACTTGGGGTATCCAAAAAAATAACATTTATCGGATTTTGGTCCAAGCTTATCAGGAAACATTTTCCTAACGTAAGCCTCACAACCCCAAATCTTCAAAAAAGAAAAATCAGAACGCTTCCCGTACCATATCTCATATGGTGTCTTTTGAACTGATTTAGATAGTACACAGTTAAGTGTAAACGTGGCAGTTTCAACAGCATAGCCCCAGAAAGAAATTGGAAGATCAGCAAAACTCATCATTGATCGCACCATATCCAACAATGTGTGATTCCTTCTTTCAGACACACCATTATGCTATGGTGTTCCAGGCGGAGTTTATTGTGATACAATACCACGGGCTCGCAGAAGGTCCTAAAACTCCTGGCTTAAGTATTCTCCACCTCGATCGGATCGAAGTGCCTTAATACTTTTACCAAGTTGGTTCTGTACTTAATTCATGAAATCCTTGAACCTTTCAAGGGTTTCTGACTTATGTTTCATCAGGTACACATAGCCATACCTACTGAAGTCATCAGTAAAGGTAATGAAGTACTGATACCCACCTCTGGCATTAGTTCTAAAAGGCTCACATACATCAGTATGTATGAGTCCTAATAGATCACTAGCTCTCTCACCTTTACCTGAAAAGGGAGTCTTGGTCATCTTGCCCAACAAACAAGATTCACATATCTCTATTAATTCACAATCAAAAGAGTCTAGATAACCATCTTTATGGAGTCTAGAAATGCACTTCTCATTTATGTGCCCTAGACGACAATGCCAAAGATATGTTTTGTTTGAGTCGTTGAGTTTTTGCTTTTTGGTATTTACGTTGTATACACTTGTCTCCAAATCTATCAAGTATAGACCGTAAGACATTGGGGCACTGCCATAAAAGATCCCATCTTTAGAAATGGAACAATTTCCATTCTTAATAAGAAATTCAAATCCATCCTTGTCCAAACAAGAGACGGAAATGATATTCCTATTTATGGTAGGTACATAATAGCAGTTCTTCAACTCTATTATTAGCCCACTTGGTAGAGTTAACTCATAGGTTCCTACGACACTAGCGGCAACTCTTGCCCCATTGGCAACACATAGTTCAACCTCGCCTTTCCCCAAAGGCCTACTTCTCTTAAGATCCTTTACATTTGAACAAATGTGAGATCCACATCCAGTATCAAGTACCCATGATGAAGAAGTAGTAAAGTTAATCTCTATCACGTATACACCAGAAGTAGAGATCTCTATCTCTGACTTCTTCTTCCATCGTTCCTTCCATCCTCTCGATGTAGAAGAAATTAGTTTGGAGAGAGAAACCTTCTCTCCCTTACCTTTCATTCCATTGATCTTTATCAATGAACTTTCTTTCTTCTTCACCAACGCATCAATCGTACATAGAGTGGATTCAAAGGCTCCTAGTATATCTGGATTGTGCAGAACACTTCTCACAGTCCTCAACCAGTTATGGAATTTGTTCTCAATTAATTTGCCCATTTTAAAAGATGATTCTTTTACCATTCTATAAGAGAAAAATTGCATTTGTCAAAACTCCTTTTGATTTGATTTGATTTGAATAAAATTCGACGATAGTTAATTAGGACTTTAATTAATTACCGCTCCCACTATTTTGACTCAAATTGACAGCCCTCACCATCAATTCGGAAGATTGCAGCGTACAATCTTCTAGTGGGTCAAGATCCTGAAATCCTCTAAGCCATGAACCAGCTAGGGCTGTCACCCACAACTCAGATCTCCCAGGTAGGCAACTCTTACCAATTGCATCATATGCAACTCTTGAAAGATGTCACATGCAACTCCTTGCCATGATCATCTCCATGCCTCAAGGCGCTAGATCCTATCTAGGTCACCTTGTTAAGTCTGACCCAAAGCCAACACGATGAATATGCACCCTGCTAGGGTAGACCCACATGTTCATCCTTCATGCTTCCACGAGATAGACGGTGCGCCACGCTAGGGCGTGCCCACACTTGGTCGATCAAGCTTTTCACGTGTGTCACATTTGGAAGGCATCTAAAACTTTAATATTAAATGAGGGATTTGGTTTTTATATACATATACATATCCAATCACCACAATATATAGTACGTATCATATACATGCTATATCCCACAGAAAACATGCAAAATGATAAAAGCAATGATTATGGCCATCCTATTGTGATTCCTCAAGCCAAGAGGAATCACGGTCATCTAGGTCTACATCACATGGAACCTTTACAAGATGAAAACTATGCCTGCCTTTCTGGGTTTGATCAGCTCATCTCCATGACTGATCGGCTCGCCATCAAGTTGGTTGTTCGGGTGCCACCAGCCGATCGACTGGCGCCTCCAGCCGATCGGTTCACCGGTCGTCGTGCATCTCCTCAAGTCGCCACCCGCTCGTCTCGCTCCTCGAACCGGTCGTCTGGAACACCAACCGATCGGTTCACGCCTTGAACCGATCATCTCAGGTCGTCTGCCATTCTTTGACATAATAAGAAATAAAATCTATCCTATTTACAATTGAATTGTGAAACCCCGAGTTACATTCGGGGGGAGCAAAGGTAGGAAAAGAAATCTCGAATTATTTTAAGTTACATCAGGAATAGGAAAAAGGGAATTGGTACGCAGACAGAGATGCAAGCAATCACATACAACCACACACAGATATAGGGTTTATAGGCCATAACCATGCTACACATCCACCACAAAACTCGTTTAAGGGCGACGCGTATCGAGTGCATCAATATTACATATCATATATGTATATTTGGGATTTGTGGATTGGACATGTATAAAGCCAATTTTATTCGCATCGTATGCAATAAATAAAGGCGACAAACCAAAATCGATCATATCGATAATCCTAAAATATAGAGCAGTTGACGTGGCTCTGATACCACTGTTGGGTTTTAAGGGAGGCAGAGAAGCAGCGGAAACAAAAAAATTTCTCCCAAAACCCAGAACAAAAGGAATCACGTCAACGTCTATACAATAGGAAAGATGGTTTGTGAATGCATACCTTGTCCCGAAGCTTGCTCGGCGACAGTACCTCACGCCTTGAGCGGTCTTCACCTCCAGTCTTGGACGGTGTCTGTGCAACTCCTGGTCGCACCGGGACTAAAGACTCCTGGTCTCACCGGGACTATCAGGATTGACCGTTGTCCTCCGAGCGGAAGAGGTCTCCCGCCTCTGCAGTCGTCCACACGGACTGCCTGGAAGTCCAATCTCCTTGTCCCACAAGGAATCGGAAGGAGTCACACTCTCCTATAGGCGTACTAGTCGCGAACACACTCTCCTGCCACCAATCACTTTCTGTAGTTGTCTTTCCCTTGTTGTGCCTCCCTTATCGAGTAGCACTTACTCGGGCTCTCTCAGTTACCAAAACCAGAGAGAATGACAACTTCATAGAGCAACTGGTTTCACTAAGTTGTACTTTGAGAAGCCACCAATACCCCTATATATAGGAGGGCCATGGGACATGATTCTTTATCCCCGACAATGCGGGACTAAAGCAGGAGTAGAAGGGTTCAAGATTTTCCACAAAAACAACCAACTGTGCAACCTGAACCGATAGTTTCACAACTGAAACGGTCGGTTGGGGATCTGAGCCGGTCGGTTGACACCTCAACTGATCGGTTGGGACCCATGAAACGATCGGTTCACTTTTGAACCGGTCGGTTCGTGGTCCTGATCAGTTCCCGATTGACTTTTCTTCTTTTGTTTCTATTTGGCATCAAATACCAATCCTTGTTCCAATCAAATTGGGCAAGTGAAATGAAAAGAAAATTCTCACCAATCCTACTTTCCCAACTTGCTCGGTTGGACTTGAACCGATCGCTTCAACACTTGAACGAATCGCTTCACCCTGTCCATGAGCCGATCAACTCACCAGTTGAGTCGATCGGTTCACCCAGCTCAGCCGATCGGGTGGGAGTGCAGATTGTTCAGAATCAGTCAATCGCAGTTTCAATCAATCCGATACTCTAATCAATCAGTCCAACGCATTGAACACTATGATATTGAGCTATCAATTGATTGAGTATTTAATTAAACTACTAAACTCCTTTAGTAATCAATCTAAACATGTTTGTGGACAAACTCCTATTCCAGGTTAAATCCTATGTTTGTGACCCTGCAGGTTCATTTCACGTTGGCAGTGAAAGTCCATAACACTTATGACTTCACAAGCAAAGAGCGGTGCCTAGTCACACATCAGTGCTACCCAAGTGAAATAGAAAGTTGGAGAAAAACTTTCAATCCTACAATCCGTGAATGGTGTTACAGTGAATGTATAATTCCTTTGTCACTGATATCCTGAATGAACTTGAGGCATGGAACAGTCATCCTGTCAACGTTCATTCATTTCTTTGATCTCAGAGCAGACTGGGTGAGATGTGTGTGACACCAATATCACATATTGATTCACACGTGCATGCGCATGCCTTTCTCAATCCTACTCATCAAGTGGTCAAGGACATCAAACTCCCTCAGGAGGGACAAATCGCATATCTATCACTCACCCCTCAAAAGCCCCATGTGTCAAAGCCACCCAATCATCACCTTAATAACAACCCATGTTTCAGGACTGTGTTTGATGATGTCAAAGTGTACCCAACGACATGTGTTGAGTGTAGTGATTTTAGGTCTAAGAATCACACTCACCACCATCACTGTGAGAGTTGAATGTGACTACCAAGTCATGGTTCCATGTGTCACTCTCACGGTTGGTCTGTCTAGTACCTTGTTCTCTAACAAGTACCTATGTGTTTGGTTTGATATCACTATATCATGACTAATGAGATTTTGTCATCAACCAACACACAACCTAGTCTTTAGTGTTATTGATGTCTATGGTTATTTCCACAACAACAACCGACTAGGGACTAAACAAGAATATATACTCTTAGCATCCGTATGATCTCATCGGTTAGGTCCTGAACCTAAAAACATACGTCATTGAGTAAAACTATTCTTTAGACATCTATCATGTTACACCATCATCTCAGAAACAGTTTAAACATATAGATCGGAAATTGCCTTTATTATTATTCAAATCATTTACAAAGTATCCCATTACAATCATCATATGACTTGCTCTATGGGCATACATACCAACACCTATGCCACATACTCACCAACTCCATTTGATTTCTCAGGATGCACCCCACCTGATACCTCACATCTTAGTATTCAAAGACCCCTCACCCCACCTCCAGCTTTTCATTACTTCTCTAGTCCTTGTCAGCCTACTTCTACACAGTTGTCCCCCATTGAGGCATCTCTAGATGACTTCGGTACTCAGGAGCCAGATGTACATGGAGGTGGGTGAGGACGTCGTGGGCATGGAGGACGTGCTTAGTTTTTCATAGTTTTTCATATATTGTAATGTGTTGTATATATGACTTTGTTCATGTATTTATTTGACTTGTATGTGGATCTATCATATTATGATACTATATTGGTTCATTTTGGATCTATCAGATTGTTCTGTTGTGTATTATTTTCTTGTCAAGTTGGTTCATGTTTTAACCTTATTTTTAATGATATCTCATTTTTTAGAAATTAAGTTCAAGAACGTACTATTCTGGGAATTAAAATGGACAAACGTACCATTTTGGTTTCTTGGCCTTTAAAAAACTAGTTACGTAAACAGAAAATACGCTTAGGGCCTGTTTGGTAGGGTGTAGCCCGACGACAAAGTGCGTGTTTGATGTACATTTTTACATTACGAACTCACATAATTACACCCTACTACACCCAACCAAACTAGGCCTTAATTGGCTTCTTTCCGTCATGCCTACCAACACGTGTATAACAGAAAATACGCTTCAGTTGCTTCGACACTGGAGGTACTATACGTTGTGTCAACGCCCTCCTTGTAGACATTTGCCGCTCAAGGACATATGGAGGTCACCTAGCCGTAAACGTGTTGCCCAAAAGCAAGTCTCGTTAGATAATCTGGTACGTGAAAATGATTAAATTCCTAGCCCATGAATATAGGTTTGACGGCGGACCGTGATATTAAAAGAAACGAAACTGAGATTTGAACACATCCACCATAACAGGCAATTCACTCTGAAAGAGATGGCTTATTTCTTTACATGCATACAGTACAAATGCCGTGTGCAGAAACCCGTACGGAAGTGATTATTATTATTATTATTATTGCGCCTTGTCTTAGAAGTCATGAGTTATTAATATTTCTTTCTCAAGTTAAGAATATTATTGATCATTTTTTCGGTACGCAACATAATGGTTTCACACAGGACGTTGACAGTGAGACATAAACCTCATCAGGTGTCCCTGTTTGACATAAGTTGTTAGCTAATGACAATTGGATAATATAAATCGTCGATCTGAAACTCAAAGGGAAGTGTGCGTAGTGTATAAAGAGATTAGCTGGGTTAGTGCAATTGAAATTAGGCAACATAATATCATCTCGTTCAGCAACATATAGATTAACTGGGTGTTTTAAACCAGAAGTTGTTAGGTAATAGCAAATCAGATCGGATACATAGGACAGATCAACTGCACATTGTGTCAGCACATGTAGCGGTTATGGGGGCTTCGGTTTATTCGGACTCGATGCCGCCTCTTCAACCCTTTTAGTCACCTTCTTCCTCAAAGGCTGACGTCGAACCTCTACCGTGGTCAACAGTGGTGGGGTCCCCTGCCCTGACGTATTCCAGCAGGAAGTACGTGAACGCTGGCTGCTTACGGCTTAAAGATGACCTCTGCATCACGGATATAACGAGAATAGTTTTTTACAAATTGAAATTACGATACCAACGTGCGATTGATCCTTTCCTCTTGTTTCCTGGCGGCCTGTGTTTTGCGGACGTGTGGTTTATCTCTCACATCAAATATGGCAGCCCGCTGGCCATTTTCGTGTTTGCAATAAAAAATTTTTCCTTATAAAAAGTCTTTACTTTTTAAAAAAAAAGTTTTTACTTGGGACGTATAAAACTAAATTATATTGTTTTGACTGAACTGGACCGTACGCCTGACAATTTAATTTGGCTATAGAACATTTATAGAGAATTCAATATCGATTGCATATGCTCTACATGTCGTTTTCTAAGGACCTAAATTCGTGTTTTCTATTGTAAATCTCTAGCATAACTCCACGACGGTAGAATAATCTTACTCATCGTACCTTTGTAGTTATCATTGTGCTCAGCGACACCATGGCAATTTCGATTAATTGGATCTTTGTATAGGCATTTTTCGAGGCCCCATTTTGATTAATGGAATATGGTTCAGATCCGGATAGCACTCGGTTTCACCCGTTTACCTTCCACTTCTACTTTTTATTGTTAACTTATCAAAACACCAAGGTACTCCGTCTCTAATTCACTTAATCTGTTGTCAAATCTAAAATAAAGCAAATCTTAGTTGTACCTGGGATTGAGATGCATTGAAGTTAGGAAATCAATGTCCAAATTAGAAGTTCATGTATCAATGATAAAACAAGGGGAAATGCGAGTGTTCCCTAATCTGAACCCAATCCATATAAGAGAGATAGGTGTGTGTGCCCCCAATGCATGATGTCGAACCTTCAATGCCAAAAAGTCAAGGTTAGAGATTCCATCTCTCTCTCTCTCTCTCTCTCTCTCTCTCTCTCTCTGTGGATCTTTTCTTATCTCTCTCTCTATCTCTATCTCTCCGTGTGTGTGGACCTTTTCTTCTCTCTCTCTCTGTGTGTGGATCTTTTCTTATCTCTCTCTCTCTATCTCTATCTCTCCGTGTGTGTGGACCTTTTCTTCTCTCTCTCTCTCTCTGTGTGTGTGTGTGTGTGTGTGTGTGGATTTTCTCTTCATGTTGATCTTGTTCCCTTGTCCAACATCAACATGTAAGGTGCCTCTTCATATGAGGAAATCCTAAGCATGATGAAAATTTTGGTTCAAGTTATCCTAATGTGAACATGAGAGGGGTTGATGTTGTTTATATGGATTTCCTGTGGGTCAAATTGTCCTTCATTTTTGGATTAGTTGGTCTACGTTGCACATGTCCATACCATTCAATTCGACCCTCGCGCAATTATCCTCAATGCTTGCCACCCCCCACTTTATTCTTAATATAGTAATTTCTCAAGCGATCTTTTCTTGTCTTCCTGTGCATCCATCTCAGCATACGTATTTCAGCCACGTCATCTTGTTGAGACCTTATTTCTTCACATCCCAACATTCACTCCCATAGAGCATGGTTGGTCGTATAGCAATTCTAAAACTTGCCTTTTAATCTAAGAGGGATCTTCCGATCAATAATACTCCAGTTGCACTCCTTCATTTCAACCATCCTATAGTGATCGTGTGACAAATGTCATTTTGTGCATCTCCATCTATTTGAATAACATAACCCAAGTAACAAAATTTATCACATTTTGGTATGTCTACTCCGTTGGACTTGGCTTCACCGTTCACAGTGCAAGATTGGCTGAAATTACATTACATATACTCAGATTTGCTCTTACTAATCATAAATCCATTTGATTCTAATGCCTTTCTTCAAAGTTTAATTTTACCATTCAATTTCATCCTTAGTTTCATCAATCAATACAATATCATCAACAAATAACATACACTAAGGAATATCATACTGAAACATTCTTTGTCAATCATCCATAACAAGAACGACTAGATATTCGTTGAATGTGGATCCTTGGTGTACCCCAATTGTGATAGTAAAAGTTGGTGTCTATCCTCCAGGAGTCTTCACACTTGCAGTAGAGCTATCATACATGTCTTTAATCAAGTCAATGTATTGGATTGGCACACCCTTTTTCTTCAAAACCATCCACAACACTTCCTAAAGTACTCGATCATAAGCCTTTTCCAAATCAATGAAAACCATATGAAGATCCTTTTACTTTCTCTATCCTTATCCATAACCATCTTTATTAGAAAGATAACATCTATTGTTGATCTTCTAGGCATGAAATCAAATTGGTTGTTTGATATTTGTGTTATAGATCTTAGCCTCTGCTAAAGAATCCTCTCTTAAAGCTTCATTGTGTGACTCATTAACTTGATACCTATGTAGTTTGTGTAGCTCTAAACATCACCTTTGTTCTTGTAAATGGGGACTATAGTACTATTTATCCACTCATCTGACATCTTCTTGTCCTTCATGATCTTGTTAAGGAAATTTGTCAACCACATAACTCCTCATCCCCGATACTCTTCCATACATCAATGGAAATATCATTTGGTCCACCTTCCTTTATAATTTTCATCTTTTTCAAAGCATTCTTTACCTCAAATAGTGAAACTCGTCGTGTGTAAATAACATATCTTGTATTCATGTCACACGAGTCATTAACATTGTTTATAGTATCTCCATTAAAAAGCTTATGGAAGTAATTTCTCCATTGGTTCTTTATATCATCGTCCTTCTAACACTCTACCATCTTCATTCTTAATCCATTTGTAACATACTCAAATTTGGGTCTTTAGCTCAAACTTTCCTTTCTTTAGGCCCATCATTAATTATGGTAGTAACATATTTAATTAAATTTAAATTTAATAGAAGTATTTAGAGTCAAGAACATATAATAGTTTAACAAATAACCTTTTATATAATTTTTATAACTAATTAATTCTACATTCAATTGGAAGATAATGATATAAATTCACCAATTTATTATCTTTGATCCTAATTCAGCACTCTAAATTTATTCAAAGTCTAATGGTGAAAGAAAATACATTAAATGCAGTATAATGAAACAAATTAATTAAAAGGATCTTAAATGCATCAAATGAGTACTTATCATCTAAACAAACAAATAAAATATTAGATATTTTCAAAAGAAGAAATAAATGATAAAATTGAGAATTTTAAACATCATAATTAGCTTATCTATCCATTTTTGTATTTATCGCACCTCCTTTGACCATTCAATTAATTGGTTAAAGATATAATATTTAATCTATATTGATGAATATTCAAATAATTACATTTCTTTCCCCAACCCTGTAACGCATGCACGTCTGTGCATCATCTCCCTTGTGAAGATGATGGCTACTGTAATGGTTGGGCAATTTCTCTCTTCTCTCTCCCTTCTCTTTCTATTTTTTTGCTCTCTCTCCTTCCTCTCCTATTTCTTTAGCCAACCTTCCCTCTCCATTCTGGACTCACCTAACCCCAAGCCTCACCACTGATTCCTCTTGCTTTGTGTCGACCATCACCATTCTCTGGCCGTCGCAATACCAGAGAGGAATATCGATCAACCACCTTTATAGGTCTAACAACAAGGAATCTACAAATCTGAAATGTCAGTTCTCCCCCACCTCCTCACCACCATCAGTTCCCACCACACATCCTTCTTGATCTCGTCGTGATCTACAGGCAGGGACACTCATCCACCAGTGAACCAATATGTCATCACCTCTCTAGCGCACAAATGACAGTCCAACCACTTTGCCCCATCTTCCTTCCTTGAAACCTACACCTTCTCTACCATGGCCCAGTTGCCAATCAAACTAGCCACGACCCAACTACAGATCCTGGCAAGGACATAACCGTGACCCGATGCCATGAGAGTTCCTCTTCTCTAGCCTCCACATCCTTTTCTAGTATCCTGATTTCTCTAGCAATGAACTCTTATCCAAGCAACATCCTGACAATCAACAAGTCCTATAGATCCAATCCTACCCCTACTGCTTGCCTTCCTCTCCACCAAATTCAATTCGCATGGTCCACACTTCAAGCTACTGGAGTTGCTTGCGACATCGCCAGGAAGTGTTGTCGATGGGAGTTTCTCATCATCATCCCTTGCATCATAACCTACCATGATCATTGGTGAGAATCAATGCCGCAACCTCAAGTTCTCAGTGGGCGCTGCTTTCATCACAATTGGTGCCGACCTAAACTCCAACATGAGCCATGACTATCTTGCCCCTACACCCTCAAAGACTCCTCATGATAGACATGTTGAAAGGAAGATCTTCCTCCAAGTTTCATTATTCAATGGGAGGCCTACAAGGTCAATCATGACATGTTTCCTTCTGCCTTATGGTGAAACACCGATCTATCATCCATGGATAACTGTAGAGAATCCAATGATGGTTATTCAATATGTCTTACATGATATATGCTAATCATCAACTGTAACCTACAGAATCATCTGACTTTGATAATATGAAGGTATGTAGTCCCTCCATGTATTTTAGTTTATGAAAAATTCTGCCCACAGGGTAATAAAAAACAACAAATTAAGAATTAACTTGAGAGAATATAGCTGAGTTATACTTGTTTATTTATCACATATGTATACACCTTATTAAATTACATTCATGATCATTGTACTTATATGTAACCAATATACTATGATAGGCTTAGTTTGTACTAATATTCAAAACTTAGGAAATCGGTTATTGTATATGTATTAGATGGATTTTTAGAGTATATTGAGAACATGCTTTTAGTAATGAGACTATGATGATAATCTAATGTAGTTTATCTATTATCTTAGTCATAAGAATATTAGTAAATGCTCGTGTAAGAAATGATATGGTGACTTAGAGTTCAACATTCATTAATATGTATATAAGTCTTACTTTTGTCATGACTTAAAAACCATAAGTTTCATATTCAAATAATCATGGTAATAAGATATACAATATGGATCCGAGAAGTATACCTAACTAAATTGGTTTATATGAGAGTTAAATGGTAAATAAAGAGAGTGAACACTTATAAGAAAGTCTTTCACAATCATATGCTCATAGAATAATGGATTTAGGAAACATATTAGTTTGGACTATATATGAATCTACTTTCATACAAATATTTGGCACTTAATCCAGTTAAAGGTATGAGAGAGTGATTAGTATACATTGTGGTATGTTGGATATAAAACCCTAGGTGTTCTTGGTAAGATAATTCTGAAAAAATAACATGTATCGTATAATAATTCTTGGTCCTAGTGACTACATGGAGTTATATTACGTTACAAAGATAATAACATTTGGTGACCTAATTTCTTAAAATTGATGATATACATGAGTATTTAACAATGATTATTTATAACCAAGTTGGAATTCTAAGAAACTATAACGATGTGAAGAATAGGTAATATGAATCCTAGTGGAAAACCAAATCTAAAATAACTCAAATAAAACAACCTTTGACTCGAAAACTAGTAATAGATATTGTTGTACTTTGTAGCTCTCTCATCACAAATCCTTGGAAACTCTGAATTAACCATTAACTATGAAAATCTGGTATGTACTCCTCCCTATTTAATTTTGGACATTATTTGACTCAATCTTCTTACAATGAGTCATCTTTTGAAATTATCTCCTTTTATTCAACAATGATTCAAATTATGTATTTCCTGATATTGAATCATCTAATTCCACAATGCTTGATGAATATTTTGTTGCCCCGGGTCAATGACCCAACCTACTTTGTTGTTTGTACTTGGAAATGTGAATGGTGAATGATTACTATCTTGCAACTTTATTTATGCATGTTAGATAATTTGACTAGATAACTATTGTAGACACTTATGCATAACCATTAGGATGTGCTTTTCTACCTAGGAGGTGCTTTTCTACCCTTATATATAGAGAGGTGTGCTTTTCCACCTAGGGTGTGATTTTGTTCCTATTTTATATAGGCCAATGGCTTAGTGGTAACTTGGCCCTACTATAGTTACTTCAGTCCAATATATCTACATGTGAATGATTATGGTTGTTGTGATATTGTGAACAATCAATGGCAAAATGTGTTATCTCGCTTGTTTATTTATATGCCTCATTCTTTTAGAATTCATTTTCTTAATATATCTCTTATTGGAACTTACTTATCTTTTGATCACCCTTCTTTTTATGGGAACATCTCTTTTTCTCTTTTAACTCATTTAATGCCCAAAATATTGTTAAACGTACATATTCAACTTTTGTTGAGACATATCTTGTTTTCCTATATTTCAGAGTGTTCCCTCCACCTAGGTGTAGGTACTTTATAGGGAAGAGACTCAGGATGATTGTGATCTCATTGGTGAACATTAGGACAGATTGCGATAGCCTTGTTATCCTCTACATATGGGCTTATGTGTATATAGGTGTAAATTTTTATCTTTTTGTAGCACCCTTTAGGGTGAAGAATGCAAGTATACAAAATATTTTGTAACTTCATAAATGGTTATGTTTTATGCTGCTTAAATATTTCATGGTGCATATGTGTATCATTGAGTGAGCCCACTATTGGGTCCCACTCCTTACAGAGTGGTATTAGAGCCTAAGTAGTCTAGCAAATAGACCATTTCAAGTTATCCTAGATTGTACCTTAGTAGGTAGGTGGCCTTGTAGAGGTCGTTGTTATACCTAAACTTGAACCGTGTTTACCAATTAGGGTTTCACCCCTATCCAATTTGGTGGTATATATGTATCACCAACAAAGTATGTGTATGACCTAGATTTGGGTAAACTCTTATCAATCCTACTCTCTTTATTGGTATAGCTTCTATATGTAAAGGTTGACTCTCCTAGGATGTAGCCTCTACCTCTCACCTTAGGGAGGAAAATTCGTCTACTATAGAGAGTAGGTTGACTTGAACTCACATAATTGTGTGTAACCCTAGTACAAGTCTTTAAACATTTTCTTGTTTTCTATCATGCCTATGATACACACATTATTTGGTCTGAGCATGCATGAATACAAACTTAGAATATTGACGTGATTGTTAATTTTTGAGGTGTTTTATGATAGCGCATGATGAGATGAACTGATCCTTTAAGGTTAGGCTTGTCTGACCTATAACATGGAGTTACTTCAACATAGTTTTTCTTGAAATTAACCATCCAAGGTTGGACACTATCTTAGGTAAACTTGTGATAACTCATAAATGAGGGTTTATTGAAGAAAGATATAGGTTTCAAGTAACGATCTTTGGGATTTCATCCCTAAGGTATGAAAGATGCTTATCTCCCTTGTCCTTTAAAGGAATGATCACGTAGTTGGATCACCTAATAAAACTTTACGACATGTTATTTCCCTCGAGGACATATGGAGGCATAGTCATGTTTGGAAGCTATAGTCGATACTCTTTTTCATGAAACTTTGGATGTACAACGACATAGAGGCTATGCGAGGTAGGTACATCTAGGGTTGATCCTTAAAGAGTTGACCACACTCTCATCGCCACCATGTAATTAGTTTATCTTACATGTGAGATGAAGAATAGTTTGACTATCTAGTTCACATGGGCTTGTAATGACACCATGCATGTAAAACAACTAGGGAAATGGAGACCCAAATCTCTTTTTATTATGTTTACACAATCTTATAAATAAATGATGTTTTGGGATGTGAAGACCTAAGTCATGATAAAGAGAACGGTGGAATAATGGAGGTTGTGCGTAGTAGGACCTACTAGAATATAACTGCAAGCTAGAAGAAACATGTACATGTATACCCTCATCTAGAATTTAGATATGCTTGTTGTATTCCTCGATGAGGTGTGTAGAGAAGCCTATTTTGCGAAGCTGAAGTGATGTTACTATGATAGTATATGTTCTAGTAGTAGAAAGTGGTGGACTTGGTTCTTGAATTGATTTTAACGGCATTTTGGATTCCCATTGCATCATTTTCATCGTCAAACTTATTTTCACTATTAAATTATAATTTCAAAAAAAACGTTTTCAGATTTTATCAATGATTTTGGAACCAAGTAACCACCACAATGAAGTTGTAGTAGTAGATAGGCTCTGTAGTGAAGAAATCTTTGACTTGCATGTTCAATCCTCTGACCCTAGGCATATGTGTGATATAAGATATAAAAGGAAGAAGAACATATATCTATAATCTAGTCAGATACCCCTCTCGACTTTATGTATGGTTAGATAGGTCCTTTTAAGGGGTGGACCCTTGTATACTTAGGTTTGTAACTTAAATTAATGAATAGTTGAAATCAATGGTTATTAGTATTGGAAACTAATTATGGAAGGGATACCAAATATTGTAATAGTAGGAGAAGAGACCCCTTAACGATGTGTCTAACCATACAAAGTTAAAATTGTTAAGATAATCCTCAGTCTCTGTGTAAAATTCCTAGACCAATACATGATATGAGCATATAATGGAGACTTGATGGATGTAGTTGAGGAGATCTGGGGGGGGTGCATATATCCTTATAAAAATTTAAAGCAATAATAGAATGAAAAATGCAAGTAACCAAATTAAGATGAAATTTAGAGTGGTTTCATCTAAGACATCATTCTACTACCTAGTTGTTTCCAACTAGGATTTTACAAAAAATAATTTAATTAACTTATCTGTTACAAAAAATTACAAAAGTATTTGTTGCAACCAAACCCTCTTCTATCACCGACCACAGAAGAGCACAACGGAAACCTCTTCTTTGACCGATGATGGAAGTGGACTGATATCCTCTTCTTTAGTGAAAGATGGAAGAGCACCACAATAGTCCCTCTTCTTTAATGGATGACGAAAGATCATCGTAACACTTCCTCTTCTTTGACGGCCACGGAAGAGCACCCATGTGAAGATGCTGTGACGCCCCCAGATTTTGGCTTCTCCAAACCCTATTGGGAATGAGAGGTCAGAATCCGAAAACATCATCCAATCATATCAGAGAGCGATGCGGAAGCATAATACGCATACATGAACATACAACCATAACATACTCAACATTCCACATGTATATTTATACAAGATTACTTATTACAACATGACCTACATTTACATATTAAAAGAAGATTTACAAGTCTATGAACATGTATGCTAATTAGGATCCTAGACAATAGGTACAACCTGGACAACTGCTCACTTCCCGTCTTTTATCCCAAGCTAGCTCTGAACCTAAAACATACGTGAAACAACAAATCAACACAAAAGGTGTTGTGCACGTGGGTAGAAAGATACATACTAATATGCTTGCATAATTGAAATAATCTTGAGAAAGAAAGAGTAAAAGAAAACATTATTTAAAGCGATAATCAGGTAAACATTCTTTTTATTGCTTTCACTTTGATGCGGTTGTACTACTCATACTTGCACTTGACTTACATCTAGTGTGGGCAATATAGTATCATCATACATCTAACATGGGCCAAGGAATCATACATCCATGTTAGCCAACATACATCCACACCAGGCTATGTGCTCTAGTAGCTGCAACCCATCGTACTCATTTATTTTCTATTCGATTTGGTGAAGTATAACTCTTAATAGTTCAACCAAGCAATAATATCCAAATACGAGCATTCAAGATATCACATATTATATGCAACCAGAAAACTAGTCTTATACTTAATAAATCCCACGTACCTGAGTTCAGAGATTCCTATTTACATTCTGGATCATCTACATATCAGGTCAGCACCTGATTAATAACAAAATCATATACTAGCATTAGATTCTCATAATCTTAACCCTAGTTGTGTTCATTAGGGTTTGCTTATCTCATTATGTTATATACATTATTACTTGTCTTCTTATCTTAGATTTTTCATATTGATGTCATTTTCTAGATTATGATTCATTATCTGAATATTAGGTTCCATATTCTATTTTTGTGCACATATTAACCCTAGGTTACATCATTAACCTAGATTAGGGTTTTAAACCATGTATTAATATTCATCCTCATATAACATGGATTTTGTTCATCCTTATGATCTCATAATTAAAACTGAGGTTCAATATACAGATATAAGCTTACTCTGTGAATTTCATCATTTATTGACCATGTATGCATTTATTGCATTTTATTAGGGTTATTAGCCCTAATTAGACATATTAAGCAAATTACGTGATTTCGTACATCAACATGACCATAACTGATATCATATGCATCAAAAACATAATTAGGAGTCTATTGACATGTTCTCATAATTTTAGGCCATTGCTTACTATTTATTATCCATGAAACAACTATATATCATCTTACATGATATTGCTAAAATTAGTGCATCAAAAGACTGATATTATGGTTTCATATTGTTCTACTAATTTTTCTGAGAATAACGATACCTTGTTTGCATTTTTCTGATAATCGAGCTAATTACTGTGATTTAATGAAGATCTGAGCATTTACTGAATTATTACCTTTTTCTGGCCAATCACGTGTCGCCATGTGGCATATGAGAGTCTGCGCTGATCCGGGTTCTGTTGGTTTTCCTTGGTTCAGCCAGGTCGGTCCGGTTTAAGGGATTGAACCCGGTTCATCTTGGTCTGACCTGGTCCTCTTTCCTTTTCTTCACGATCACCTGGCATCTCTGTCTCTTCTACTGCTTGCTCGAGCAGCAAGCCGATTACTCCGGCGAGGCGTTGGTTGCTCTTGGGTGGCACTAGAGTCTGGATGAGAGTGCTCGAACCCTCGCGAGGCCGCCTCGATCGAATGGGCGGGGTTTCCAGTCTGCGGCTCCCTTCAGAACCCAACGCCGCCTTAGAGAGGGCGAGGTCGCCGGCGAGGTGGAGGTCAGGGTTGGAGGGGTGTTCTGGGATAGTTTGTCCTAGCCGAGAAGCACCCCCGGATCGAGGTGGTGGTGATGGCGGGTTGTATTTGGTGGGGCAAGGCCGGTGGGGGTGCTGCCGAGGTGGTGCAGCTATGGATGGAAGATCGACTTGGGGGGGTGATCGGAGGTTAGTTGCTTCAAATTGGGTTGAGTGGGAGACTAAAGGAGGTCGGGCAGAACTATTGGTATCCTTAAATAGGCATGAGGATGTGTGGGAGGGAAAGACCTAAAGGGGGCGCCACTACCCGTGAGAGGCGCAGAGATAAGGGGAGCCCATCCTCCCTGATTCGAGGGCGAAGGGGGGTTGAGTGAGGGCTTGTTAGGTTCGGTTTGGGGAGACGAGGTCGTCTAAAGGGATGGATCTTCGGGACCTGAAGTGAGGTGGCAGCCCGCTGATGATCGATCCTGTTCTCACCTCCCCGCCCTTTGCGGGAGGTTGAAGACGGTTTCCCAGCCCTTGGATCCCCGCACGATCCAAAGGGGCAGGATCCCAGGGTCAGGAATGCGCGGACCAACCATAGAAGCCGCGTGACACATTAATGTGTCACGACCTGCTCATTCAAACGGAAACTTAGGTCCTAGGGTCCAATGTGCATGAATATATGCACCAAAATTCAACTGCTGATATCTCTTAATTGGATGATCCAAATGCCACAAAATTTTAGGTGTAGCTTTATAATGTCATGATGTAGATGTGGCATAAATTTGGGAGTGAAATTCGAAATTTAGGCATGGTTATTGACTAATCACATTAATACTTAAAGTTCACCTTCATGTGACACTTAGGGCATTACATTATGTGAAAATGATAGGCCATTTAGTCAAAGTTGACACTAAAACTCTAACATTGGTTCATATGTACACAATTCCTCAAAAGCAATTAGTTCACTACTCACTGGATCACTAAATGAATGATTGGTCTCATGAGAGCTTAATCAATTAGTAAGGGTATTCATTCACAATTGAATTCAATTAGGCATCATAGTCCTCCATCATATTTCCAATCACCTAATTTGGGTGAAGGAATCCATGATTGTATAACCAATTCCTCAATTTGGTATTTGACATCTTACATAGTATGCTTGTCTCTCAATTATGGTATTAGTTATTAAAACTCAAAAATCTAGGTTATCACATTCACCCCACCTTATTTGGAATTTCGTCCTCGAAATTCAACTAACCTCATCCTTAAGAGGCTATATAGGAGTTCAACTTCATATACATCATCATTGCTTAGGTTCTAAGACCATCATAGTTATATGCAATCTAAGTTGTCAGCTTAGGGTCTAGAGATTCTTGGGTGTATCCACCCCACCTTATATATATATATATATATATATATATATATATATATATATATATATGGAAGCATCACTTAAACTCTTAGCCATAACATGACATTATGATATCTTAGGATTGCATCACCCCTAAGGATACGAGTTCTGTTAATACCTTTAAAGTTCAAGAGAGATTCATTTATGTGCCATGGTATTTAGATCGTTCAAATCTAACATCATTAACATCTTACAATAATTTTAGGATTAGAGGAGATTTATCTTCATCCTTGATATTAGGATATTTTTTTCCTTTTTTTTCTACATAAGAAGGGCTTACGTAACATGCTTGACCATTAGGGTTTCACCCTATGGTGTGATATGCATACTCAACTTAGAAGCATATATTGAGAAGAATCAAAGTTACGAACTATATTTCAGATCATATATCCTATAATCCAAAAATATCTTTATATCAAGTTCATGAACTCAACTTTTTATGTCTTGCATGTATTATGTGAAGGGAAAAGAGAATATACTAAGTTTATCCCATGATCTCAGCATCATGTCTTTCATGTTTCATAAGAAGGGGAAGAGAATATTTTAAAGTCAAACTTATCATGATTTCAATCTTGGGTGCTACATGTATGATATGGGGGGAATATAGAATAGGTCAAGCTTTTACGAGTGACTCCTCATATCTAAATCATCTATATATCTCAAGTGAGGTTTCTATCATCGTATATTAAGAAAGAGAAGAAGAAGGGAGAACATGTATTTTGAGTATCGTTTGCACAATGCATCATACTCTCATAACTAGAGTTCATATATCACCTCACTTGCAACTAATGATGGGATTCACAAAATATGTCACTCTAGCTAGGACCTAACTCAGCCAAAGGATTGACTTTATCATATGGGTCATCTACCCATCCTTTTCTTTTACCCAATTCTCACATATAGATTTGAATCATGCATAAGGACTCAACTCAACACTCAAGAGTAATCTAGTGTAGGACGTTTTTTATTTTTATTTTTTTTAACACATATCTCATGTATTGGAGTCTAGGTCCTATGACCTTCTCCTTGTGGGTCTTACTCTCTCTAGAGTTCACCACATATCTCATCCTACCACTAGAAATCCTCCTTGTATAAGAGCTTGAGGCTCATGCACACTCATCTCTATCTTAACTTAGCTTATCTTAAATAGGAAAAGGGAATGTACTTTCATCATCACGACTTAGCATAGATCCTCTAAGAGTGGATTCGGGTCATATACAACTGAAATCTTAATAAGGAAACTTATACCATCATAGATCAACTTAGGTAAGATTCTATATACTTATTTCCTTCATCTTTCTTTTGTCTATCTATCTATCACATAACCTTATGAGGCTCTAGACATCTAATCTAGATCTATTCTCTCTTCTAGACTGATGTCACTCCCTTTCACTTAGATTGCATGAACACCCACTACTCTCCTGTGTGAGGGACACAATTTTATATTTACATATATCTAATAAAATATTATATAGTTTTTCTCCGAGAAAGAAGGCGTCAGAGAAAACTGTCGAGGCTCGAGCCAATTGGAAAACAAAACCAAATCAGCAAAACCGAGTGTCCAACACACAGTAGATAGTCTGGTGATATGTAACCTAGTGAAATGGTGAGAACGAGATGTAGACTAGTGTAGCTACCCAATACATATGAGCTCTATATGGAAAGGGTTTCTCACACTTGTCTAAACCTAGTTCTCGAACATCTAGGTTCTAACTTAGAGGCTAAGTCAAACCTTATTCCTATAGAACAACTTACTAAGTTTCTGAGGTTTAAAGTTAAAGGTTCAATTTATTTTTATGTTTCATGGTGAGCAATTGTTAGGTGTAGCTATTGTTCATGCTCTTATACCAACTGTGACGTCCCCGGATTTTGGCTTCTCCAAACCCTATTGGGAATGAGAGGTCAGAATCCGAAAACATCATCCAATCATATCAGAGAGCGATGCGGAAGCATAATACGCATACATGAACATACAACCATAACATACTCAACATTCAACATGTATATTTATACAAGATTACTTATTACAACATGACCTACATTTACATATTAAAAGAAGATTTACAAGTCTATGAACATGTATGCTAATCAGGATCCTATACAATAGGTACAACCTGGACAACTGCTCACTTCCCATCTTTTATCCTAAGCTAGCTCTGAACCTAAAACATACGTGAAACAACGAATCAACACACAAGATGTTGTGCACGTGGGTAGAAAGATACATACTAATATGCTTGCATAATTGAAATAATCTTGATAAAGAAAGAGTAAAAGAAAACATTATTTAAAGTGATAATCAGGTAAACATTCCTTTTATTGCTTTCACTTTGATGCGGTTGTACTACTCATACTTGCACTTGACTTACATCTAATGTGGGAAATATAGTATCATCATACATCTAACATGGGCCAAGGAATCATACATCCATGTTAGGCAACAAAGATCCACACCAGGCTATGTGCTCTAGTAGCTACAACCCATCGTACTCGTTTATGTTCTATTCGATTTGGCGAAGTATAACTCTTAATAGTTCAACCAAGAAATCATATACAAATACGAGCATTCAAGATATCACATATTATATGCAACCAGAAAACTAGTCTTATACTTAATAAATCCCACGTACCTGAGTTCAAAGATTCCTATTTACATTCTGGATCATCTACATATCTGGCCAACACCTGATTAATAACAAAATCATATACTAGCATTAGATTCTCATCATCTTAACCCTAGTTGTGTTCATTAGGGTTTGCTTATCTCATTATGTTATATACATTATTACTTGTCTTCTTATCTTAGATTTGTCATACTGATGTCATTTTCCAGATTATGATTCATTATCTGAATATTAGGTTCCATATTCTATTTTTGTGCACATATTAACCCTAGGTTACATCATTAACCTAGATTAGGGTTTTAAACCATGTATTAATATTCATCCTCATATAACATGGATTTTGTTCATCCTTATGATCTCATAATTAAAACTGAGGTTCAATATACTGATATAAGCTTACTCTGTGAATTTCATTATTTATTGACCATGTATGCATTTATTGCATTTTATTAGGGTTATTAGCCCTAATTAGACATATTAAGCAAATTACGTGATTTATCGTACATCAACATGACCATAACTGATATCATATGCATCACAAACATAATTAGGAGTCTACTGACATGTTCTCATAATTTTAGGCCATTGTTTACTATTTATTATCCATGAAACAACTGTATATCATCTTACATGATATTGCTAATATTAGTGCATCAAAAGACTGATATTATGGTTTCATATTGTTCTACTAATTTTTCTGAGAATAACGATACCTTGTTTGCATTTTTTTGATAATCGAGCTAATTACTGTGATTTAATGAAGATCTGAGCATTTACTGAATTATTACCTTTTTCTGGCCAATCACGTGTCGCCACGTGGCATATGAGAGTCTACGCTGATCCGGGTTCTGTTGGTTTTTCTTGGTTCAGCCAGGTCGGTCCGGTTCAAGGGATTGAACCCGGTTCATCTTGGTCTGACCTGGTCCTCTTTCCTTTTCTTCACGATCACCTGGCATCTCTGTCTCTTCTACTGCTTGCTCGAGCAGCAAGCCGATTACTCCAGCGAGGCACTGGTTGCTCTTGGGTGGCGCTAGAGTCTGGATGAGAGTGCCCTCACCCTCGCGAGGCCGCCTCGATCGAATGGGTGGGGTTTCCAGTCTGCGGCTCCCTTCAGAACCCAACGCCGCCGTAGAGAGGGTGAGGTCGCCGGCGAGGTGGAGGTCAGGGTTGCAGGGGTGTTCTGGGATAGTTCGTCCTAGACGAGAAGCACCCCCGGATCGAGGTGGTGGTGATGGTGGTTTGTATTTGGTGGGGCAAGGCCGGTGGGGGTGCTGCCGAGGTGGTGCAGCTATGGATGGAAGATCGACTTGGGGGGGTGCTCGGAGGTTAGTTGCTTCAAAATGGGTTGAGTGGGAGACTAAAGGAGGTCGGGCAGAACTATTGGTATCCTTAAATAGGCATGAGGATGTGTGGGAGGGATATCCCTAAAGGGGGCGCCACTGCCCGTGAGAGGCGCAGAGATAAGGGGAGCCCATCCTCCCTGATCCGAGGGCGAAGGGGGGTTGAGTGAGGGCTTGTTAGGTTCGGTTTGGGGAGACGAGGTCGTCTAAAGGGATGGATCTTCGGGACCTGAAGTGAGGTGGCAGCCCACTGATGATCGATCCTGTTCTCACCTCCCCGCCCTTTGCGGGAGGTTGAAGACGGGTTCCCAGCCCTTGGATCCCTGCACGATCCAAAGGGGCAGGATCCCAGGGTCAGGAATGCGCGAACCAACCATAGAAGCCGCGTGACACATTAATGTGTCACGGCCTGGTCATTTAAACCGAAACTTAGGTCCTAGGATCCAATGTGCATGAATATATGCACCAAAATTCAAGTACTGATATATCTTAATTGGATGATCCAAATGCCACAAAATTTTAGGTGTAGCTTTATAATGTCATGATGTAGTTGTGGCATAAATTTGGGAGTGAAATTCGAAGGTTAGTCATGGTTATTGACTAATCACATTAATACCTAAAGTTCACCTTCATGTGACACTTAGGGCATTACATTATGTGAAAATGATAGGCCATTTAGTCAAAGTTGACACCAAAATTCTAACATTGGTTCATATGTACACAATTCCTCAAAAGCAATTAGTTCACTACTCACTGGATCACTAAATGAATGATTGGTCTCATGAGAGCTTAATCAATTAGTAAGGGTATTCATTCACAATTGAATTCAATTAGGCATCATAGTCCTCCATCATATTTCCAATCACCTAATTTGGGTGAAGGAATCCATGATTGTATAACCAATTCCTCAATTTGGTATTTGACATCTTACATAGTATGCTTGTCTCTCAATTATGGTATTAGTTATTAAAACTCAAAAATCTAGGTTATCACAGATGCCTTCTTTACCGACACGATCTTGGACAGCCTCCTCTCCTAGGAGTTATCCCACCACAATTCATGAACAAAGAAAGAAGATAGGAGAAAGGAAAGTACCAATGTATCTCACAATATCCTAGATCAAGCTTATGGACCGATACCACTATATATTAGGCAATGATGAATGGTGGTGTTGAAGAACTATGATTAGGACACAAATTTGGCAGTTGTAGAAGATTGCAAATGGACAACTATGTCTCAAGATTGCTCACTTGTTGCTCAAGTATTTGTTGGATCAAGGGCTCTAGAGGGGGGGTGAATAGAGCTTTACAAATCTCACAAGAAGGATTAGACCACAAAATTATATAAAGTTTAAAAGTTTAAACAAGATGCAATTTGATGTCTTAATCTAACATGCATATCAAGATAAAACAACCACACATCCAAGGGCTTAGTACCTCAAGCAAAGATCTTCAACCTATAGAAGGAGCTTACCCACTTGAACCATGGAGTCAGAGCCATCAACATGGACTTACCCACTCCTTCCTTCAAGTCTTCTTCCTTCAAGGGACTACCTATATTCCTTGAGCGTCGCCTTGACTGTCTCCTTCACTTGGAGATCTTGATCACCTATCTCCTTCACTTGGAGATCTGGAGCACCTTGTTTTCTTCAACCTTGAAGAACAACACCTCCTTCTCCTTCACTTGGAGAAGATCTTCAACCTTTTCTTTGATAGGAAAGAGGGTAGGAAGATGGTAGAGGAGAGCTTTACATCAATACATGGGGAAGCTCTCTTACAAAGGAACCTATCTCACTCATGCTCATGAATTTGACTTGAAGGTAGAGAGAGAAAGGGGCTCAAAGGGTTATAACACTCTCAACTATGCTAGGACCAAGTTTGCAATGAATGAGAACCCTTAGAATGAAATCCAAGAGGTCCTATTTATAGTTGAGGGTGCCCCTTTAAGTTGTGGGACACTTAGATACACAAATAGCCATTTTTTTCTCAAAGCAATGACTCTATTTTTGCTCAAAACACACACCAATGGTCACATCAATTTTTCTGCAAAATTCTGTATAGTGCAATCGGTCGAGTTTCAATAAAATTAACTCGACCGATCAAGTAAAAGACAAAACTGATATCCAAACTGTCGGTCGAGTTTGTTCTGAGGAAACTCGACCGATCAATGAAGATCATTTTGGTCAGGCACTCGATCGGTCGAGTTATGTGAAAACACAACTCGACCGATGCTATCTTTAGAAAATTGATCAAGATGGATCGGCTGAGTTTGTCCTGGGGAAAACTCGACCGATTGACAACCTGATGTCACTCTTTTGAAAATGCATCTAAAGTGATTTAACTTTGGTGTTTTATGTCCCAATCATTTTTCTCATCTAAGTTACAAGTCAATTCATCATTATAAGTTATTACAAAAATGTTCTAAGGTCATTTACATAGATTTCCACAAATACACACTTGTATCTCTTTGACTTGAACTTGAGCCATTCTAGGGCTTTTGATTTTGGATCCTTTTCATGTACCTAATACCTAAAATCAATCTTTAATACACATATTAGATACATATGAATGGAATGGTTAAGTCATTATCAAAACATGGACAATGTATAACCTCTAGGTCAACATTCTCCCCCTTTTTGATAATGACAAACCATTCCTCAAACATATTGAAAATGGATGTAGAAGTTATATCTTTGCCTTGTGAATTTTGGGGATTCATGATACAAACAATGTGACTTGCTCCCCCTCAATCTATTCTTCCTCTAACTTGCATGGTTAGTCTATCTACACATAGCAATAACAATATACATGTAGTATGCAATCCTTTGCAAGTTCACATGATGAATAGTGAATGAACAAGAAAAGGATCTCACAAGCAAAAAGCAGTAGTATAACAATGAATAACAATATGATTGAGTTTAAAGACTTGAAATATCTCACCCCCTTTTGACATTATCAAAAAAGAGGGGGGGGGGTAGAAGAGAATAAACTCATGTCTTCTCCAAAACACAAACAACCACATATATAGAAAGAATAAGAAATCACATAGCATATATCACATAGAGACAGAAGATAGCATACAATCTAAGTTGTAATCAAACATATGGTTGAAGATGGAACCAACACATACAATAGATCAGAGTAAAAGGCTAGAGTGCACATAAAAAATATTACAACTCATAGATATGTCCACATGAGAGAAACTACAAGCATAAGGTGATGAAAACAAAGATAAAATAGTACAACTCAGATATATGTGCCAATATGTTTCTTATACAAAATAGTCTAGAAATAGGTATATGATAAGCATGCTAGACTACAAACTAAGAAATAACCTAAACATCTAAGCTATCTATATCTGCGATATCATCATCATCACCAAGTGTGTAGTCCTCATCTCCGTCAGAAGGTGGAGCAGTAGTGCCATCATCATCAGAGTCAGCACCATCACCATCACCATCATCTGAAGTGTCCTCGCCATCACCGTCGTCATCAACATCATCAGCCTCATCATCGTTAGCCTGGTCTGGCATATGCTCATCAGCAGGAGGTCCAAAAGAGAGACCGGGCCAATGAGCATTCTACTCAGCCCAAGACATACCAAGAGCGTGAAGCACATTGGCCTGTAGGAAGGACAAAGCAGAGTCTCCAAGGCTGGAAAGTAGAGTGGCCATGGGGCCAATAGGCAACGGTAGGTAGACGGGAGCGGAGCTACCAGCAGCAAAAGGTGGCGGAGGTGGAGGAGCAGCAGTGGAAGGCTCGGGAGCGGGGTAGTAATGATTATATGTATAGGAAGCATAATCACTACCGGGGTAGGGCTGGTAGGTGGGATAGGGGTGAGCACATGATAGGTTCATAGTAGACATGTTGGAACAAAAATCCTACTGAAGATGGTCCTGAACCTGTTGGTTATATGCTTTTTGGTACATCATGTAGCCTAAAAGGGATTCATTTGATACATAGAACAAAGCACGACTACGTCCAGGAGGAGGCGGCGGTGGTAGAGCTTGGGTGGAGGAGGCTGGGGCTGCAGAAGTTGAGGCAGAGGGAGAAGCACCGGGGGTGGAGGAAAACACAAGCACTGCCTTTTGAAGTGTGGTCTCACTGATGCAAACACCCATTCTGGTGACCGAGTAGTGGAAGTCGGAAAAGAGGGATTTATCAGTGGTGAACTTGAAATAGCCACAAATCAAAGTTGGGTAGGGAGGGTGGGTGCCTTTTGTGTTCTTACCAGTGTCGAAATAGGTCATATGGTGTAGAATATATCTGGCCCACTTGACACCGATGTTCTCTAACAGGTAATACATAATGACAGCAGTGTTCTTTGCAATTTCCGTTTGGTTTTTTTTTGGATGGACATTACAATTGATCACTAAAGCCAATATGCACTTCCTAAGATAAAGGGAGGAGGAAGGCAGGGTGGACTTCTTCTTGTAAGGCACATCAGGTTTCTTCAAATAATGATGAATGTCTGGTAAGGTCAATTCATGTTGTTTGTAGAAATCTATCGGGTCAAGAAGATCGAAATACTCTCCGTAATCCTTTCGCCAGGTGTCGTTTGCCTCGTCTCTGGAAAGAAAGGCATTTAAAGTGTACTCGAAGCTTTGAAAACAACAACCCACGATCATCGATGTGATAATCACTTGAGTATTCAGCTGGGGGATAAGTGAGTTATAGTTCTAATGCAAATTTGTGTAGAACTCGTGAACTGCCTTAGTGCTCAACACAGAGTTGTTAAAGCAATCACGTTCGATGGATAGGGTGGATAGATGGTGGAAAGAAAGCAACCTAGCTACTTGATCAATAATCACTTGATGTTTAGGAGAAGGATCGATTAAGGGGAGAAAAGGAAAAGGGATTCGAGGAAGAAATTCCTTGTACCGATTTGCAGCCTCTATGGATATAAACGATGTATCGTAAAAGGGAATCAAGCGATTAGAGGATGAAGAAGTATGTGCATTGCTTGGAGCAGGTCATTTCCTTCTTTGGGAGGCCATGGAGGCAACATAGAGGAAGAAAATGTCCAAACAAGCAAAACAAACTGTAAAAGACGAACAAAAACCACCAAGGATCGCCCGGGAAGGTCTAGGTTAAGCTACCTAGGTCAGGAAATGGCTGGGAATGGGAGGTTTAGGGCTAGGTTTGAGAACTTAGGGCTTGAGGATGATGAATCATTCGACTATTTTCTATTTGAGAGGGAAAATAGTCAGTCGATCGTAACTTAAAGTTGGCTCAGCCCGCGGATCGGTCAAGTTCTGAGAGTGTGAAACTTGACCGAATGGTTCTCTGAAGAACACCTCTCGGCTCCTGATCGGTCGAGTTTGTCCTGGGGGGAACTCGACCAAAGGTCAACGTGACCTAAAATAGTCATTCTTAATTTCTAGCCATATACATGCCAATTAAATTCATTTTTCAATTCTATTATGTATAATTAACATACTTAGGCACATGTAGCTCATCACTGGGTACTATTTTGTGATAAAACATGAAATTTGATAAAAACCCAAAATCAAGCAAAAACTAAGCATGTTAATAAGCAAGTTAGGCACATTTTAAGCATATATAGTTAGATAAGGTGGGGAAAACATGAGAAAAACATATAGGATGGAAAAAACTAGCTAGATCACATATCAATATCATCCAAAGGAACAATGAGCAGTTTAGATCGAATAAAATTAAATTTCTCTCTAGCTAGAGGTTTAGTGAAAATGTCTGCCAACTAATTTTCCGTGTCCACATGCATGATATATATATCCTTCTTGGCAATGTGATCATGAAGAAAGTGACAGCGAACCTCTATATGTTTAGCTCTACTATTCAATATAGGATTATAAGAGAGATTGATTACACTAGTATTATCACAATAGATAGGAGAAACATCAAAATGTATGTTAAAGTCTTGGAACATTTGCTTCATCTATAGGACCTAGGCACAACAACTCCCGGCTGCAATGTATTCAGCCTCGATAGTTGATAATGCCACGATGCTCTGTTTCTTGGAAAACCAAGACACCAAGCATGGTCCTAGAAGGAAGCAAGTGCCACTTGTGAACTTTATATCAACCAAACAACCCACGTAATCCGCATCACTATATGCCATAAGAGTAAAATCCCCTGACTTAGGATACCATAGTCCAAAATTTTGAATTTTGGCTAAATACCTCAAAATCCTCTTAACGGCAATAAGATGCGATTTCCTAGGGCTAGATTGAAAGCGAGCACACAAGTCAACACTAAACATAATATTAGGTCTAGAGGCAGTTAAATAAAGTAAACTTCCAATCATACCTCTATAGATCTTCTCATCTACCTTCTCACCTTCTTCATCTCTATCAAGTTTGGCGGTATTGGACATGGGAGTATCCATCAACTTCATGCTCTCCATCCCAAAGTGTTTGAGTAGTTCATGTGTGTATTTGCCTTGGTTGATGAAGTTTCCTTCTTTTGTTTCCTTGATTTGAAAGCCGAGGAATAAAGTCAACTCACCCATCAAGCTCATCTTGAACTCACTCTGCATAAGAGAACTAAACTCTTTGCAAAGATCAAGATCAGTTCTGCCAAAAATGATATCATCAACATAAATTTGAATAATAAGAAAATTGTTAGAAGTGTGTTTTAGAAATAAGGTAGAATCAACTTTGCCCATGACATACCCATTATCTAACAAAAAGTTCTTTAATTTCTCATACCAAGCTCAAGGTGCTTGTTTGAGTCCATAGAGAGCTTTTTGCAACAAATAAACATGATTGGGTAGCTTGTCATTTTCAAAGCCCGGAGGTTGAGCAACAAATAATTCCTCCTCGATTGTACCATTCAAAAATGCACTTTTAACATCCATTTGATATAATAAGAAATTTTTTTAACTAGCAAAGGCAAGTAGCATTCTAATAGATTCAAGTCCAGCAACAGGAGCATAAGTTTCATCAAAGTCAATACCTTCCTGTTGGTTGTAACCTTGTGCTACTAACCTTGGTTTGTTCCTTCCACTTTTCCTTGCTCATCTAGCTTGTTGCGGTAGACCCACTTGGTGCCAATGATCTTTCTATCACTTGGTCTTGGCACTAGAGTCCACACGCGATTCTTCTCGAATTGCTCTAGCTCTTCTTGCATGGCTAGGATCCACCCATCATCACCAAGGGCTTCTTTGATGTTCTTTGGATCTAGTTGTAAGACGAAGGCACTGTCTGCTTGTTCTTTGTTGAATGAAACTCGTGTCTTTACTCTCTCGAATGGGTTGCCAATGATTAGCTCCTTTGGATGGTTCTTTGCAAATCGGGGAGTAGGATCCTTCTTTTCTTCTTCTTCTGCTTCTATCACCTGCTTACCTTTGTTGTCGATGTTGAGGTCTTTCAAAATAGGAATTAAGTAATCTACAACATCATTATGAACAACATGCTTTCCAACAATAGGGCTAGATTCAATAAACTTAACATTAATAGATTCTTCAATTATAGACAATTCAATGTTGAAGACTCTATAAGCCCTGCTTGTAGTGCTATAGCCTAGGAAGAAGGCCTTATAAGATTTCAGATCAAACTTGTCAAGAGAATCCTTCATGTTTAAAACAAAAAAAGTACATCCGAAAACATGAAAGAAATTAATGGATGGCTTTCTACCACGCCATAGCTCATAGGGGGTTTTCTTCAAAGAAGGATGTGTGAAAACTCAGTTCTGCACAAAACAGGCGGTACTAACAACTTTGGCCCAAAACTTCTTAGGAATGTCATATTCAAGAAGCATTGTCCTCGCCATCTCTTGAAGCGACCTGTTCATTCTCTCTACTACCCCATTTTGTTGAGGCGTACGAGGAGAAGAGAAATTGTGCGAGTAACCGAAATTTTCACAAAAATGTTCAAAAAGATAATTTTCAAATTCTCCCCCATAGTCACTGCGGATAGAAACAATCTGGAAAGAAGCTTCATTTTCAACCCGTTTGCAAAATCTTGAGAAAACATAAAGAGTATCACTTTTTGAAATGAGAAAGAAGGTCCAAGTATATCAAGAGAAATCATCAACAATAATAAGACAATACTTGGAACCACAAAGCGTTTGCGTTCTCATTAGTCCGAATAGATCAATATGAAGAAGCTCAAGAGATCTTTTCGTATTCATGATTCCTTTGGATTTGAAGGAGGATTTGGTTTGTTTTCCTTGTGTGCAAGGTTGGAATTCCTCATCCTTTTCAAAATCCAATTTGGGAAGTCCTCGAACCAAACCCTTTTTGCTCAACTTCTTCATTTGATGCATATTCACTTGGCCCAAACGACAATGCCAAAGAGAAATATCATTTTTATCCACTACCAAGCATCTATCAAGTAGGGGCTTAAGAGCATCAAGAACAATAACATAAATATTACCATTTCTAGTTCCCTTATATATGACATTGTAAGAGAGGGAATCTAGAAGCAAACATTCTAAAGATGTAAACAGCATAAGATATCCATTATCACATAGTTGATTTACACTAATCATGTAACGACCCGCACTTTTGAGTGTCGAAAAGACCTTAAAGTCGTAGATCGTTAATCATAATTTCCAGGATCAGATTCATGAAATAATGATTAACGATCTGTGACTTTAAGGTCTTTTAGACACTCAAAAGTGCGGGTCGTTACATTTGGTATCAGAGCACAAATTCATCAATTAATACTTAATAGTGTATAATTTCAAATTATCTATAGAAATGTTAAGAGAAAAATTAGGTTTCTCATCTCACATTTTCGTCTACTTCTCATCTCTTGCTTTTAAAAAAAAACTTTGAAAAGAAAATATTAATAAGAGAAGTAAAATGTGAAAATTTAAAATCGTTAATCCACATGGTGTGGTGGTATGGGACACTACCCATGTGAAAATTTAAAATTGTTAATCCACATGGTGTGGTGGTATGGGACACTACCCATGTGAAACTTAAAATCGGTAATCAACATGGTGTGGTGGTATGGGACACTACCCATGTGAAACTTAAAATTTGTAATCAACATGGTGTGGTGGTATGGGACACTGCCCATGTGAAACTTGAAATCATGAATAAAAAGATAAGGGATGGTTTAGGAAACCCAATCTCCCATGCATGTGGGCATGAGGAGCATAAAACTTATGTGATAAGTCTTAAGAGATATAAAAACCCAGTAGTTGAATATATCATAAAATGAAAAGTTGGAATATAACTTTCTCAAACTCCTCATGTTGTCTCTAGAAGTTTAGTGATGGTGGCCAAGCCCCTGGAGGGGAAGGCTGGGGTAGCACCAAGCCCTGGAGGGAAGGTGACCCAAGTTCATTAAATGGACAGAGACCATGATGGGGGTATTCCAGAGATTGAGTAAACATGGGTTGATGATAAAAGTTATGCCTAATGAAAGAAAAAAAAGAGGTCTAAGAAACCTTTAGGGTTAGTGAGCCAACCTGGGGTGGGTCAACCCAAAGAGTGGGAAGATGACCTATGAGGGAGGCAAAACCTTAGATCTTGGGATCAGGTTGTGGCTAGAGATCCTAACCCCCTCCTATGAGCCAAGAAGGCACCCTGGGCTAGGACTTTCCCTTAAAAGGTAAGTGAATAAATGTAATTAAGTCTTGAGATAACCTTAATCCTCACCTAAAAGAGTGAAGAGTTAAAGAAAAAAAATGAAAGCACTTAAATTCTTTGAACCCAAGGATGCCAACTCTGAGTGACACAGCTGGTCAAGCCCAGGAGGGAAGACCAGTAAGGCACCAAGCCCAGGAGGGAAGGTGGCCTAAGTGAACGACCAAGCCCAGGAGGGAAGGTCATGAAATGGTCAAGCCCAGGAGGGAAGACCAGGAAGGCACCAAGCCCAGGAGGGAAGGTGGCCTAAGTCCACAATGCAGTTGTTTAGGATCAAGCCCCTGGAGGGGAAGATCACAGAGGTCAAGCCCAGGAGGGAAGACCAACATGGCACCAAGCCCTGGAGGGAAGGTGGCCCGAGCCCAATGATGGGACAACACTGCATTATATGTACTCAAAAGAGAGATATGAAGGCAATTCTGGTTAAAGAATTAAATAAGAGGATAATGTGCTTAAAAGATGTGAAATCTCAAAAGAAACCCTTAGGGAGGGTAGAGTCCTAATGCAATCCTAGGGTCAAGTAGGGTGTATTAGAGGTACATAGGACCGATGGGTTGGGAGTTGATAAATCTTGAATGCACATGACCAAGTGGTCGGGAGGTAACAGTTGGTTTGCCCTAGGCCCATATCTCAGGAGGTTAGCCACCTACTTGATGTTCATGTGGCCCAGTAGGGTGAATGTAAAGACACTCCCTTGATGCATGAGGATGAGATCACTCCAAAAGTACCTATACCCCTAGAGACCTCGAGGATTTGTCTAAGGCTCATAATGATACATGAGATGTAAAAATAAAAGAAGTCATGAAAACTTGAGAGAAGTTGTTCCCTAGATTAAGAGTAAGAAAAGGGACACTTGATGTAGCATCCAACTAACAAAAACATAATTAACTAATGCGGAAGCGTTCACTAAGCAGCGGATTATAGAAAATCACTAAAAATTTAAAACCTTTTTCAAAGAGACCCAATCATAGGAAAACTCTTTCAACAAGAACCAATGTCTTACATTTACATCATGGTTCATAAGTATATATCTTATACCATCTCTTTTCAAGGGTTACAACATCAACTGCCTTGTTAAAAGCTAAACACAGACAACATAATAACCTCGAGGCATCAAGCCAAAATCTCAAAACGATACATTAAAAGCACTAAGTACTAACTCCGAGGACCTGAGAGTACAGAGACGACACATAGGACTTCTATCTACCAAACACGATAGACAGCACACTCAACCTGAGTTGTCACTGCTGTCCTTGTAGATGCTGATGTTCTTCATCCGAAAGATATTATCAGTCTCTTTCACACTCGTCCACCTAAAAATGTTGGTTCCCACGGGGGTGAGACAATTGAAAATTGCCCCAGCGAGAGATATAACTCTCCGCCAGAAACATCATTATTGTAGTTTAATGAATATAAAACTGAGCAGAGGATAAGCAGTTTAGATCATTCTCATCTTTTAAAGTATTACACATATCTATGATTGAATAGTAATTCATCTATTCTCTTTATAAGAAATAGAAAGAACATGTATAACATTCATCTACCATACATTTTCAACATCTCAAGCTTTGCTCATGTCATTCATTATTCTGATGTGTCACCCATGATTCATTCTTGTTTCTATTTGTTGGCCTTAGCCAATCTGCTAAACAAGTATTCACTTATGCCAGACATGTGATTATATAAATCATCATGTATTATTCAAGCATTAAACTATATCAATCAGGTATAAATATTTCAGGCATTGGACTATACCAATCCTGATTACACATCCAGGCATTGGACTTTAACCAAACCTAATTACAAGCATTAAGCCTCTGTCAGGTATTTCTAATTATAGAGGCATGGATAGCATGTGAAACATAACTATCAACATGAGATATCTAGCATCATGATTATAATCAACAGTAGCAGTAAGATATCAACATAAGCATGACCATTGTATGTACACAATTACAGTCTTATGCATATCCACAACATAAGTATAATTACTATCTCTTAGTTGCACTAAGCATCATCTTTATGTAAAGAGAACAAACATGGGTTTCCATTCAATGTGAAGCGTCATGTATAACCCTAAACAGATATGCTATACGGCTGTATTACATCTTTTATTATGCCCTGGGGAATTTGAATCGTACCATTCAAAGTCCAACCGACCCCTGCGAAGGGCTATTCGGTTCCGTAAAAGATCTAGGAGTACCGGAATCCTAAGATCTCTTCCCCTCGGTCAGTACGAGTAAACTGCAGTGACATACCAGTCAAACTGCCAACAGTGACATATAGTCAACTGATAACAACTAGTCCGTACTTGGTACAAGTTACGACACTAGAAAACAGGGTATACAAAACCCTCTAATCCGAGGTACAACCGCAGCTGTCCTCAATCACATCAAATATTTGAGGCATGACCATAGCCATCCTCTGTAACCTGCAATTGTGGATGACAAGTATATATATCCTCAACCTGCCACCCCCGCATATTCAACAATATGCGCTCCGAGTTTCCCTTAGGAATACTCGTTTCACCATCCAGCAAGTTCTGACACTGAAGATGGTTCTACGGCACAGGGCACTACATGATTAGAGTTGCACTTAATTAGTTATGCCAATTAGGTGAATTAAGGCTGCATCAAACAAGTGGACATACAAACCCTAATTCATTTCTAGCAAGCATATAAATATCAAAACCTGAAAAGATATAAAACATATGAAACATAATTTCTCATCTCTTCATCACATAGTAATATTCACTTGCCATTCATTAGATTACACCAATTATCATATTATCACAGGATATAAATCCTTTTCACAATAGCACAGGGTATCAACCCTTATCAACATAAGAGGAATACACCTCATTCAGGGCTCAATCATGCCCATGAAACATCTTGTTACTTCTTACCAGGTAACATCTAACCATATGGCTCACAAGGCCATTAAACATCTTGTCACCTCTCACTAGGCAACAATAACATATTAACTCATGTAATATAATAGTAACACCACTATTTCCTCCACAGGGTTAGGGTTTACTATTCACATCAATTAGGGTTTCATGTTTATTTTATCAATACAACCCTAATATATTGTTCCATACATCTAGGAGCATCCATCGACATTCCAAGTATTTAATATTCTTATCATTTATCATTAAATGATCATCAACACAAGGTATGAGTTTATCTCTCATCATTATTATGGTATGATTACATCATACTCATTTTAGCTTACTTATCAAGTATGTTAAACTCATTACATTTCATTGTGACAATTTACATAACACTCTCCTTGTGTATCTTATCTAAAAATATTGGATTTGAGATGCATCAAGGTATATCAACCCTGAAATGCTAAATGTGATATCTATCATGTCTCAATGTATCACTTCCCTCATCACTTCTATCTTACATGAGTTTATTAACTTATCTTATAATAAGGAATTTCACATCTTAATACTTTCATCCACCAACCTATCACCTTTACCATGATGTGCATAGATCACACACAAGGATTGTCCAACTATCTTCAATGATATGGACTCATCTCAAATTAAGGCATTGCTTGTTATAAGGTTGCCTATAGTCAACCACTTAAGATATTTCATCATTATAGGGTATTACTCATTATTTCATCATTAAGGTTTACTCATATCATTACCCAGACATTAGGGTTATGATTTATCATCATATTGCCCATGATTAGAATTCCATGCACTATAGCCCAAATTTAGGGTTTTACATAGCTTTACTCTGTGTTAGGTTTAAGGTTTCATATGACATCGCCCTCAATTAGGGTTTCACATGGAATCATCCTCAATTAGAGTTTCTCAGGGAATCACCCTCAATTAGGGTTTCACTAATCATCCCAATTAGGGTTTCATTCAATTACCCATAAATTAGGGATTCATTATTCCTCTAATTAGGGTTTGGTATTTCATTACCTTAAATTAGAGTTACCCAAGTCATTACCCTTAATTAGGGTTACACTATTACCCTTAATTAGGGTTACACTATTACCCTAGATTAGGGTTTTACTCAAAATTTCCCTAAATCAGGGTTAGGGTTCGTTAACCTTCTCAATTAGGGTTTCTTGATCTCTTTACTAAGGATCCTACCCTAAATCACCATATGAATCATACTCATGTATGAATTCATTTCTATCATTCTCTCCACTTGATTTGGTTACATCAACCATATGATCAAATACAAACAACTATGTTTGACATAGTATACTGAGTTATTGCTTCCATAAACAATTAGGGTTTGCTTAATTGAATAGCCTTCAACTCACGATTCCTTGGGAGTTAATCCCTCAAATTTGGTGAGTCATTATACCACATCATTAGGAATAGTAATCCCAAACATTCAACCCTTGTTCAATGCATTCAAACGGTCTTGAGACCGTTTACTCAAAAAGGTCAATTAAATCAGATTGAAAATCAGCACTTAATTCAATTAGGTTTCCCTAATTGATTAGGCTTCAACTCACGATTCCTTGGGAGTTAATCCCTCAAATTTGGAGGGTCATTAACCAACATCATTATAAACAGGAATCCCAAACGGTCAATGCTTGGTCAACACACTCAAATGGTCTTGAAACCGTTTTCCCAAACAGGTCAAGTTGATCAGGTTGAAAATCAGCATTTAATTCAATTCGATTTATCTAATTGATTGGCCTTCAACTCACGATTCCTTTGGAGTTAACCCCTAAAATTTGGAGGGTCATTATCCTACATAATTAGGAACAAGATTCCCAAACGGTCAACGCTTGTTCAACCATATCAAACGGTCTTGAAACCGTTTTCCCTAAAACAGTTTTCTGAAACTGCATAGCCAATCAATTTAAAACGATTTGGAATAGATATCAAGACCATTTGGCTTGGTACTTTTCTTTGGATAAGCATATAGGATGATGTCATCATCCCCTTCCTTCGCAAAACCAAGAACAGCAACTGTTATTGATGGAAATTGCAGCAAGGAAACAAGTATGTATCAAATTGAAGAAAACAATCAACAAAGCATAATTGATTGATGCAATAGCAATGATTAAGGGTTTGAGTTAGAAAACCCGCCTCCAATTGAGCTCCAAAGCTTCAAGATCACGCCATTAATGGTGGATGAAGCTCTAGCAACTCCCCCTAAGCTCGTCCTCAAGCTTATGGATGAAAAATTTGGCTAGGGTTGAAGAGGAGATCCAAATAAGAAGAAATCAATGATTTATTTTTTATTTCCACCATGGAATCAAGGAGAACGAAGGTCAAGGACCTTACCAACAGGTTGGGGTCGTCCTCCTGCTCCTCCACAGCTCCTTAGTCGTTTTCCAAGCAAGGGTAAAGAAAAGAATCCGAAATAGCCTTTGTTTTGGCTTGGTAAAGGTACTTTTATAAGAAACTTGGTGAGAGAGAAAATGCATTATTAAAATGCATTAAATTCCAAAAACATGGCCGCCTCTTCCCCCTCAAATTCCCCTCAAAATCCTTAAGGACGAGGCTATCTTCATTGCCTCTTATTCCTCTTCATTATCCATCAATTTAAAGAAAAGAAAATTAAGCACCTTAGATCATATTATAATAATATTCCAATTTGAGTGGATATTGCTTTTCTTTATAATAATGGTGAGTGGGTTATCCACTTGCTTGAGATATTTTCGTGGCCTAGCAAAGTCACAAATGTGTTCACACTTGAGCAAATTCAACCATCTCGTTTTTGGTTGAAGGCCCTTCAATTATTATATTTGTTTTTACACTAAATAGAATTAGGGTTTCAATTAGGATTAAATCTTGATTATTTTAATATCAAGATTCTCTCTCCTCCAACTTAATTCAAATGAGGCGCCCCTCTCATTTTATTTTCTCTACTTGATGCCAAGAAACATTAGGGACCTTATTGAAGTGGTAATTTACATATTACACCCTGGGTTTTGGATAAATTGCACATTACACCAAAACTAGGTTTTCATGCACATACATTGCTTTATCAGCTCTTTCTTGGTATTTAGGCTTCCATAAGCCATACCTCAGTATCATATTTACTCTCATGATGCTTCAACACATGAGGAACATATTATCATGCACAATTTGCACTTAAACCCCTCAACTTGGGTAATTTGCACTTTAGTCCAAAACAGGCAAAACATTGATTTCAACAATGTTCAAAAAGGATAAGAATTGTAATATAAGTTCCTCTTGAACCATAATTACCTTTCACAAGATGAGATTAAGCATTTAATCATCTTTCTTAATCAAAACGCCTAGGGTTAAGGTATAACCCAGGTCAGGGGTGTTACAAATTATAAACCCCTAACAAGGATTTCGTCCTCGAAATCCAGATAAAGGAAGACAAATGTATATTATTCATCATACTATCTAGTCTTCACATATCATCTCCTTATTATAGATACACCATAAAACTTTGATCAGCACCAAGTGTTTCCATACAAAATTCTCATAGAATCAACACACAAGGCACATGCCCCACTGTCCCTCATCATTGACTATAGAGTCAACTTTGTGTCAAATAACACTTTTCTTATTCAGAGAAGCATCATACATTCTTTATTAGTATCATGTTTATGCAGAGCATAAACCCCTAACATATGATGTTCATATTATTATAATCAGACTAATTTCACAGTTGACCAATCCAGGTAGCCAACCTAACCCATCTGATATCTCTCAGATACCATAATCTTTCACCTTGATATCTATCACATGTGTTGGAAACACATCATATATATCTCTTCCTTTCATCTGGGAACATTATGTGTTTCATATGTCCTCATCTTGGGACCAAAGTCCAAGATAACTAATACTTTTCTAAGTATCCATCACATGAACACATTTATCTTATGCACATCAAGTGTCCTAAGACCCACTTGATGGTCATGTCCCTGAAAGGAAAGAAAACAAGGATTCATATTCCTCTTATTAATTTATGTATTTTCAACTATTCATGAATCATTTACTCTTTAGCTCTTCCTAGGTTCCTTGCCTTTAGCATAGGAATTATAAGGATGATTACATGACATTATCCATTTAGCATGTTTATGATCATCTCATGATCTCATCATATTTCCCATTTCTTCGTTAGGGAAAATACATTTATTATACTTACATCATTATTGAACAGGTTTCATTTCCCTTATTCTTATCCTTATCTTATGAGGAGTACACTTTTAGTTCCTCATACAACATGCTCATTTGAGATTATCTCAGACTTCTCTTTCTTATACTTAGTATATCACACATTTATTCATTCCATATTTCTGATTTCATGATACTCATTAGATTGTATCAGAATGACTACTTGATCAGGGCAATCAGAGAGATTACAATCTAAGAGTTTCCATACTCACTTTATCATCAATAGTTGTATACCTGGCCAGGGTATATAAATACTGAGATTAGGTAGTATGCACTTTATTTGCGATCATATTCCTCACTTTTAATATCATTATACACACATGACTTTCCCATGTTCCAACATGACTAAGTCATTTAGGAACTCTTTTAAAGCTCAAACTTCTGTATTAAGGACTGATAACCTAGATCGTAAAGCTAGTATCCAGTCCACTATATGCATTACTGTTGCTCTAATCTACCCAACAGTAATACTTAAAGAAAGATTTTCTTATCATAAATGGATCAACTAGGAGACTCTTAGGCAATTGTCTCTGTCTTGCCTGCTCCCATGCACCTCTTCTTGGTGCAATATTGCTGCTCTCAGCAGCAATCTCCTCATGTGACCCAGTCATCTTTAAGTTCTTCTTCTCTTATATGAGCAGAAGACATTATCAGATACACTAGATGATACCAGAACAGACTCTACTACCTTAGTCCTATGTCTCTGTAGACTCAGCGAACCTAGAGCTCTGATACCACTTAATTGTAGCATCCAACTAACAAAAACATAATTAACTAATGCGGAAGCGTTCACTAAGCAGCGGATTATAGAAAATCACTAAAAATTTAAAACCTTTTTCAAAGAGACCCAATCATAGGAAAACTCTTTCAACAAGAACCAATGTCTTACATTTACATCATGGTTCATAAGTATATATCTTATACCATCTCTTTTCAAGGGTTACAACATCAACTGCCTTGTTAAAAGCTAAACACAGACAACATAATAACCTCGAGGCATCAAGCCAAAATCTCAAAACGATACATTAAAAGCACTAAGTACTAACTCCGAGGACCTGAGAGTACAGAGACGACACATAGGACTTCTATCTACCAAACACGATAGACAGCACACTCAACCTGAGTTGTCACTGCTGTCCTTGTAGATGCTGATGTTCTTCATCCGAAAGATATTATCAGTCTCTTTCACACTCGTCCACCTAAAAATGTTGGTTCCCACGGGGGTGAGACAATTGAAAATTGCCCCAGCGAGAGATATAACTCTCCGCCAGAAACATCATTATTGTAGTTTAATGAATATAAAACTGAGCAGAGGATAAGCAGTTTAGATCATTCTCATCTTTTAAAGTATTACACATATCTATGATTGAATAGTAATTCATCTATTCTCTTTATAAGAAATAGAAAGAACATGTATAACATTCATCTACCATACATTTTCAACATCTCAAGCTTTGCTCATGTCATTCATTATTCTGATGTGTCACCCATGATTCATTCTTGTTTCTATTTGTTGGCCTTAGCCAATCTGCTAAACAAGTATTCACTTATTCCAGACATGTGATTATATAAATCATCATGTATTATTCAAGCATTAAACTATATCAATCAGGTATAAATATTTCAGGCATTGGACTATACCAATCCTGATTACACATCCAGGCATTGGACTTTAACCAAACCTAATTACAAGCATTAAGCCTCTGTCAGGTATTTCTAATTATAGAGGCATGGATAGCATGTGAAACATAACTATCAACATGAGATATCTAGCATCATGATTATAATCAACAGTAGCAGTAAGATATCAACATAAGCATGACCATTGTATGTACACAATTACAGTCTTATGCATATCCACAACATAAGTATAATTACTATCTCTTAGTTGCACTAAGCATCATCTTTATGTAAAGAGAACAAACATGGGTTTCCATTCAATGTGAAGCGTCATGTATAACCCTAAACAGATATGCTATACGGCTGTATTACATCTTTTATTATGCCCTGGGGAATTTGAATCGTACCATTCAAAGTCCAACCGACCCCTGCGAAGGGCTATTCGGTTCCGTAAAAGATCTAGGAGTACCGGAATCCTAAGATCTCTTCCCCTCGGTCAGTACGAGTAAACTGCAGTGACATACCAGTCAAACTGCCAACAGTGACATATAGTCAACTGATAACAACTAGTCCGTACTTGGTACAAGTTACGACACTAGAAAACAGGGTATACAAAACCCTCTAATCCGAGGTACAACCGCAGCTGTCCTCAATCACATCAAATATTTGAGGCATGACCATAGCCATCCTCTGTAACCTGCAATTGTGGATGACAAGTATATATATCCTCAACCTGCCACCCCCGCATATTCAACAATATGCGCTCCGAGTTTCCCTTAGGAATACTCGTTTCACCATCCAGCAAGTTCTGACACTGAAGATGGTTCTACGGCACAGGGCACTACATGATTAGAGTTGCACTTAATTAGTTATGCCAATTAGGTGAATTAAGGCTGCATCAAACAAGTGGACATACAAACCCTAATTCATTTCTAGCAAGCATATAAATATCAAAACCTGAAAAGATATAAAACATATGAAACATAATTTCTCATCTCTTCATCACATAGTAATATTCACTTGCCATAATTTCTCATCTCTTCATCACATGGTAATATTCACTTGCCATTCATTAGATTACACCAATTATCATATTATCACAGGATATAAATCCTTTTCACAATAGCACAGGGTATCAACCCTTATCAACATAAGAGGAATACACCTCATTCAGGGCTCAATCATGCCCATGAAACATCTTGTTACTTCTTACCAGGTAACATCTAACCATATGGCTCACAAGGCCATTAAACATCTTGTCACCTCTCACTAGGCAACAATAACATATTAACTCATGTAATATAATAGTAACACCACTATTTCCTCCACAGGGTTAGGGTTTACTATTCACATCAATTAGGGTTTCATGTTTATTTTATCAATACAACCCTAATATATTGTTCCATACATCTAGGAGCATCCATCGACATTCCAAGTATTTAATATTCTTATCATTTATCATTAAATGATCATCAACACAAGGTATGAGTTTATCTCTCATCATTATTATGGTATGATTACATCATACTCATTTTAGCTTACTTATCAAGTATGTTAAACTCATTACATTTCATTGTGACAATTTACATAACACTCTCCTTGTGTATCTTATCTAAAAATATTGGATTTGAGATGCATCAAGGTATATCAACCCTGAAATGCTAAATGTGATATCTATCATGTCTCAATGTATCACTTCCCTCATCACTTCTATCTTACATGAGTTTATTAACTTATCTTATAATAAGGAATTTCACATCTTAATACTTTCATCCACCAACCTATCACCTTTACCATGATGTGCATAGATCACACACAAGGATTGTCCAACTATCTTCAATGATATGGACTCATCTCAAATTAAGGCATTGCTTGTTATAAGGTTGCCTATAGTCAACCACTTAAGATATTTCATCATTATAGGGTATTACTCATTATTTCATCATTAAGGTTTACTCATATCATTACCCAGACATTAGGGTTATGATTTATCATCATATTGCCCATGATTAGAATTCCATGCACTATAGCCCAAATTTAGGGTTTTACATAGCTTTACTCTGTGTTAGGTTTAAGGTTTCATATGACATCGCCCTCAATTAGGGTTTCACATGGAATCATCCTCAATTAGAGTTTCTCAGGGAATCACCCTCAATTAGGGTTTCACTAATCATCCCAATTAGGGTTTCATTCAATTACCCATAAATTAGGGATTCATTATTCCTCTAATTAGGGTTTGGTATTTCATTACCTTAAATTAGAGTTACCCAAGTCATTACCCTTAATTAGGGTTACACTATTACCCTTAATTAGGGTTACACTATTACCCTAGATTAGGGTTTTACTCAAAATTTCCCTAAATCAGGGTTAGGGTTCGTTAACCTTCTCAATTAGGGTTTCTTGATCTCTTTACTAAGGATCCTACCCTAAATCACCATATGAATCATACTCATGTATGAATTCATTTCTATCATTCTCTCCACTTGATTTGGTTACATCAACCATATGATCAAATACAAACAACTATGTTTGACATAGTATACTGAGTTATTGCTTCCATAAACAATTAGGGTTTGCTTAATTGAATAGCCTTCAACTCACGATTCCTTGGGAGTTAATCCCTCAAATTTGGTGAGTCATTATACCACATCATTAGGAACAGTAATCCCAAACATTCAACCCTTGTTCAATGCATTCAAACGGTCTTGAGACCGTTTACTCAAAAAGGTCAATTAAATCAGATTGAAAATCAGCACTTAATTCAATTAGGTTTCCCTAATTGATTAGGCTTCAACTCACGATTCCTTGGGAGTTAATCCCTCAAATTTGGAGGGTCATTAACCAACATCATTATAAACAGGAATCCCAAACGGTCAATTCTTGGTCAACACACTCAAATGGTCTTGAAACCGTTTTCCCAAACAGGTCAAGTTGATCAGGTTGAAAATCAGCATTTAATTCAATTCGATTTATCTAATTGATTGGCCTTCAACTCACGATTCCTTTGGAGTTAACCCCTAAAATTTGGAGGGTCATTATCCTACATAATTAGGAACAAGATTCCCAAACGGTCAACGCTTGTTCAACCATATCAAACGGTCTTGAAACCGTTTTCCCTAAAACAGTTTTCTGAAACTGCATAGCCAATCAATTTAAAACGATTTGGAATAGATATCAAGACCATTTGGCTTGGTACTTTTCTTTGGATAAGCATATAGGATGATGTCATCATCCCCTTCCTTCGCAAAACCAAGAACAGCAACTGTTATTGATGGAAATTGCAGCAAGGAAACAAGTATGTATCAAATTGAAGAAAACAATCAACAAAGCATAATTGATTGATGCAATAGCAATGATTAAGGGTTTGAGTTAGAAAACCCGCCTCCAATTGAGCTCCAAAGCTTCAAGATCACGCCATTAATGGTGGATGAAGCTCTAGCAACTCCCCCTAAGCTCGTCCTCAAGCTTTTGGATGAAAAATTTGGCTAGGGTTGAAGAGGAGATCCAAATAAGAAGAAATCAATGATTTATTTTTTATTTCCACCATGGAATCAAGGAGAACGAAGGTCAAGGACCTTACCAACAGGTTGGGGTCGTCCTCCTGCTCCTCCACAGCTCCTTAGTCGTTTTCCAAGCAAGGGTAAAGAAAAGAATCCGAAATAGCCTTTGTTTTGGCTTGGTAAAGGTACTTTTATAAGAAACTTGGTGAGAGAGAAAATGCATTATTAAAATGCATTAAATTCCAAAAACATGGCCGCCTCTTCCCCCTCAAATTCCCCTCAAAATCCTTAAGGACGAGGCTATCTTCATTGCCTCTTATTCCTCTTCATTATCCATCAATTTAAAGAAAAGAAAATTAAGCACCTTAGATCATATTATAATAATATTCCAATTTGAGTGGATATTGCTTTTCTTTATAATAATGGTGAGTGGGTTATCCACTTGCTTGAGATATTTTCGTGGCCTAGCAAAGTCACAAATGTGTTCACACTTGAGCAAATTCAACCATCTCGTTTTTGGTTGAAGGCCCTTCAATTATTATATTTGTTTTTACACTAAATAGAATTAGGGTTTCAATTAGGATTAAATCTTGATTATTTTAATATCAAGATTCTCTCTCCTCCAACTTAATTCAAATGAGGCGCCCCTCTCATTTTATTTTCTCTACTTGATGCCAAGAAACATTAGGGACCTTATTGAAGTGGTAATTTACATATTACACCCTGGGTTTTGGATAAATTGCACATTACACCAAAACTAGGTTTTCATGCACATACATTGCTTTATCAGCTCTTTCTTGGTATTTAGGCTTCCATAAGCCATACCTCAGTATCATATTTACTCTCATGATGCTTCAACACATGAGGAACATATTATCATGCACAATTTGCACTTAAACCCCTCAACTTGGGTAATTTGCACTTTAGTCCAAAACAGGCAAAACATTGATTTCAACAATGTTCAAAAAGGATAAGAATTGTAATATAAGTTCCTCTTGAACCATAATTACCTTTCACAAGATGAGATTAAGCATTTAATCATCTTTCTTAATCAAAACGCCTAGGGTTAAGGTATAACCCAGGTCAGGGGTGTTACACTTGACTTCATGAGATAAAGAATGCTATAAAATTAAGAGAAAGAAAGTTTAGAGTCATATAGAGTATGATTCAACTTAATATGTGAAATTGCAAGGTAATGTGTGGATGTACTATCTCCGCTCTTGGAATGGATTGAACTTTGTGTTTGGGCTGCAGCCAAATGCTTATTTCATTTCATTATGAGGGAGGGAGATTGGATAGACACACGTTATTCTTAAAATTGAGATAATAAGGATAAATATCCTACATTTAATGTGTAATGACATGATCTAGGGTTAGAGGCGTTACCTCACCCTTGTGTGCAAATAATGAATAATAGGTTGGAAACCTAGGTGAAAAGAGAAATCACCAAGTAATAATGAAATCACCAATAAGAATGGAATCATCAAGAGATGATGAGGTGTGAATACTAAAGATGGGGATTTACTTGAATTTCAATTCAAGTGCCAATCTTAGTAATGAAATGAAAATTGATTAAGTAGGGTCTTAACCCTAAGTTTTAAAAATAATATGAGTTATCATTCACCTAGGCTTAGTGGGCCTGAATTTTGGGGACAAAATTCCTTTTAAGGAGGGGTGAATGTTATGTCCTCAATTTTGGTAAAATTGAATGATATGAATGTAAAGCATGGTTGGATAAATAATTTTGTCCAATGATATAATTGATGGAATAATAGTGTTAATTTCCTTCGTGGCATTGGTGCTTGTGGAACAAATTGATAAATAGAAGGAACTTGTAATAATGGTTTTGTTTTGTCAATAAAGTGTCATGCTTTCCTTGACGGCTTATTACTGCCAAATCCAAAGTCTTAATAAGAATATGATAATGCTTTTTCATGACCTTTGGATTAATAAGAATAAAAGGCAAGAGTTTTGTAGAAAGGATTGAGGGAGGAATATATTCTCTTCTAGAATTATTCCTTGTTTTTCCATGGTATTAGTTATCGGGTATAAGGGTGTCTTTAATGCATACGGAAAAGAGAGTTATGCATGCCTTGCCTTTTTGGCATATTGCTTGAATGTAATGTAAAGGATGAAAAAAGAAAGGAGAGAGAGAGAGATAGATGCCTCGTGAGGTCTCTCTCCTTACTAGATCAACAAATTAACAATATGGGGAAAGGAAAAAGAAAAGAACAAGGAAAGTAATTAATCATCTTCCTTTTGTGGATCATGGTATACGTGTCTCTCTCACCCTTCCTTGCCTCATACGTAGTACCCCTTAGGGTTTCTACTAGATATCTATATATATAAATGAGACCATAAACTCTTGTATCGACCTTGGATATCAGCCACCGTTGTCCACAAGAACCGTATAATGGTCCTAGATGGCAGAACTCCCCTCCAGGGATAAGCCGAGCAGGTCATGGAGTGGTTCTTCAACTCCAAGAGGGATGAAACCTTGCCACCTCCCTCCATCGTCCTCCATGAGAAACTTAAAGGTCTCCCAACCTCTTCTATACTCACTGCTCCCCTGCCTGCCTTCTTCCTACCTGCACTCAAACACATCAAAAGGGAGATAGTCTTGGAGCCGGTCTAAGGGGGAGATATCAATCTGCTCATAAGGACTTGCAGAGGATCCCCGCCCCAGGTACGTCGGCTTGAGCGGTAGGACTGCCCCTCTACGGAGTTCTTGGGACTGTCACGTCAAGTCACAACCCTATTTGAGAAGGCGACGGCTCGAAGATGCAAGTGCGATCCTCCAAGAGAAGGTGGCTGCTACAGGTCCGACACCAACCAGGGATCGGGTTCGCTGCTGCACGGCGAGCCAGGTCGGGGAGAAAGCTCCTCGCCGAGTCTCCAAACAGAGGTCAGGAGAACGAGAGTCTGTCCACGGCGAGATGATTCTTCTCCATCTATTCTAAACATCGCAAGGTAACCTTTCTTCCTAGTCATGGGTGAGGTTGGAAGTGATCGTAACCCTAGAGCTTGAACAGTAGCGTTTTTGCACCTCTAGACCTCGCAAACCAGACCTTCATTACATTTCCTTAGGGTTGGTCTGAGTCCGTTGGAGGTCTGGGAATCTTCTCTGACCTACATCGGGGTTCTTGAGCCACTGGGCCAAGGATCCAACCACGGGGTTGGTCCTCCCGCCGTCCCGCGGGGTCGCGCAGCCGCGATCGCAAGGTAGGGGGCGACCCGGAGGTGTTTGACCAAGATACCCCGACCTGGTAATGTAAGGCATGGGGCTACAATAGTCAATTCGTTCTATTTTTAAGTCATTAGCCTTGTGGGCGCTGGGCTGAGATGGCCTCTGGCCATTGGCCAAGCCTGGGCCCGCGTGACATATAAAGGTATAACAAACGCTGACGTGTCAGCGTGTAATTGGTCCAATCTGATTATCTTGTGAATAATTTAGTTAATTACTGACAACTCAGAATATAGCAAAACTATATATCAAATTGATATGAAAAACGAGTAGAATCCAAATAAAATATGATCAAAGTCTGTTTATGCTTCCTGTTCTAAAAGTATGTACAATACATGTTCTAATGTGTTTAATGTAAAAGAAAGACTAGTTTTGGTTAATATGACACGTAATTGGACATGTTCGTTTATGTTAAGATAATGCCTGATCTAGACATGTATAATGAAGAAATCCTTGATAATGATGAATAATGGATGATTCTAGATTAATGACCTTATTCATGTTATTTTAAGGTTCGAAACCAATGTGAACATCTTGATATAATTTTAATGTGACTTAGGTGTCATGAATAGTTTAATATGATTAAGATGCTAATTAGGGTTTAACCTAACATGGACGATTGAGTGGTAATATTGGAAACCATGATATAATAGAATTAGGGTTTGTAACCCTAATCCTTAGTCCAAATGAGAGATAACCAAAACCCTAGTCTAGGAGCGCATCTAGATCTGAGTAATGTAATGCGAATACATGGTGACACATATGTAGTGTGCTTGTTTCAGATTGAATGTCTTATTGCTTGGATGTTTGGATACACTCTTAAAGCATATCATGTTCTGCATGGTTTCTACATGGCAAAGGTACGTGGTTACGCTTATGATTACATGTATCGAATTCTGATATTTCTAATGCTTCTCGATGAGATTGAATGACAAATAAAATGCTTGCTTGGTTATTTAGTTCTTGCAAACTATAAAGTTCATATGAGTATCATGTAAAGTACATAACTACATTCTGAACCCTGGGTCAGACTGATCTTAAGGGTAATGCACACGAGCCCCGGAGGGATAGTGATTACACCTGAGGTAGTGGACCAGATAAGGGTTAGAATATGAAAATGAGTTTATATTCAAGATAAAGATGTTTGCTTATATCTGTACTTGTGATTATTGTTTGAATCCACGTACCAGTATAGAAATATACTGATCGCGTATTTGTTTGTCGGTGTTTTAGGTATCAGATATACTTGATAGCGTGGACATGAGGGTACAGATAAAGATGTTGAAGACACTACAGTTTAATCATGAAGGTTTAGTCTTAATGGTTTATCTTCACACCTATAAAAGTTAATTCTGTTTAAAAGTTATGTAACTCCTTAGAGGAGCTTTTTATCTAAACATGTAAATATTTGATCATTAATGGAAATTGTTTACTATTTTGTATTATTTCATGAATCTGATCCTGGAAATTATGATTAACGATCTGTGACTTTAAGGTCTTTTAGACACTCAAAAGTGCGGGTCGTTACAAATCAAGTTTTGATGTAGGCCATCAACAAGCAAAACATTCTTGATACATAGCTCATTTCCTACATCACCCTCACCTATGACCTTACCCTTCTTGTTGTCCCCAAAGGTTACTGATCCTCCTTTCTTTTTCATAAACTTGTTGAAATGGCTGATTTCTCTAGTCATGTGCTTAGAGCAACCACTATCAACAATCCATCTCTTTTTAACCTGCAAGAAGGAAGGATGTTGGTACCCAACTCAAACTTTGGGATTCAGGGTTAGCTTGGGGACCCATTTCATCTTTGGGTTGGTCCCCTTGGGCTTGTAAGGACAATAAGTAGAGTAATGATCATCACATTTAAAATGAACACATACCATAGGATTCTTAGAGCCGGATGTCTCTCCATGGAAGATAGGAGGTTCCACACTCTTCTTCTTACCCTTGTTCTTGCTCTTTCTCTTACCTTTGGGAGCAGTCCCATCATATCCCAAACCACTAGTACCAATTTGTTTTTGGTAGAGTGTTTTAGGACATCATTGAGGGATTTCTTTCCCGTAAGAAACTTTTGCAAAGAAGATCTTAACTTGGAATTATCATCACTAAGGTTAATGACAGTAGTAGAAAGACTAGCAAGATCATCTCTAGCATGCGATAGGTTGACCTCTAAACAGAGGGCTTTAGTATGAAAGGAATCTCATTCTAAATCTATGCTAGCAACTTCATTACTTTGCAAAATAGGTCTAAAAGATAAATCATTAACTTGAGCAAGTAACTTGGCATTTTCATATTTAAGAAACAAAATTTCCTTTTGATAAATATGAATCTCTTGCTTCCTAGCATCATCAATGAGAGTTAGTTCTACATTTTCAGTTTTAAGAACATCTAACTCATTTTGGCACTTTTGGTTATCTTCCTTAAGATCTGCAATAGTCTTAAGATAGACCCCATTCTCAACATATACTCCATTATGTTGAAGCTCAAGGTCAAGAAATTTCCTTTGCAAAGAATCTATGCTATCAAGGAGAAGTTTTTCATTATTATCATGAATCTCAATTTTAGCATAAAGATCATCTACTATCTTGCCTAATATTTTCCTTTTAGATTTGCAATTAGCAAAAGATGACCGACAATCATTAAGCATATCAATAAGAGTTGCCTTAGATAACTCACACAAATTGACTTCACTTACCTCACTTACCTCACCTACATCTTCACTTGTATAGGCCATGAGAGCAAGGTGGCATTCTCCATCTTTGGAGCTTGAAGAGCTTGAGGAGGACTCCTCCCAAGCTACATGAGTTGCATCTTTGGATCTTCTTTCTTTCTTTTCTTTCTTCTTGTACTTTCCTTCTCTCTTGTACTCCTTGTCTGTCTTGTGGCTTCTCTTGTGATGACTCTTAGCCTTTGAGCAGTCACTCTTGAAATGGCCTTTTTGGCCACACTCATAGCATCTCAGAGTTGATGAAGAGGGCTTCCCCTTGTAGTGTTTGCCCTTGGAGTAGTTTGCTTCATGCTCATTTGGGCCTTCATCTTCACTTGAGGAAGGGGTAGGAGACTTTAGAGCTAGTTTTTGCTGCTACATCATCTCTTCTATTTGTGTTTTGAAGTTTGTGTCCTTTATCTTCTTGGAATCCTTCTCTTCTCTTTTCTATTCCTCTTCTTGCTTAACAAGCCTAGGTTCATGGGCTTGAAGGTTACCAACCAGCTCCTCGGTTGACAACTCACTTAGCTTGTACACCTCTTCAATGGATGTAACCTTGGGCTCCCATCTCTTAGGAAGAGATCTCAAGATCTTGGAGTTGATAGTGCCTTTGTCTAACACACTCCCAAGGGCTGCCAATCCATTGATGATCACATTGAGCCTAGTGTACATATCAACAACTCTCTCATTCTTACCCATCTTGAAGTTCTCAAGTATCCCACCAAGCATGTAGATCTTGGCTTCCTTTACTTGCTCCGTACCTTCATAGGTGACACATAGCTTGTTCCAAATTTCATGTGCAGTGTCCCAAGAAGATATCCGGTTGAACTCAGATGGAGTGAGGGCTGCGTAGATGATGCTCACTGCTCTTGCATTGAGTTGAGCTTGCTTCATTTGTGCTTCAGTCTAAGTGGAGATTTCCCCCCTTGGGTCTTCATACTTGAGGTGAACCACCTTCCACATCTCATAGCTCACACCTTGAAGGTAGAACTGCTTCCTTCTCTTTCAATATAGGAAGTTGGTGTCTTTGAAGACCGGAGGTCTCATGGAGTAGCTCCCTTCTAGGTTGAGGGATCCAAGAGACAAATCACACATCTTCTCCTACTTGTTGAAGTAGCTTGGAGAAGATCTACTCTGATATTACTTGTTGGATCAAGGGCTCTAGAGGGGGGGTGAATAGAGTTTTACAAATGTCACAATAAGGATTAGACCACCAAATTATATAAAGTGTAAAAGTTTAAACAAGCTGCAATTTGATGTCGTAATCTAACATGCATAGAAAGGATGAGAGACAAGGAAGATCAAGCACTTGGATAGGTGGTTTAGAGTGGTTCCATGTCCTAAACTTAGGAGCAATGTCAGTCCACTACCTAGAGTGGGTTAGTCTCTAGGGTTTGCAATCTTGGTACTCTTATATTCCACAATAAGATTACAAGATACAACAACCACACATCCAAGGGCTTAGTACCTCAAGCAAAGATCTTCAACCTATTGAAGGAGCTTACCCACTTGAACCATGGAGACTTCAGCCATCAACATGGACTTACCCACTCCTTCCTTCAAGTATTCTACCTTTAAGGGATTACCTATCTTCATTGAGCGTCGCCTTGACTATCTCCTTCACTTGGAGATCTTGATCACCTATCTCCTTCACTTCGAGATCTAGAGCACCTTGCTTTCTTCAACCTTGAAGAACAGCACCTCCTTCTCCTTCACTTGGTGAAGATCTTCAACCTTTTCTTTGATAGGAAAGAGGGTAAGAAGATGGTGGAGGAGAGCTTTACATCAATACATGGGGCAACTCTCTTACAAAGGAACCTATCTCACTCATGCTCACAAATTTGACTTGCAGGTAGTGAGGGAAAAGGGCTCAAAGGGTTAGAACACTCTCAACTATGTTAGGACCAAGTTTGTAATGAACGAGCAGCCTTAGAATGAACTGCAAGAGGTCCTATTTATAGTTGAGGGTGCCCTTTAAGTTGTGGGACACTTAGATACAAAAATATCAATTTTTTTTCTCAAAGCAACGACTCTATTTTTGTTCAAAACACACACCAACAGTCACATCACTTTTTCTACAAAATTCCATACAGTGCAATCAGTCGAGTTTCAATAAAGTTAACTCAACTGATCAAGTAAAAGAAAAAATGGATATTCAAACTGTTGGTCGAGTTTGTTCTGAGGAAACTCGACCAATCAATGAAGATCGTTTTGGTCATGCACTCGGTCTGTTGAGTTCTGTGAAAACACAACTAGAATGATCAATGAAGATCATTTTGGTCAGGCACTCGATCGGTCGAGTTATGTGAAAACACAACTCGACCGATGCTATCTTCAGAAAATTGATCAAGATGGATCGACTGGGGAAAACTCGACCGATTGACAACCTGATGGAAATCTTTGAAAATGAATCTAAAGTGATTTAACTTTGGTGTTTTATGTCCCAATCATTTTTCTCATCTAAGTTACAAGTCAATTCATCATTACAAGTGATTAAAAAAATGTTCTAAGGTCATTTACATAGATTTCCACAAATGCACACTTGTAGCTCTTTGACTTGAACTTGAGCCATTCTTGGGCTTTTGATTTTGGATCCTTTTCATGTACCTAATACCTGAAATCAATCTTTAATACACATATTAGATACATATGAATGGAATGGTTAAGTCATTATCAAAGCATGGACAATGTATAACCTCTAGGTCAATAGTATTGTATCATAAGTATGCAAGTTTTATCTAGGGTGTCCTATGATCAATACTATTTATAGGAATGGATTATGAGTGTCTAGGGAAACTTAGGGTAGTGTCTAGAGTGATCCAGTATGAGAAATAACCATTATAGTTGGGTCAATGTAGGTGCAATGACTAATTCATTCATTAACAATATTAGCATTCTAAAACCCATCACGGTCGATGAAATTCTCGACCCAAGCTTCCTTGGTCGAGAAATTTTTTGACCGGGTTTGGTCTAAGTGTCAAACTTCAATTTTAATGACTAATTATCATTCAAACTACTTGGTCAAACAACTTAACGGTCTTTTCTTGCTTCACATATATTTTTTGACTGGGTTTTTCTCACTCGACAATGTTTTTGATCGAGAATGAATCAGAGCTAGCTAATTGTAAAGGTTCATCTGGTGCTCTGAGTCTTCAACTGAGGGGGTTCTCAGTTGAAAATTTATTTGATCGAGAGAGTCTCTGTTGACAAGTTACTTGACCAAGAAATTCCTGGAAATTGGTTTAGCAAATGTTGGAAAACTTATCTAATGATTTTTCTAATGTGAACCAACATATCCTAAACACTTAGTTTAGATATATGAATAGTTTTGGGATAGCTGGGGTTGGTCTGTAGCTTGATTTTATATGAGTTTTAAGAGCTTATACATTTGTATTACAAGTAAGCACATATGCACAATAATGCAAGTATATGACACTCCAATTTTGATGAATTTTTCTCAACATGCACTTGTACGTGAAACACAAAGATAGCATGTTAGATCCTCAAATAAGAAATGTTTTTCATCATCAATTGATAAGGTGAGCTAATGTCTAATTTAGCCAACAATCTCCCCCTTTCTGAAGATGACAAAACATTTCGATAAGCAAAAATTTGAAATGAAATTTTCCATACCTTGGTGAGATTGTAACGACCCACACTTTTGAGTGTCTGAAAGACCTTAAAGTCACATATTTTCCCTCATAGATTCTAGGATCAGATTCATGAAATAATATAGAATAGTAAACAATTTCCTTTAATGATCAAATATTTACATGTTTACATAAAAAGATCCTCTAAGAAGTTACATAATCTTTTAATCAAAATTAACTTTTACATGTGTGAAGATAAACCATTAAGACTAAACCTTCATGATTAAACTGTAGTGTCTTCCACATCTCTATTTGTACCCTCTTATCCAAGAATCAAGTATATTTGATACCTAAAATTCCGACAAATGAATACACGATCAATATATTTCTATACTGGTATGTGGATTCAAACAATAATCACAGGTACATATATAAGAAACATCTTTATCTTGCATATAAGAATATAAACACGTTTTCATATTCTAACCCTTATCCAGTCTACTACCTCAAGTGTAATAACTGTCCCTCTGGGGATCATGTGCATTACCGTTCAGATCATTCTAACCCAGAGTTCAAAATATTGTTATTTACTTTACATGATACTCATAGGAACTTTATAGTTTGCAAGAACTAAATAAACAATCAATTTGTTTATTTTTCATTCAATCACATCGAGAAACATCGACAATCTTAGAATTCGATACATGTATTCATAAGCATAAGCAAATACCTTATTCCATCACAGAAACCATGCAGAACATCATATACTTTACGAGTGTATCCAAACATCCAAGCAACCAAGCATATAATCAACAATATCTGAAACATGCATACTACATATGTGTCACCATGTATTCGCATTACAGTAAACATATCTAGATCCACTCCTAAACTAGGGTTTAGGGTTATCTCGTGTCTAGACCATGGATTAGGGTTACAAACCCTAATTCCATCATATTATGGTTTCTAAGATTACAAATTTCAGTTATTCATATTAGGTGAAACCATAAACATCAACTTAAGTATATTAGATTACCCGTGATACCTAAATCATGTTACTAACTTTATGATCATAACATAATATTGACATTGGTTTATAAACTCTAAATCAACATGAATATGATTATCAATCTAAGAACGTCAATTATTCATCATTATCAAGGATTTCCCCCTTATACATGTCTAGATCAGGCATTAACACAACATAAACGAATCTATCCAATCAAGTATCAGAATAAGGCAAATCTAGGTTTTCCCTTTTCATTAACACATTAGGACATGTATTGCATATATTTTTAGAACTAGAAACATAATCAGGTTCTCTAACTATTTTATTTGGATTACTCTCATTCTCTTGGTCAACTTGATATATAATATTGCTATATTTCGAGCTACCAATAATTAACTAGAATTATTGCAAGATAAGTATAAACTGACCAATGGAAGGTGGCCACATAGACAACTTATTCATTGTTCATACCTTTCTACACCGAGCCTAAGTTATGTTCAAAAGACTATTTTGCCCATGGGCCGCAATTCGTTTCTTCACAGACTGGAGGATCATTTTGGTCAGGTCGACTCAACCCATCTCCCTCCTCATGCTAAGTGGCCGCTACGTGCATGTACGCTGGCGTCGCGGCTGGAGAGGGAGTCGTCAGTTTCCCTTCGATGCTTGCACGCCCCCACACCCTCAGCATTATCTATTGTGGCCACCCTCGTCCTCCTTCTGGCGAAAACGACAACAAAAGCAGCCAGGTTCTCATTCGTGCGCCACTGGCGCCATGGCTGTGGCTTCACACTCGGCCTCTGCTCCACGCGAAGGCGGTGCTCAACCTTGGTGCCTCTGCCTGCCCCTACAGTAGAGCACCACGACCATCCTGACCACCCTCAGGCCCCCCACTTCCTTGTACCATCTCCAGCTACCTCCTCCCGAGCCAGTGTCGACGCTCGATGCCAGGACTGGAGTCAGCTGCAAGTAGACTTAGACAACCACTACCCTTCACCTCGACGCTCAAGGTTGGCGAGATCTCAACCTCCTTCTTCCCTTACCAGTGGAAAGACCCTTCCATGTCTGCCACTCACCGCCTGTCGGGCATCGTGGCGGGGATGGGTGAGATCTTAGAGCTTCCTGCAGAGCTCAGGGCTGTCCGCCTAGACTAGGGCACAATGTGGGGGAGGGGCTTGGGATGGTTGCCATGCCTCCACGATCTGCAACCTTGTTGTCAATGTCCTTGATCTCTACATAATGCAAGACATGTCCAAAAGAAGGAGGGATGGTTCATCTTATATAGCATCAGGGTAGGGTTTATAGAAGGATGGTGAGAAGGGAAGGATATGACAGCAAGCTTGGCATGTCCCCTTTTATCATGATATACCGGGTTGGTCCTCCAGGAAAGTCCCACTTTCCCCTTTTTCCATAAAGAGAGTTAGGGTCACGATATATTGATTTGGGAAGGAGTTTCCCTACATCATATATACTAACAAATAAACAACTTCCTTTATATATTTCATTATTCATATATACCATCAAAGTACCCCCTTTTCTTGCCTTATATTGGCCTCCTTCACAATTATGGAGTTCCTTCATGGGAAAGTATCTTTTGTTGTAAAGAGAGAATTTAATAGATTTACCATATGGCAACATTGGTAATCCAAAGGAAACATGCACAATATAGATAGTTCCTTATTATCTCTCTTTGCTTTATCCTCTAAACTGAAATATAGGAACTCATTAATATTATCTCAATAATATTCTATAATTGAGATTTATTGGGATGTCTTTTTATACAAACTTGATCTTTTAAGCATCTCATTAAAGCAAGTACCATTACTTCATGAATCTTCCTTTTCCTCTCAATTTCTAGAATCCTCTAATTTTCCATTATTATTTTCATGTGTACCAAAAGATAAATTGGAATATTGTTGTTTGATGTCTCTAACATTGTGTTGTCCATGATGTCTAGATAATTACTCTTTTAATTATCTAAAACACTATATATTTTATTTTCTTTTGCATATTATTCCATGAATAATACAAATAAGGGACTCATCTATCAATTCATGTTTTATATTCAATTTTACAAAAATTGAGGATATAACATTCACCCCTCCTTAAAAGGAATTTTGTCCCCAAAATTCAGGCCTATTAAGCCTAGGTGAAAGATAACTCATATTATTCTCAAAACTTAGGATTAGCACCTTACTTAGATGTGTTAACCACTTTTCATTAATATACCAATTTTCATATTTTATTACTAAGATTGGCACTTGAATTGAAATTCAAGTATATCCACATCTTTGGTATACACATCCTATCATCAGTTGATGATTTCATTCTCGTTGGTGATTCTATTATCACTTGGTGATTTCTCTTTTCAACCTACTATTCATTATATATTTTCACATGAGGGTGAGATGACAACTCTAACCACAATTCACATTATTACACATTCAATGTAGGATATTCATCCTCATTATCTCATTTTTAAGCATAACATGTGTCTATCCAATCTCCCTCCTTCATAATGAAATGAAATAAGCATTTGATGCAGTCCAAACACAAAGTTCATTCCATTCCAAGAGCGGAGATAGTACATCCACACATTACCTTTCAATTTCACACATTAAGTTGAATCATGTTCAAATGACTCTAAACTTACTTGTTCTTAATTTCATAACATTCTTATATTCCATGAAGTTAAGTGTCCCTTTTCTTGCTCTCAAGTTAGGGCACAACTTCTCTTAAGTTTCCATGACTTCCTTATATATTTTATATTTACATCTCATGTATAATTATGAGTCTTAGCCAAATCCTTCAGGTCTCTAGGGGTATAGGTACCTTTTGGAGTGATCTCATCCTTATGCATCAAGGGAGTGTCTTTATATTCACCCTACTGGGCCACATGAACATCAGGGAGGTGGCCAACCTCCTGAGACATGGGCCTAGGGAAAACCAACTGTTACCTCCTGACCACTTGGTCATGTGCATCCAGGACATATAAACCCCCAACCCATGAGTCCTATGTACCTCTAATACACCCTACTTGACCCTAGGTTTGCATTAGATCTCTACCCTTCCTTAGGGTTTCTTTTGAGATGTCACATCTTGTAAGCACATTATTCTCTTATTTGATTCTTTAACTAGGATTGCCTTCACCTCTCACTTTTGAGTAGACATGATGTAGTGTTTTTCCCAACATTGGGCTCAGGCCACCTTCCCTCTAGGGCTTAGTGCCATGTCGGTCTTCCCTCCTAGGCTTGAACTCTGTGATCTTCCCCTCCAGGGGCTTGATCCTAAACAACTACACTGTGGACATAGGCCACCTTACCTCTTGGGCTTGGTTCCTGCCTGGTCTTCCCTCCTGGGCTTGACCGTTTCATGACCTTCCCTCCTGGGCTTGGTCGTCCACTTAGGCCACCTTCCCTCCTGGGCTTGGTGCCTCATTGGTCTTCCCTCTGGGGCTTGACCATTTCATGACCTTCCCTCTTGGGCTTGGTCGTCTACTCAGGTCACCTTCCCTCCTGGGCTTGGTGCCTTACTGGTCTTCCCAATCCTAGGGTTGACCAGTTGTTACGCAGAGATGACATCCTTGGGTTCAAATAATGTAAGTTCTTTTATCTTTATATATTTAACTCTTCACCCCTCTAGGTGAGGATTAAGGTTATCTAAATACTTAAATGCATTTATTCAATTATCTTTTAAGGGAAAGTCCTAGCCTAGGGTGCCTTCTTGGCTCATAGGAGGGGGTTAGGCTCTCTAGCCACAACCTAATCCCAAGATCTAAGGTTTTGCCTCCCTCATAGGTCATCTTCCCACTCTTTGGGTTGACCCACCCCAAGTTGGCTCACTAACCCTAAAGGTTTCATAGATATCTCTTTGTTTTCATTAATCATAACTTTTATCATTATAACATATCAACCCATGTTTTCTCAATTTCTAGAATACCCCCTCATGGTATCTATCTTTTCAGTAAATTTCAGTCACCTTCCCCTCCAGGGGGTTGGTTCTACATCGACCTTCCCCTCCAGGGGCTTGGCCACCATCACTAAAATTCTAGAGACAACATGAGGAGTTTGAGCAAGTTATATTCAAACATCCATTTTTCATATATATATAACTATTGGGTTCATATATTTCCTAAGACCTCTTACATAAGTTTTATGCTCCTCATGCACACATGCATGGGAAACTGGGTTACCTAAATCCATCCCTTTACCTTTCTTATTCTTGATTTCAAGTTTCACATGGGTGGTGTCCCATACCACCACACCATGTTCATTATCTAAGATTAACATATTAGGGTTAGGGATAGGGACTATACTCTACCTCTCAGAGTTTCCTTAACCTTCTAGAGTTTTCATACCCTAATCCAAGTCATTCCTCTAAGAAAGGGCTTACCCATACATGTATCTTTCTAGAGTCTACCTTCTCTCTAGAGGGACCTACATAAAAGGTTACATATTTTCACATTTTACTTCTCTAATTAATAATTTCTTTTCAAAGCTTTTTAAGCAAGAGATGAGAAGTAGATGAAAATTTGAGATGAGAAACCTAAAAGATACTTTATGCTTTACTATTTTTTCCCCTTAAAATTCTAAAGATGATTTGAAATTATCAACTATTAAGTATTAGTTGATGAATCTGTGCTCTGATACCAAATGTAACGACCCACACTTTTGAGTGTCTAAAAGACCTTAAAGTCACAGATCGTACATCATAGATTCCAGGATCAGATTCATTAAATAATATAGATTAGTAAACAATTTCCTTTAATGATCAAATATTTACATAAAAAGCTCCTCTAATGAGTTACATAATCTTTTAATCAGAATTAACTTTTACATGTGTGAAGATAAAACCATTAAGACTAAACCTTCATGATGAAACTGTAGTGTCTTCAACATCTCTATCTGTACCCTCTTGTCCAAGAATCAAGTATATCTGATACCTAAAATGCCGACAAACAAATACGCGGTCAATATATTTCTATACTGGTATGTGGATTCAAACAATAATCACAGGTACACATATAAGCAACATCTTTGTCTTGCATATAAGAATATAAACGCATTTTCATATTCTAACCCTTATCTAGTCTACTACCTTAGGTGTAATCACTGTCCTTCCGGGGTTCGTGTGCATTACCCTTAAGATCAGTCTAACCAGGGTTCAAATTATTGTTATTTACTTTACATGATACTCATAGGAACTTTATAGTTTGCAAGAACTAAATATACAAGCAAGTAGTTTATTTGTCGTTCAATCACATCGAGAAACATCAACAATCATGGAATTCGATACATGTATTCATAAGAGTAACCATGTACCTTATGCCATCGCAAAAACCATGCAGAACATCATATAATTTATGAGTGTATCCAAACATCCAAGCAACCAAGCATATAATCAACAATATCTGAAACATGCATACTACATATGTGTCACCATGTAATCACATTACAGTAAACAGATCTAGATCCACTCCTAAACTAGGGTTTAGTGTTATCTCAAGTTTGGACCAGGGATTAGGGTAACAAACCCTATTTCCATCATATTAGGGTTTCTAAGATTTCAACTTCAGTTATAAATATTAGGTGAAACCCTAATCATCAACTTAAGTATTTTAGATTATTCGTGTACCTAAATCGTGTTACTAACATTATGATCATAGCACAATATTGACATTGGCTTACAAACCCTAAATTAACATGAATATGATTATTAATCTAGGAACGTCAATTATTCATCATTATCAAGGATTTCCCCATTATACATTTCTAGATCAGGTATTAACAAAACATAAATGAATCTGCCCAATTAAGTATCAAAATAAGGCAAATCTAGGTTTTCCCTTTCCATTAACACATTAGGACATATATTGCATATAATTTTAGAATAGGAAACATAATCAAGTTCTCTAACTATTTTATTTGGATTCCTCTCATTCTCCTGGTCAATTTGATATATAATATCGCTATATTCCAAGCTACTAGTAATTAACTAGAATTATTGCAAGATAAGTATAAAATGACCAATGGCAGGTGGCCACGTAGACAACTTATTCATTATTCAAACCTTTCTGTGCCGAGCCTATGTTATGTCGAAAAGAATATTTTTCCCTCAGGCTGCAATTCATTTCTTCAAGGATTGGAGGGTCATTTTGGTCAGGCCGACTCTACCCATCTCCCTCCTCGCACTAAGTCAACGCTACATGTGTGTACACCGACATCATGGCTAGAGAGGGAGCCGTCAGTCTCCCTTCGATGCTTGTATGCCCCCACACCCTCAACATGATCTACTATGACCACCCTCATCCTCCTTCTAGCAAAAAAGACAATGAAAGCAGCCTGGTTCTCATTCGTGCACCGCTGGCGCCATGGATGTGGCTTCGCGCCCAGCCTCTGCTCCACGTGAAGGCGGTGCTCGGCCTTGCGTGCCTCCGCCTGCCCCTATAATAGACCACCATGGCCATCCTGGCCGCCCTCATGCCCCCCACCTCCTTGTACCGGCTCCAGCTACCTCCTCCTAAGACAGTGCCGCCGCTCGATGCCAGGACTGGAGTCAGCTGTGAACAGACTTGGACTGCCACTGCCCTTCACCTCGATGCTCAAGGTTGGTGAGCTCTCTGTCTCCTTCTTCCCTTACCAGTAGCAAGAACCTGCCAAGTCTTCCACTCATCGCCTTGGCCACTACACCACCTTTCGGGCATCGTGGCGGGGATGGGCTAGATCTTAGAGCTTCCTATAGAGCTCAGGGTTGTCTGCCTAGACTAGGGCATAATGTGGGGGAGGGGCTCAGCATGGTTGCCATGCCTCCACGATCTGCAACCCTACTGTCAATGTCCTTGATCTCTATGTAATGCAAGAGACTTCCAAAAGAAGGAGGGATGGCTCATCTTATATAGCATCAGGGTAGGGTTTGTAGAAGGATGGTGAGAAGGGAAGAATATGACGGCAAGCTTGGTATATCCCCTTTTATCATGATATACTAGGTTGGCCCTCCAAAAAAGTCCCATGTTCCCCTTTTTCTGAAAAGAGAGTTAGGGTCACTAGATATTGACATGGGAAGGAGTTTCCCTACATCATAAACACCAACAAATAAACCACTTCCTTTCTATATTCCATTATTCATATATACCATCAAAGTACCCCCTTTTCTTGCCTTATATTGGCCTCCTTCACAATTATGAAGTTCCTTCATGGGAAAGTATCTTTTGTTGTAAAGACATTATTTAATAGATTTCCCATATGGTAACATTGGTAATCTAAAGGAAACATGCACAAAATAGATAGTTCTTTATTATCTCTCTTTGCATTATCCTCTAACTGAAATATAGGAACTCATTAATATTATCTCAATAATATTCTATAATTGATATTTATTGGGTGTCTTTTTATACAAACTTGATCTTTTATGCATCTCATTAAATCAAGTACCATTGCTTCTTGAATCTTCCTTTTCCTCTCAATGTCTAGAATCCTCTTATTTTCCATTATTATTTTCATGTGTACCAAAAGATAAATTGGAATATTGTTGTTTGATGTCTCTAACATTGTGTTGTCCATGATGTCCAGATAATTACTCTTTTAATTATCTAAAACACTATATATTTTATTTTCTTTTACAAATTATTCCATGAATAATACAAATAAGGGACTCGTCTATCAATTCATGGTTTATATTCAATTTTATAAAAATTGAGGATATAACAAATATATTCCTTGAGTGTCACAAAAATGCGTGCACACTTATACTAGAGAGTTATGGAATATGTCATCCAACTCTCAAAGTAAAGTGCAACAATTACTTTATGGAAGTGTGTCTCTTAGCTTAAAAACTCAACTAAAACACATATAAAAGATCAAGGAATTAAGTTTTTCTTTTAGATTATTTCTCCCCCTTTGTCATTTCAAAAAGTAAAAGAATACCCCCATTATTTGAATACTCCCCCTGAATATGATTCTTAAAGGAATGTCAAATTTATCCATAGTAGTCATGAATCAATACTCAAGCAAGGTCAATTCATTGATGGAAGAAACCATTACATAGTTGCTCAAAGAAAAGATACATAAGGATTGTGCAAAGGAACGTTGCATAAGGATAGGTAAATGATTACAAAAGATGTCACTTGAAGGAGTCAAGGTTGACATACACTTCTGAATCCTTCCAATAGAAAGGTGCAATGGCATAACATTTCACAATAGTTCCCTAATCCAATACACTAGTCTTGGCAAGAGAATAGGCCTCAAGAAATGTGGGTTCTCTGTCAAAGAGGAAATGGGCTGCTATGTCTTGGAGTTGCATGAGTGAGTATTGGGTATGGGTAAGTTTGGTGGATGATGGAGGTGGGAGTTGTGTTTAGTTGATATATGTATTGAATGAATAGATACTCCAGGGGTATGACACATAGGGATAGTTATCAGGAGTATTTGGGGTCAAGTATTGCATTTTTTGGTTAAGGTAGGCCATGGCATTGTGGTGGTAATCAAAGTTTCTCCCGATTTGGTATGATACACCTTTAAGGTAGGAGACATCATTGGCAAGGCTTTCCACAAAGTAGCTAAGGGGAAGAGAAGAAGGTGGAGGGATGTCTTCATGGGATGTACCTTCTTCAATTCTACCCCTTTTGTGGCTAAAGTCTATGTCCATTTTGTCAATAGTGTTTTGAGTTATCCTTTGAGGGAACCTATCATAGGGATAGCCTAAGTCACCTAAGTCTTTGCCAATGGAGTGTTGAATGATTTGGCAAACAGAATCAACATATGGTGGATTGCCAGAGAAATCAAGCATGTTTGAAAGGATAATGTGAATGAAATTGATGGGAATGTGTTCAAGAATTGCATATACGAGGTATATACTAAACTGGGGAATTTCAATCTTGTTGGCTCTAGGATATATGTGATGGCTAATAATAAGGTTCACTATCCTAGCTTCAGGGGTTAGATATGTGGCATAGTAGGTACCCCTTTGTTCTTGAGCACAATTATTTAGGAGAGAGATGGATCTTTTGATGTCACTAAGGCTAAGTGTATTTTGTTGATTTGTGGAGAGCTTGTTGAGGGTATTTCCAGTGGTGAGGTCAACAAAGTCAGCATATTTGACAACATCAATTTCTAGCATTTGTAGGATATCTGTTTTAGAAAAACTAATGGATAGCCCATTTACCAAGGCGGTGAAGGAATAACGGTTGTTGGTGTCCCTAGTAAGGTTGGCGTAAAACTCGTGGACAGCCGGTGCAAACCAGAAAAGGAAAGGAAGGGGTAAGAAATTCCTGTAGTTTCTAGAATTTGAAGAGACGAGGAAGATTCAGGAGCTCGATGAAGTCATCTGTTTCCACCGAGTATCAAGGAAGAGACATCTTGGAGGTGATCTTCAGGTACTTCACTCCCACAGTAGCATTGTTGAAGGGTATCTCATTGATGACCATTAGTGCTGGAGTCGCCAAACGCCCCTTCTTGGATGCTACTTGCTTCTTGCCACCATGAGATGAAGATGATGCCATCTTGAGGGAAGAATATGTTGAGAGGATAGGGGGATAAAAGTTGTTGAAGGAGAGATCTAAGGAATGCTTAAGCAGAGCTAGAGAAGAGTGATATTTGAGTTGTGAAGAGAATGGCCGAATTGGGGGATATTTAAAGCAAAATAGACCCATGCTCAGTTGATAAACTCATTGACCGAGCCATCAACGACTTTTTTCCAACAACTTTATAACGGTTAGTCGATCGACCTTTAATTTGAAAAATTTTGCAATGGTCGTGGCCTTGGTCAAGAATTTTGTCGACTGAGGGACCTACGGTTAAACAAAAATTTGACCAAGGAATGTCTAGAACCTTCTCTGATTTTGGCATGCATAGTCAACCCCAACATTGTTGGGATTGAGGCTTAGATGATGATGATATAGTCAACCTAGGGCCCCACCAAAAAAAGCTCGGTCGAGAAATTTATCAACCGAAGCTCTTCTTGGTCCATTATTTTGTCGACCAAGTTTGACACGTCAAGCTATAATTTGTAATGAGGATGGATTGAGCTTGACTAAGTATTTGTTGTTCATGATACTAAATCATGTTAGATAAAAAAATTTAAAGTTAATACAATGCAATAAAATCATTGAGCAAAGAGATCGGAGTATACATCTTCAAGAGGAACAATGCTTAATTTTTCTCTAATTGCTCTAGATTATTCTAAACCAAGGGTTTTTGTGAAAACATGAGCTAATTGATTTTCAGTATCAACATTATGACGATAGATGTTATTTTTATCAATATGATCGCAAAGAAAATGATGTCTTACATCAATTTGTTTAGCACGACTATGTAAAATAGGATATGATCTAAATTGATTGCACTGGTGTTATCACTAAAAATTGGAGTTGAAGATAATGAAAATCCATTATCATTTAAGACTTGTTGAATCCATAAAACCTATGTTCAACATGAGCCAACTGCCATATATTTTGCTTCAGTGGTAGATAAGACATTAATATTTTTTTATCTTACTAAACCAAGATATGAATGATTTTTCGAGCAAGAAACAACCACTACTAGTGCTTTTGTGATCAAGGCGAAAACCGGCATAGTTGGCATCAATATAAGATTTAAGATCAAATGGTTGATCTCGTGGGTACCAAATACCACAGTCTAATGAACCAACTAAATATCGTAAAATCCTTTTGATAGTGATCCGATGAAAATTCATAGGATTCAATTGAAATTGTGCACATAAACCAACAAAAACATACTATATGGCTAAGATGTAGTTAAGTATAATAAGCTACCAATCATACCTCTATATAAGGAATTGCTAATGGGTTCATCAGCCTCATCTTTGTCAATTTTTGCGACGGTGCCCATTGGAGTAGAAGCATGCTTGCAATTTTCCATATTATTTCATTTCAATAGTTCTTTTACATATTTTTCTTAGTTTAGGAAAATACCACGAGGAGTTTGTTTAATTTGAAATCCCAAGAAAAATATTGACTCACCCATACAACTCATTTCAAATTCCTTTTGCATAATATCATTGAATTGTGCATGAAGTAATTCATTTGAAGCACTAAAGATAATATCATCAACATATATTTGAAAATTGAGAAAATATGATTCATATTTTTTGATAAATAGTGTAGGATCTGATTTTCCCATAAAGAAGTCATTTTTAAAAAGATATTTTTTGAGACGTTTATACCAGTTTCTAGGAGCTTGTTTTAATCTGTATAGCCCCTTCTTTAATTTGTAAACATGATCAGGATGTTTTGGATCTTTAAAACTAGGCGGTTGGGCAACATAAACTTGTTCTTGTATTATTCCATTTAAAAATTCACTTTTAACATTCATTTGGAAGAGTATAATGTTTAATGTGCAACTAAGAGTAATAACATGTGAATTGGTTCTAGTCTAGCTACTGGAGAATATGTTTCCTCAAAGCTAATTCCTTCTTGTTGATTATATCCTTGAGCACCCAATCTAGATTTGTTCCTAACAACTCCCCTGACTTCATTTAGCTTGTTACAAAATGCCCATTTAGTTTCGATAATGGTTTTATCTTTAGGTCTAGGAACCAAATCCCAAATATCATTCTTGGTGAACTGATTTAGTTCTTCTTGCATAGAAATGATCCAATAATCATCTTTAAGAGCTTCATCAACCTTTTTAGGTTCAATTATGGATACAAAAATTGTGTTGGATACATTTCTAAAAGAAGATCTAGTTTTTACTTTATAAAAGGATCACCGATTATTAGATCTTGTGGATGGTATTTTATTAATCTTGGAGTGGGTTGATGTGATTATTCATTTTGACTTTGTTCATTTTCAGCATTATTATCTTCTTTACGCGATATGGTTAAGTCTTCAATTAGTTTTTGAAGATCATTTTCTATTTCATTATTTGTTTGATTTTCATGAAATGTTACATGGATTGATTATTCTACTTTCTTAGAGACAACATTAAATATTCTTTAGGTCTTAATTGAGGTTGAATATCCTAAGAAGAACCTTTTTTGTGATTTTGGATCAAATTTATCTTTATCATCTTTAGTGTTTAAAATGTAGCATAGAGTTCCAAAAGTGTGAAAATAGTCCACTCTTGGTTTCTTAGAGAAGAGTTCTTCATAAGGGGTGTTTTTAAGTTGTGGATGAATAGAGATTCTATTTTGAACATAGCATGCAGTATTAACGGCTTCGACCCAAAAGGTTTTAGGTGTGTTATGTTCTAACATCATGGTTCTAGCCATTTCTTGTAAAGATCAATTTTTCCTTTCAACTAAACCATTCTGTTGTGGAGTGCGTGGAGCGAAGAAATTGTGAGAGTATCCTTTAGGTGAGAAAAAATCTTCAAAAAGTGTGGTTTTCAATCTCCTCCATGATCACTCATAATGGTGCAAATTTTATTTGAAGTTGATTTTCAATTTTTGAGCAAAAATTAATAAAAGTTCCAATAGTATCATCTTTGCTAGAAAGAAAATGTACCCAGGTATATCTACTATTATCATCAATAATTACGAAACAATATCTCTTTCCTCCTATAGATTGTGTTCTCATAGGTCCAAATAAACCCATCTGTATGCGTTCAAGGCCTAGATGTAATAAGGATTTGTTTTGCTTTAAAGGAAGTTTTAGTTTGTTTTCTAATGTGCAAGGTTCGAAATTTTTAGGATTATCAAAAGATATTTTAGGCATACCATGCATTAGATCATGTTTAATTATCTTTTAATAACACGAGGACTTGCATGTACTAATCCTATATGCCCTAGATTTTGGGTATTGTCATTTGCAATAAGGCATTTACCAACAATTGATTTCATAGAGTTCGGCCTAAGAACATAAATATTTCCTACCCTTTTTCCTTCATATACTATGTAGGTTGTATCTTTTTCTAGTAATTTGTGGAAAATTTAGTTGAAAAGCACATTATAACTATCACCTAGTTGATTAAAACTTAGCAGATTGTGATTCAAACCATCTACTAATAGCACATTCTTAATTGTGAGATTAGTACTGATATTACCTATTCCCATGACAGTGCCTTTGTCATTGTCTACAAATGTGAATCATCCTCCCTTTTTATTTTTGAGTGAATGAAAATCTTTCTTATTTCTAGTCATATGTTTGGAGCATCCACTATCAACCCCAATCCTGCAAATTTTAAATATTTTTTTACGCAAGTAGAGTCCATGATGGTTAATACATGAAACTTATATTATCAATACCAGAATTATTTGAAATACTTCAATTTTAAAATCCTAATAGATTTTCAGTCAAATAGTACTCCAGCCAAGGAGTTACCCGGTCAAAAATTTTATCAACCAAATTCAGTTCCACACTTTATTTTTTTACAAAATATTCAAATGATTCTTTGTTTAAATAAAGGATATGCAAATAGATCTTTGTTTACTAAAAGATATGCAAATGAATATCAAGTTGAGTTGAGATTAGACATAAATGTGTTTACCAAGATAAGCATAAGTCAAATCTCAACAATTTCTCCTTTTTGATTTAAGATGGTGGTTTGGGAACCAAACCATGTCAATCACTCCTTTCTTTCTATATTCACATGAGAAAGAATAATGACATAAATGTTGAAAGTAATGGCATGAGATAGAAGATATTTCATTCCTCTTTTGAGAATTTTGAGAATTTAAAACCTTATTTTTAGGTACTTATATAGTTATAGTCTTAGGAACATATGTCTTTCTAGTTTGGTTTTTAGGTACATATCCTAGACCTCTTCTTCTCGCTTGTTTAGAAGAGATGTCTAGTATATTGTCAAGAGTTTTATTTCCTAACATTAATCTAGAAGCTTGTTTTTGTAGTTCAACATTTTCATCAAGCTTTTTAGTTATATCTAAATTTACTTGAGAAAGGTTTGAGAGTAAAGTGTCTCTTACTTTTACTAAACATCATAATTTGAATGTGTACATAGAATAGGTTGAATATGAATCATTAAATTTTGCAAGATATCAATCCTTTCATGAGAAAGAAGATTATTGTCATTTTTAAGAACAAGTAATTGTGCATCATAATTTTCAATAGATTCTTTTAATGCATTATTTGAGTATTTTAGAGTATCATTTTCATAACTAAGGTTTCTAGATTAATGTGAAGCTCATCAATAACTTGTAAGTTTCTTCTTTTGTTTTGTTGTACTCAATATATTTTGCATGAACTTCTTCAAGGATGGTAACGAATTATTGTTTAGATAATTCAAAAATATCTACCTCATCAGTTTCTCCATCTTCTCTTGCATGAGACATTCTATTTCCTCTTCTTCATTGCTTCCACTTTCATCACTTGATTGATCCCAAAAGGCTATGTAGGATTTCTCTCCCTTGTATTTATTCTTGAATGAGGACTTCTTCTTCTTGAGATTTGGGCATTCATTCTTCAAGTGACCCTTCTTTCCGCATTCGAAACACCTAGAAGAACAAAAATGTTTGTATTTATTACCATTTACAATTAGAGAGTTTTGTTCGTCGTCACTTCTTGGGTCTTTATTTTATTAAATGATGTTTCTTGATGGTGTCTTGGAGGTGGATTTAAGTGAAAGTTCCTTCTTTCTTCCCCTTTGTGGATCTACCTCAATCCTTTCTTCTTCTTCTAAAGTGACTTCATGTGTCTCCAAGTTCCCGATGAGTTGCTCCATCTTAAGTGTTGTGAGATTATTTTCTTCCTCGATAGCAGTTACCTTTGATTTGTACCTGGGAGGTAATGACCTTAGTATATTGGGTAATTGATCTTCCTCACTAATGTTTTTCCCAAGAACGCTTAGGCTGTTCACAATATTAGAGAATCTAGCATACATTTCTACAATACTTTTGCCAGGTTGCGCACAAAATAATTTTAATTTATGTTTTAAAATATTGATTTTAGTATTTTTAACTCGAGTAGTTCCTTCATGTGTTACATCTAGTTTGTGCCATATTTCATGAGTTGTTTCACATGAGGATATACGATTGAATTAAGTGATAGATAAAGAACAATAGAGAATACTTACTACCTTTGCATTCAGAATGGCTTGTTTTACCATATCAACATTCCATATTTCTAACTCTGTTGTTGGAAGTACATATGGATGAGCAATCATCTTCCACAAATTAAAGATGATACCTTGAAAGTATAACTGCATCCTCCTCTTCCAATATGTGTAGTTAGACCCATCAAACACTACAGGCATGCTCACATGCTACCCTTCTAGATTGAGGTTAACAATAATATTGTCCGCCATACTTCAAGATATGTTAAGGCTCCTTGAAGACTAGGCCTGATACCAAATGAAGAGATCTATAAGGGGGTGTAAATAGATCCTTATAAAAATTTAAAGTAATAATAGAATGAAAAATAGAACCAACCAAATGAAGATGGGATTTAGAGTGGTTCCGTCTAAGACGTCAGTCTACTACTTAGTTGTTTCCAACTAGGATTTTGTAACAAATAGTTCTATTAACTTATCTTTTAGGACAAATTACAAAAGTACTTATTGCAACTAAACCCTTTTTTATTACCATCCATGGAAGAGAACCACACAAATAACTTCTTTGACGGATGACGTAAGAGCATCAGTCTGACCAGCCTAAATCACATATACAAAATGGAGCGGATCCAGATTAGTCAGACTTTTAAGATTATAACCCGACACTCAAGCCCCCGCAACTATTATACGAGGTCTGATGTAGTATTTTGGGTCAAACCATAGGGAAAAGGTCAGAAAGTGAAGTATGCAGAGTCTCACACTCTTAACTCTAGATGAATAGGTGGGTTAAAAAAGGGTGTTCCCTAAGGAACAATGGTGCTTCAACCAAAACAAAGAAAGTTAAAAGAAAGAAAACAATAACAAGAGAAAAATGTTAACAAGCAGTGGGAAACAAAGATATGGAAGGAAACTTGGATCGAGTTTCACCTACTAAGATCTCTCACCAACATGTAAAACTTACACCCCTCCGTATACTCCTATAAAGATTACAAGTGGTCATCAAAATGTCTATTGCCTCCTCTCTCTCGAGATAATGATATATCTTGGCTCTAAGGTAGCCTCTCTTTTGAGATAATGACCCAACACCACAAGACAAACCATATGACTATTAGCCTTAGCATTCCAACACTTTCATGCATTCATACTACTCCATAACACTACATAAGGATGGTGCTACTCTTTCGAGGTACGAACAATCAAACATCACAAGATGGTAGCTAAGCATACAAGTGAAACATTAATAACACTTGTATGGAGATAATCTTGATAAGAGCATATATATATATATATATATATATATATATATTTAAAGGGGAGAAAGAATATACATGTTAGGAGAGCCTTAGTGGCTACTCCCAACCCAAGTTAGATGTTTATCCACACATGTTGACAGGCAACATAACGACATTACAAAATGATAGATACATCAAATACCATGAAGAGGGGATGTATAATGTGATGAAGATGATAGATCTAGACAGAGAGAGAAGATGGTAATACACCACTATACTTATTTAGATCTAAATCTGGAGTGGGCGATGCGGAGGTAGCTCCTTCCTTCAAATAAGAGGGAGATCAATCTTCTCTGTCCTTCAGCTTCCACCTTTAGGAATCCAAGACTGATAGTATGGATGTGACTGACTCTAGAATTTGGTACCTCTTCGTGGTCCTTGATGATTAGATGAATTTGACAAGTTGAGGTGGGTGGTCCATTTATAGGTGTTGTTCCACTGACTTAACCCTCTGGACTGCGGTCATGATATGGCTTTGGTCGAGGTATGACCTAGGTTGAGGCATTGCCTAGGCCATGGCTTGATCTCGATCGAGACTCTCATCATAGTCGCGGTGTGAAGGCTATATGCCATGGTCGAGGGGAAGCCTCGACCATGGTAGGACCTCGATCGTGGGGCGTTGTGCGAGTGGATGGCCACGATCATGCTACAAACAGACGGTGATAGGGGCATAGACTGTGGTAGGGTCCTTAGTGGATGATACAGTCATGGTCATGGTGTTGACCGTGACCATATATTGGCATGACCCTACAATGGTGAAAGATGTATGTAATTGAGATTTTTGACATACGGTACTAAAATAAGTAGAAAAATCTATAAAAGGTATGCTAGGAGAAGCATAAATCATATGCAGAAAATGCATATAATGAGATGTTATCAACTCCCCCAAACATAGGATCGAGCATGTCCTCAGGATAAGGGTAGGCCCGAGGTCATAGCGAGATGAGAAAAGGGTAACAAAATTTTGCAAAAATCTTATAATTATTTAGTTATCTCATTCTTATAGCAAAACTCTTGTGGTATGCTCATTCAATCCTAAAATCTTATTTCCTCCCCTTCACAACTAGAGTTGGATGACCTTGAATCCTTGCCAATGACTTTTGGTAATAAATGGCTCTCCATCTCAATGACTTACCCCTTCCTATGCTAGGTTTCTAGCTGTACTTGTACAACATCCCCTTGAGGGGTAGCCTTCACACCCTTCCTTTATTTTTAGTTGGCCCTATGCTAGTGTACTCAGGTAGGTTTCAAGCTTTAAGTGTTTTCCTACTCTCCTCAATTTCCCTCACCTACAAGCTATCGTAAGGACAGTGTTGCCCCAAGGGTTCCTGACGTTAAGTCAGTGGTTGTGTGAGGTTCGTTTGGGATTGTATGTCGATAAATTTGGCTTCAATATTCCACTTACGGGCACGTCATATCTGCATTCATGAGTAAAACAATACACCGGCCTTGTGGAATCCTTTGGCATATTTTGGGTACAACTCTCATTATATATATATATATTTTTCTTTTTGGCTTTTTATATCTCCTCTCAGCTTTAAGTGGGGGGGGGGGGTTTACATGATATTCTGGGAGGCCAAGCCTCTTTTCATCCCAAAATGGGAATAATTAAACCCAGAAGGGATAGTTGTTTCCTTCTCAAGGGAGGTGAGGATTTTCAAGCTAGAACTGTCAAGTTAGGGTGATTGGTCAGGAGTATGGCTCGATGAATTCCACTAGTTTCTAGGGATTCCATAGACTTAGGATTGTTCCACACACAATGTTTTGCCATAAGAATGGGATAAAATTATATTGTTATGCTTCTTGTTTTTACTATTATGTGTGTTAGTCGCTCATTTGTGCCTCTCTAGAAATGATAGCACTACATCATTTAGCAGGGGGAATGACAATCCTAAGAAACGGCTAAGCAATACTTGCAACTTAAAGTGAAATTTCTTAAAGTAAGTTTTTGCAAAATTTGTTTCTCATACTTGATTGTGGTAGAAATGAGAATATGTACAAGTAAATTTTTTATTTTATTTTTGATAATTTGGGTGATAAAAGTGTACCTCTTACATATGTTTATGATTCCTCCCCCAAACTTATCATTCACCCCGACCTCAGGTGTCAAAATTGGAGTTGTATGTATAAACAAGCTTTCTTCATTACTGGTGGTTGTTTGTGGTGTCCCACTTTGACTTGAGGAGCATGTTGACGTATACCCCTCGTAGCAAGTGATGCTATTCATGTTGCATGCCCTCCACCTTCATACTCATTGTTTCCATGGTGATCATCCTGGCAAGACAATAGAAGCCATAGTCATTTAACAGAGGTACTTGCTGAGGGCTTCTATGGCAGAACTGCGTCTTCTTGAAGTCTTTACCTTCTTTATGTTTGTACCATTTTCCATGGTTTTTGACCATCTCTACAACTACCTCGGTGCATGTGACTGCCTTCTCTTCTGTATGTGTCTTTGCAGTAGTCATGTTTGTTCTTTTGTTGAGCGCAAAGGCTGCATCAGAGTTGTTGTAGAGAACTACAATCCTAGCTATAACACTGACTACTAACAAAGTCCAATGACTATCATGTAGAATAGGCAGGAATATGTAATATGGAAGAGAGGTCACCATGTGTTGCAGTAGGCGGTTTTTTTCACTTGACATTTTATCCTTTAGGACGTCATCTACTAAGAGGAAGTAGGCCATATGCACATTCAACATGTTGTCATTCAGCAGTGCTTGGTAGGCTGACATAGTGCTGATTGAAAGGTACCCTCATATTTTCAATGTATCTCTAGGTCATCCTTTAGCACACAGATATCATCCCTTTTGAAGATTTCCTCTATCGTGGCGTCATCTTCCTTCAAGCATTTCATTATCTTCTAGAGGAATTCTAATGACAAGCAGCTCCACCCTGTCAAAATCCTTAAAGATTGGCATTATTTCTCATGTCGTCCCATCTGGTTTAATCTCTGGAATGTCCTCTTCCTCTATCTCCCCTTCTTCGGGCTTGTGAGCTAGAGCTTGTTCTTTCTCATCTACTTCTGTTGGAGGTTGTTCTGGCTTGCTCTCAGGTTGTCTCTCAGCCTTGTCTGGAGTATCCGCTCCCTATCCTTATTTCTAAGAAGATGCTCTAGCAGGCTCTTCTGGATCGATCCACATGGTTTTAAGTTTTTCCCTCCAGGTTTTCTTTTCAGGTAGAGGTATTTCTTGGTGAAGCCATTTTGGTACTACATCTAAAGGCATCGCTGGGTCATTGAAGAAGGCGATCATAAATAACCTCCATTGCATAGACACCACGTAACCCATGTAGATCTTCTGTGCAGAGGTCTTCCAGCGGGACTCCCTTATTGATTGCTTCCATTATTCTAAGAACTATGCAGGCACAGTCCCCTATTCTAGCCTTTTCTTGAGGGACCTTTTTACATATAGAGAATTTCTTCCACATCCCTTAGTGTATGTTATCTTCCAATTGTATAGCTCGTTGTAGACGTAGTGGCATGTTTAAGATAACCCTAGCCTCCTTATTTTTGTAGATTAAGGACATACTGTCTAATTCGGCTGCACAACAATATAACACCATTGTACGTCTCTCGTATAGGTTGACAAAAATCAATGCCCATTGCTTTACAGTCCTTATAGGTAGGCCTATGAATTTCATATCCTCCCTACCCACTGCACGGTGAAGCACTTTCACATCAACATCTTTGTCATTATTATTGAATAGAAGGCCTGCTAGATGCGTGGTGCCACTGAATAGGGGTTGCATTTTGTTGGGATGTAGAAATTCTTCAATTAGAGTTCACATAGTACTTTGAACAACATCTTATGTACTTGTGCTCATTTTAGAAAGATCCCTCTAAAATGATCCTTGTTAAGCAACCTTCCCTTGTTGTGATAGAAAATATCAGTGCCCAGAAGGTTGTCGTCAAGTATGTCTGCTAAGATATGGACATCTCTGCATGTGATTCTTGATAATGTGGTCATGTCCATGCCTGCCATATTTTAGGGTAGAGGAGGAGAAACACCTAATGGTACATCATGGACCGGTGCGCTCCACTTTCTAACTAGCTCATTAGTGAAGAAAGAGGCAAGTCCACATTCTTCGTCTTCTGTGCTACCATCTCCTGATGTCTGTATTGTTGTTGGTGGTACTTTTATAGCCGGAGGTTGTACCCTAGTTTTGAATGGTTTTTGGATTGTCGTCTTGCTTTCATCGTTTGTGGATATCTCAGTAGTTAAGTCTTTTATTGGTTGGTTCTCTTCTAACGTTTGCTCTAGTTCTACAAAGTTGAGCGCCACTAAGGTCGCAACTTTTTCCTGTCATGAAGTGAATCATCTTGCTCGTACTGCACTAGGTCTTTGAAGAAGTCATTGTAGATATCCACCCCGAACGTCATGTCATCCAAGAACTTGTTGAGAACTCTTATTTCTTGTGATGTGAGATCTTCTATCACGGTTCTTTCATCTCTGGTGATGGTGACTTGTCAAGGTTCTTCAGATGCAGCCTAACCACTTCTGGGTTGCTATTTAAGTCGAACATCTTTGATAATGCATTCATCTTATTTATCTCAGTGTATTGATGAGGTTATGACTGTAGCGGTGCTTCTTTTGTAGGTGGTTCCACCCTTGGGGTGGTCTTCACATTGTCACTCTCATCCTTTGAAGTTGTTCCTACACCTATCCCTCCCATGTCATCATCGTCTTTGTCTGGGCTCGAGGGGCTTGAGGAAGCTTGTGATGTGGAAGGGCTGGTTATACGCTTTGAATTCTTTCTCCGTCACCAATCATCTATCTCTTGGCATTCAACATCTAGTTTTTGGCATTCTTCATCTAAGCACTGACATTCCTTCTTTAGTTTATCTAACATGTCCTTGTACCCCTTTCGCATCAGCTCTTTGTCTTCGCCCATGGCATCTCGTTCCTTTTTGAGGTCCGCCATTTCTTCAGTTAGAGTCTTTAAAGCTCCCATCATTGCATTCTGGGTGTTGACCCCTTGCATGAACTGGGGGAGTGCCTAAGTTCTATCGTTTAAACTTTACACCTGTGTAGTTAGTGTACATAGGATAGAGGTAATGTTTAAGTTAATTTTAGAGGTGTGCTACATGTGTAACCACATGGCATCAAACTTGTTTCCTAATACATCACCAAATGTTTGTGGGCACTAGTGTTACTTCTCTGTAGGCATTGTTGATATTACTACAGAAGATACATGCTCCTTGAGTTGGGGAGCTGCCTTGTTTTTCATAGGATCAGCGTGTGTTGCTGGAGCAGAAGTTCTCACCTCTAGTTGCTCTGGTACTTGCATTACCTCTTTCGGGATCACGGAGTCAGGTGCAACCTTAGGGTCCTTGCACGCTTGATGGGCTTTTTCTCGACCTCTAAATGTCATTCTCCTATAGTGGCTTTGAGATACGCCTAGTCGCCTCCTTCATTGATTGTCACCTCAGGTTGGTCTCCCTCATTTACCGACATCTCCATTAGAATGTGTGGTGAGGGTAGATTCAGGGAGGCAAACTTGTCTAATGTTTTCTTCTTTTTCTTCCTTATTGCTAGTTTCTTTCCTTCCTTTGGCTTTTTCATCTCCATTTCTAGAGTCTTATCCCTCACGTCCTTCTTGTCAGAAGTTGATAATGGGCCTACGGTAGTGATGATGGCTCCCAAGTACATATTATTTACATCTTCCTATGTGGGTCATAGCTCGTGGACATCATAATATGCCATCTCCAAGAGGGGTAGAAGTACCTTGGAGAAACTTTGTTTGTAGACAAGTTTGCTACCTTTCTGCGCCAGAATGCCCATGTTGATGAGGAAATTTATGTCAATCTTTGTATGTCCCTTAGTATTCTTTACTTCATTAGCATGTCTGCATCCATGAAGTGATATGTTATTTTGGTTATTTGGCTTCCCATACAAAATTCCTTCGTCTTCTTTTCTTCCCCTCCCACTGTGGCTGATAGTGTTTTGATTAATAGTCTTCCTATATTCACCAATTTCTTGTTGAGCATTGATCATATTAGAAATAGGTCCCCTTTAGTTACTCCTCCAGTTTCTGATCTCATGAAGACTGTGTTGGCTGTTACTTTCTACATCACTCGGATGAAGAAGAAGGTGATGAGAGTCGCCTTTGAGTTCTTTGAGTTATCCTCATGTTCTTTGGTCAGCTTCTCCCACATCCTGTGATTGTTGTATCCGATGGAACCTTTTTCTCCTGGCACGGCTGAGCAGGTTTGTGATTCTTCGGTTGTTCTGGTGAATATCATATTTTCTCTCCTATTCTCACTTCTAGTTTGAAGTCGCTGCCACCCTTCTTGCATTCACCATCACTGATGGGAGATTTTCTAATGATGACATGAACTTTGTCATCAATTGGGTTAGGAAGGGAGCTTCTAAGGTATACAGGGTGCGTACATTTGCACCTTCCAAGAAATTGATCACCCTATCATAGATCCCCATCTTCTTAAAGTCCTTGATGTCCAGATATCAAGTCAGCTTGAACCCTTTGGTTTGTCATACCCAGTCAAACTATGACTGGTGTGTTTGATCTCTAGATGCGAATGTTGGCATCTGCTGGTTAATGTCCTTCTATTCTTCCTCTTCGGCCTCTTCAGGGGCTACTTCTTTTTCTTGCCCCTTTGACTTCTCCATGACACTTAATTTTCTCTTCTTGTTTCTCTTTGCATTCTTGGTCTCAAATTTCCAATTCTCTAGCTTCTTTAACTCAGCTTCAGAAGGTTGGTACTCATATGTCTCTATTCATGATGTTTCTTGAGACTCCTCGGACTCCTCTGGCGTCTTGTAGGCCAGGATGTACTTGTACTTCTTCTTCATAAGCTCCAACTGAAGCTTCCTAGTTGGTGAGAGGTTTGGGTTGTCTTTTAGTTCCTTTGTTATCTTCTTTAAGTTATCCTCTACACCCCTCAGTGAAGTTGCTTTCTTCATCAGAGTGTCATCAATTAAAGTTGACATTCTGAAAGTTTCAACATTAAGATTCTTGTTAGCAAAATTGTATTTTATATTTTCCTATGGCATTAACACTTAATTCAATTTTTTTATTGTTCAATATGAGGTGTCGTGACCATGACATATATTGAAGGCAATACCACTGTCGAGGAGGATGGTGCGACCGTAGAAGGTGACTAATGTAACCAAAGGAATGTCGTGACTGTGGCAGGTGACTAATGTAACCAAAGGAATGTCGCGATCACGGCAAGTGACTAATGTAACCAAAGGAATGTCGTGACCGTGGCAAGGAAACACCACGACCTCGGTGAGTGCCACGACCGTGGTCATTTTAGACCTAATTGAAGAGAAATTCTTGCAAAGAAGGACCGCGACCATGGCCAAGAAATACAAGGTGTCGCGACAGCGGTCGAGAAGGCACCTACTTGATCGCGACCGTGGTAGGTCACGGTGGATATTCCCTCCCTAACCCCGATCGACCAACGACAATACCACCGGGAACGTGTGAGAAAAATTTCAAATAGAGTTCAATCATAGGTTGAAAAGACAAAAGTAGTCGTATATAGAGTGAAAATACCGACAAAACTCTGGCAAAGAAGTGAAGATCAATCAAAGCGATTTCGGCATTTATCTCACCAAAGAGAAAGCAAATTGGGAACCAATTGTAAACTCAATAGAGATGATTAAAACTCGAAATATGCAAGAAATCAAAGTGGTGATGATCAAAAGGGAACACATAATGAGTACCTTGGTGAGGTTAGGATTTGAAACGACAGTAAGGGACATCAGTGGAGGTGGTGCTATTGCAGAAAGAGTACAACATCGACGGATGCGGTCTCACAATGAATGTTCTTTACCATTTGATATTTGTTTCGATGACTAGCATCTTGTGATTCTTCAGTTAATGTTTGGGAGTCAGCGAGCAAGGAGAGAAAGGAAAAGCCCTGTAGTGAGAAGGGTTTTGCTTATATACTCACGTGTAGACATGACCACAGTCGGGTATACCACCTCGACCAAGGTCAAATTTGGCTTTCGACCTTGTAGAAAATGAGGTCCCAAGGTATGGCAAGCTTGTACCTTGACCGCGGTAGACGCCGCGACAATGGTCAGTGCCGCGACTACGATGCACACAAAACTAAGATGTTGGAAACGATTAACTAAAGATAAAACACCCATTTTTCATTGAAACTTTTTGTGAAGAGAAAGTAATTTACATGCTACATTAATACTATTTCTAGATGCAAAAACCCAAGATACTTAGAAGGAGAGAGGTACATAACTCATAAACTAAAACACAAGAGATAAAGGAAACCATGAATTGTAAAAAAAAGAAAGTAGCAAAGGCTTGAGTTGTCTCCCAAGAAGCACTAGTTTAAAGTCTTTTAGTTTGACTCTCTCATTTTGGCTTCATCCTTCTTTAACTAATGTCAACAGTTTCTCATTTGTTCCATCTACTAGAGGAATGAGTTCCCCCAGACTCAACTCGATCCTTCTCACAAAAGCTTGATCTTCATAATATCTTTTTACTCTCTGCCCATTCACTTTGAATGTGCCTGTCTTGTCTCCAGTTATTTTCATCATCCCTGATGGATATATTTTTATGATTGAAAAGGGGCTGAACCATCTTATCCTCAGCTTTCCTGGGAACAACTTGATACTTGAATTTAATAAAAGTACTTTTTCTCCTTCATGAAAATCCTCACTCTTCAGATGTGAGTCATTCATACCTTAGTCCTTTGCTTATAGATCCTCACATTCTCATAAGCAGACAGTCTCAACTCTTCAAGTTCCTAAAGTTGGAGAAATCATTTCTGCCTAGCTTTATCAAGATCCATGTTCAGATATTTGATATCCCATAGGGCCTTGTGCTCTAATTCGACAGGAAGATGACAAGACTTTCCATAAATCATCCTATAGGGTGTCATGCATATAGGTGTCTTATATACTATTTGGTAAGCCCATAGTGCATCGTCAAGTTTCATGGACCAATCCTTCCTTGTACGACTAACTGTCTTCTCTAGGATCTATTTGATCTTCCTGTTAGACACCTCGACCTTCCCTGACATTTAAGGATGATATGGCATTACAACATTATGTTTTACCCCATACTTCCTCAACAGAGCTTTGAACTACTTTTCACCAAAGTGTGACCCTCCGTCACTTATAATAGTGTGTGGTACTCTGAACTTTGGAAAGATAGTTTTCTTGAATAGCTTGATTACTACCTTGGAGTTGTAGATTTGGGTGGCAACAACCTCTATTGGTATGTATGCCCATAGAGCAAGTCATATGATGATTGTAATGGGATACTTTGTAAATTATTTGAATAATAATAAAGGCAATTTCCGATCTATATGTTTAAACTGTTTCTGAGATGATGGTGTAACATGATAGATGTCTAAAGAATTGTTTTACTCAATGACGCATGCTTTTGGGTTGAGGAGCTAAACGATGAGATCATACGGATGTTAAGAGTATACATTCTTGTTTGGTCCCTAGTCAGTTGTTATTGTGGAAATAACCATAGACATCAATAACACTAAAGACTAGATTGTGTGTTGGTTGATGACAGAATCTCATTAGTCATGATATAGTGATATCAAACCAAGGACATAGGGACTTGTTAGAGAACAAGGTACCAGACAGACCCACCGTGGGAGTGACACATGGAACCATGACTTGGTAGTCACAGTCAGCTCTCAAAGTGATGGTGGTGAGTGTGATTCTTAGACCTGAAATCACTACACTCAACACATGTCATTGGGTATACTTTGACATCATCAAACACAGTCCTGAAACATGGGTTGTTATAAAGGTGATGATTGGGTGGCTTTGACACATGGGGCTTTTGAGGGGTGAGTGATAGATATGGGATTTGTCCCTCCTGAGGGAGTTTGATATCCTTGGCCACTTGATGAGTTGGATTGAGAAAGGCATGTGCATGCACGTGTGAATCAATATGTGATATTGATGTCACACACATCTCACTCAGTCTGCTCTGAGATCAAGGAAATGAATGAACATTGACAGGATGACTGTTCCATGCCTCGAGTTCATTTAGGATATCAGTGACAAAGGAATTATACATTCACTGTAACACCATTCATGGATTGTAGGATTGAAAGTTGTTCTCCAACTTTCTATTTCACTTGGGTAGCACTGATGTGTGACTAGGCACCGCTCTTTGCTTGTGAAGTCATAAGTGTTATGGACTTTCACTGCCAACGTGAAATGGACCTGTAGTGTCACACACATAGGATTTAACCTGGAAGAGGAGTTTTGTCCACAAATAATGTTTAGATTGATTACTAAAGGAGTTTAGTAGTTCAATTAAACACTCAATCAATTGATAGCTCAATGTCATAATGTTCAAGGAGTTGGACACATTGATTGGAGTATCAGATTGATTAATATCGCAATTGATTGATTATGCACAATCTGCACTCCCAACTGATCGGCTCATGTGATGAACCGATCGGCTGAGCTTGGTGAACCGATCGGCTCAAGTGTTGAGTCGATCGGCTCATGGATAGGGTGAACGATTGCTTTAAGTGTTGAAATGATCGGTTCAACTGTTGCAACCAGGCAAGTTGGGAAAGTAAGATTGGTGAGAACTTTCCTTGTATTTCACTTGCCCAATTTGATTGGAACAAGGATTGGTATTCGATACCAATTAGAAACAAAAGAAGAAAAGTCAATCGGGAACTGATCAGGACCACGAACCGACCGGTTCAGAAGTGAACCGACCAGTTCATGGGTCCCAACCGATCGGTTGAGGTGTCAACCGACCGGCTCAGCTCCCCAACCGACCGTTTCAGTTGTGAAACGATCGGTTTAGGTTGCGAGTTGGTTATTTTTTTTGGAAAATCTTGAACCCTTCTACTCCTGCTTTAGTCCCGCATTGCCCGGGATGGAGAACCCTGTCCCATGACTCTCCTATATATAGGGGTATTGGGGGTTTCTCAAAGTACAACTCAGTGCAAGCCAGTTGCTCTGCAAAGTTGTTGTTCTCTCTGGTTTTGGTAACCGAGAGAGCCCGATCAAGTGCTACCTGAAAACGGAGGCGCAGTAAGGGAAAGACAACTGCATTTGCAACTGGTAGCAGGAGAGTGTGTTGGTGACTAGTATGCCAATAGGAGGGTATGACTCCTTCCGGTTCCTTGTGCGACAAGGAGATCGGAGTTCCAGGCGGTCCGTGTGGACGACTGCAGAGGCGTGAGACCTCTGTCGCTCGGAGGACAACTGTCAATCCTGACAGTTCTGGTGAAACCAGGAGTCTTCAGTCCCGGTGCGACCAGGAGCTGCACAGACACCGTCCAAGACCGGAGGTGAAGACCGTGCTAGGCACGAGGTACTGTCTCCGAGCAAGCCTCGGGACAAGGTATGCATCCACAAACCATCTTTCCTATTGTATAGACGTTGACGCGATTCCTTTTGTTCTGGGTTTTGGGGAGAAAATTTTTGTTTCCGCTGCTTCTCTGCCTCCCTAAAACCCAACAGTGGTATCAGAGCCACGTCAACTACTCTATATTTTAGGATTATCGATATGATCGATTTTGGTTTGTCGCCTTTATTTATTGCATATGATGCAATAAAATTGGCTTTATGCATGTCCAATCCACATATCCCAAATATATATATATATGATATGTAATATTAATGCACTCGATACGCGTCGCCCTTAAACGAGTTTTGTGGTGGATGTGTAGCATGGTTATGGCCTATAAACCCCTATATCTGTGTGTGGTTGCTTACATCTCGGTCTGCGCACTGATTCCCTTTTCTCCTATTCCTGATGTAACTCAAAATAATTCGAGATTTCTTTTCCTACCTTTTCTCCCCCGAATGTAACTCAGGGTTTCACAATTCAATTGTAAATATGATAGATTTTATTTCCTGTTATGTCAAAGAATGGCGGACAACCTGAGACGATCAGTTCAAGGCATGAACCGATCGATTGGTGATCTAGATGACCGGTTCGAGGAGCGAGATGAGCGGGTGGTGACTTGAGGAGATGCACGACGACCGGTGAACTGATCGGCTGGAGGCGCCAGTCGATCGGCTGGTGGCACCCGAACAACCATCTTGATGGCGAGCCGATCAGTCATGGAGATGAGCTGATCAAACCCAGAAAGGTAGGCACATATTTCATCTTGTACAGGTTGCATGTGATGTAGACCTAGATGATCGTGATTCCTCTTGGCTCAAGGAATCACAATAGGATGGCCATAATAATTGGTTTTATCATTTTGCATGTTTTCTGTGGGATATAGCATGTATATGATACGTACTATATATTGTGGTGATTGGATATGTATATGTATATAAAAACCAAATCCCTCATTAAATATTAAGTTTTAGATGCCTTTCAAATGCAACACATGTGAAAAGCTTGATCGACCAAGTGTGGGCACGCCCATGCGTGGTGCTCCGTCTATCTCGTGGAAGTGTGAAGGATGAATGTGTGGGTCTGCCCAAGCAGGGTACATGTTCATCGTGTTGGCTTTGGGTCGGACTTAACAATGTGACCTAGATAGGATCTAGCACCTTGAGGCATGGAGATGATCATGAGAAGGAGTTGTGTATGACATCTTACAAGAGTTGCATATGATGCAATTGGCAAGAGTTGCCTACCTGGAAGATCTGAGTTGTGGGTGACAGCCCAAGCTGGTCCATGGCTCAGAGGATTTCAGGATCTTGACCCACTAGAAGATTGTACGCTGCAATCTTCCGAATTGATGGTGAGGGCTGTCAATTTGAGTCAAAATAGTGGGAGCGGTAATTAATTAAAGGCCTAATTAACTATCATCAAATGTATTCAAATCAAATCAAAAAGGAGTTTTGACAAATGCAATTTTCTCTTGTAGAATGGAAAAGGAATCATCTTTTAAAATGGGCAAATTAATTGAGAATAAATTCTATAACTGGTTGAGGACTGTGAGAAGTGTTCTGCACAATCTAGATATACCAGGAGCCTTTGAATCCACTCTATGTACGCTTAATGCGTTAGTGAAGAAGAAAGAAATTTCATTGATAGAGATCAATGGAACGATGGGTAAGGGAGAGAAGGGTTCTCTCGCCAAACCAATTTATTCTACATGGAGAGGATGGAAGGAACGATGGAAGAAGAAGTCAGAGATAGAGATCTCTACTTCTGGTGTATACGTGATAGAGATTAACTTTACTACTTCTTCATCATGGGTACTTGATACCAGATGTGGATCTCACATTTGTTCAAATGTGAAGGATCTTAAGAGAAGTAGGCCTTTGAGGAAAGGCGAGGTTGAACTACATGTAGCCAATGGGGCAAGAGTTGTCGCCAGTGCCGTAGGAACATATGAGTTAACTCTTCCTAGTGGGCTAATAATAGAGTTGAAGAACTGCTATTTTGTACCTGCCATAAATAGGAATATCATTTCTGTCTCTCGTTTGGACAAGGATGGATTTGATTTTCTTATTAAGAATGGAAATTGTTCCATCTCTAAATATGGGATCTTTTATGGCAGTGCCCCAATGTCTTATGGTCTATACTTGATAGATCTAGAGACAAGTGTATACAATGTAAACACCAAAAGGCAAAAACTCAACAACTCAAACGAAATGTATCTTTGGCATTGTCGTCTAGGGCACATAAATGAGAAGCGCATTTCTAGACTCCATAAAGATGGTTATCTAGACTCTTTTGATTGTGAATCAATAGAGACATGTGAATCTTGTTTATTGGGCAAGATGACCAAGACTCCCTTTTCAGGTAAAGGTGAGAGAGCTAGTGATCTATTAGGACTCATACATACTGATGTATGTGGGCCTTTTATAACTAATGCCAGAGGTGGGTATCAGTACTTCATTACCTTTACTGATGACTTCAGTAGGTATGGCTACGTGTACCTGATGAAACATAAGTCATAAACCCTTGAAAGTTTCAAGGATTTCGTGAATGAAGTACAGAACCAACTTGGTAAAAGTATTAAGGCACTTCGATCCGATCGAGGTGGAGAATACTTAAGCCAGGAGTTTGAGGACCTTCGTGAGCCCATGGTATTGTATCACAATAGACTCCGCCTGGAACACCACAACATAATGGTGTGTCTGAAAGAAGGAATCACACATTGTTGGATATGGTGCGATCAATGATGAGTTTTGCTAATCTTCCAATTTCTTTTTGGGGTTATGCTCTTGAAACCGCCGCGTTTACACTTAACCATGTACCATCTAAATCGGTTCAAAAGACACCATATGAGATATGGACTGGGAAGCGTCCCGATTTGTATTTTCTGAAGATTTGGGGTTGTGAGGCTTACGTTAGGAAAATGTTTCCTGATAAGTTTGGACCCAAATCCGATAAATGTTATTTTTTTGGATACCCCAAGGAAACGAGGGGATATTATCTATACCACCCTACTGACAACAAAGTGTTTGTTGCCAGGACAACTGTGTTCCTAGAGAAGGAATTTATTTCCAAAGGAAGTAGTGGGAGGAAAATAGAGCTTGAAGAGGTTCAAGCCCAACAAGAAAACATAGAACCGGTAGATGTACAAGAGGAAAATGGAGATTCACAAAGTGTTGTGGAATCTCAGTCTCCTCAAGTAACACAAGGACCTCATAGATCTAGTAGGACCCGCCTTGAACCTGAGAGGTTTGGATACCTTGTGACTGAGGAAGATGGAGAGTTGATCATAGATGATGATCCAACTACCTACGTAGAGGCTATGGAGGGACCAGATTCTGAGAAATGGCTTGAAGCCATGAGATCCGAGATGGAATTCATGTACTCCAACAAAGTATGGACTTTGGTGGAACCACCTGAAGGGGTAAAACCCATAGGGTGCAAGTGGGTCTTTAAGAAAAAGACCGACATGGATGGCAATGTGCAAACTTATAACGGAAGATTGGTTGCGAAGGGATTTCGACAAGTTCAAGGTGTTGACTAGGACGAAACCTTTTCTCCAGTTTCCATGATTAAGTCCATCAGGATCATGCTTGCTATTGCAGCTTATTATGACTATGAGATTTGGCAGATGGATGTTAAAACTGCATTCCTTAACTGGTATATAAATGAGGATGTGTACATGACACAGCCTGAAGGTTTTGTAGATCCAAAGAATGCCAATAAAGTCTGTAAGCTGTAAAGGTCAATCTATGGAATCAAGCAAGCATCTCGGAGTTGGAATCTTCGATTTGATGAGGAAGTCAAAGTGTTTGGCTTTATTCAAAATGAAGATGAACCTTGTGTGTACAAGAAGGTTAGTGGGAGTTCGACCACATTCCTCATATTGTATGTGGATGACATACTTTTGATGGGGAATGATGTCTTAGCCTTAGAGAAGGTAAAGACTTGGCTTGGGAATACTTTCTCAATGAAGGACTTAGGAGAAGAATCCTACATTCTAGGAATTAAGATCTATAGAGATAGATCTAGAAAGCTTCTCGGACTAAGTCAGAGCATGTACATTGACAAAGTGTTGAAGCGGTTCAGCATGGAGAACTCAAAGAGAGGCAACATCCCCATGCTACATGGAGTCACCGTCTCTAGAGCTCAGTGTCCCTGATCTTGTGAAGAGAGGGAGCGTATGAATGGGATCCCATATGCATAAGCCATCGGATCCATCATGTACGCTATGTTGTGCACATGCCCATATGTCTCATATGCTCTCAGCATGACAAGCAGGTACCAGTCAGATCCCGGGGATGCTCACTAGACAGCCGTAAAGAACATCATCAAGTACTTGCGAAGGACTAAGGATCAGTTGCTTGTTTACGGCGGTGAGGAAGAGCTGGTTGTAAAGGGTTACACCGATGCAAGCTTCCAAACCGATAAAGATGATTACAGATCGCAGTCAGGATTTGTATTTTGCCTTAATAATGGAGCTGTGAGCTGGAAGAGTTCCAAGAAAGAAACAGTTGCCGATTCTACTACAGAGGTCGAGTATATTGTTGCTTCACATGCATCAAAGGAGGTTGTGTGGATCAGGAAGTTTATTTCTGAACTTGGTGTAGTTCCCAGTAGCTGTGATGCAATTGAGCTTTATTGTGACAATAATGGAGCTATTGCACAAGCTAAGTAACCCAGATCACATCAGCGGTCCAAGCACATACCGCGGTGCTTCCATCTCATACGAGAGATCATACAACGAGGAGATGTGAGGATTTGCAAAGTACCAACTGAAGACAACATAGCTGATCCACTGACTAAGGCCATTTCTCAGTAGAAGCATGATGGTCATGCTAGGTCATAAGGACTGAGGTTCCTTGGTGACTGGCTCTAAGTGCAAGTGGGAGTCTGTTGGTATGTATGCCCATAGAGCAAGTCATATGATGATTGTAATGGGATACTTTGTAAATGATTTCAATAATAATAAAGGAAATTTCCGATCTATATGTTTAAACTGTTTCTGAGATGATGGTGTAACATGATAGATGTCTAAAGAATTGTTTTACTCAATGACGTATGCTTTTGGGTTGAGGACCTAAACGATGAGATCATACAGATGTTAAGAGTATACATTCTTGTTTGGTCCCTAGTCGGTTGTTATTGTGGAAATAACCATAGACATCAATAACACTAAAGACTAGATTGTGTGTTGGTTGATGATAGAATCTCATTAGTCATGATATAGTGATATCAAACCAAGCACATAGGTACTTGTTAGAGAACAAGGTACCAGACAGACCCACCATGGGAGTGACACATGGAACCATGACTTGGTAGTCACAGTCAGCTCTCACAGTGATGGTGGTGAGTGTGATTCTTAGACATGAAATCACTACACTCAACACATGTCGTTGGGTACACTTTGACATCATCAAACGCAGTCCTAAAACATGGGTTGTTATAAAGGTGATGATTGGGTGGCTTTCACACATGGGGCTTTTGGGGGGTGAGTGATAGATATGGGATTTGTCCCTCCTGAGGGAGTTTGATATCCTTGGCCACTTGATGAGAAGGATTGAGAAAGGCATGCACATGCACGTGTGAATCAATATGTGATATTGATGTCACACACATCTCACTCAGTCTGCTCTGAGATCAAGGAAATGAATGAACATTGACAGGATGACTGTTCCATGCCTCGAGTTCATTCAAGATATCAGTGACAAAGGAATTATACATTCACTGTAACACCATTCACAGATTGTAGGATTGAAAGTTGTTCTCCAACTTTCTATTTCACTTGGGTAGCACTGATGTGTGACTAGGCACCGCTCTTTGCTTGTGAAGTCATAAGTGTTATGGACTTTCACTGCCAACGTAAAATGGACCTGCAGGGTCACACACATAGGATTTAACCTGGAAGAGGAGTTTTGTCCACAAACAATGTTTAGATTGATTACTAAAGGAGTTTAGTAGTTCAATTAAACACTCAATGAATTGATAGCTCAATGTCATAATGTTCAAGGAGTTGGACACATTGATTGGAGTATCAGATTGATTGAAATCACAATTGACTGATTCTGCACAATCTGCACTCCCAACTGATCGACTCATGTGATGAATCGATCGGCTGAGCTTGGTCAACCGATCGGCTCAAGTGTTGAGTCAGTCGGCTCATGGACAGGGTGAACAATTGCTTCAAGTGTTGAAACGATCGGTTCAACTGTTGCAACCGGGTGAGTTGGGAAAGTAAGATTGGTGAGAATTTTCCTTGCGTTTCACTTACCCAATTTGATTGGAACAAGGATTGGTATTCGATACCAATTAGAAACAAAAGAAGGAAAGTCAATTGGGAACTGATCAGGACCACGAACCGATCGGTTGAGGTGTCAACCGACTGGCTCAGCTCCCCAACCGACTGTTTTAGTTGTGAAACGATCGGTTCAGGTTGCAAGTTGGTTGTTTTTTGTGGAAAATCTCGAACCCTTCTACTCCTGCTTTAGTCCCGCATTGCCCGGGATGGAGAACCCTGTCCCATGACTCTCCTATATATAGGGGTATTGGGGGCTTCTCAAAGTACAACTCAGTGCAAGCCGGTTGCTCTGCAAAGTTGTCGTTCTCTCTGGTTTTGGTAATCGAGAGAGCCCGAGCAAGTGCTACTCGAAAAGGGAGGCGCAACAAGGGAAAGACAACTGCAATTGCAACTGGTAGCAGGAGAGTGTGTTGGTGACTAGTACGCCAACATGAGGGTGCGACTCCTTCTGGTTCCTTGTGCGACAAGGAGATCGGAGTTCCAGGCGGTCCGTGTGGACAACTTCAGAGGCGGGAGACCTATGTCGCTCGGAGGACAACTGTCAATCCTGACAGTCCCGGTGAGACCAGGAGTCTTCAGTCTTGGTGCGACCAGGAGCTGCACATACACCGTCTAAGAACGAAGGTTAAGACCGCACTAGGCGTGAGGTACTGTCGCCGAGCAAGCCTCGAGACAAGGTATGCATCCACAAACCATCTTTCCTATTGTATAGACGTTGACACAATTCCTTTTGTTCTGGGTTTTGGGGAGAAATTTTTTTTTCAGCTGCTTCTCTACCTCCCCTAAAACCCAATAACCTCTACCCATTTGGAGACATAGTCGACAACAACAAGTATATATTGGTTCCCATTTGATGATGGAAAAGGTCTCATATAATCAATCCCCTATACATCAAAAATTTCAATTTCCACCCAATTTTCCATCGGCATCTTGTTCCTTCTACTGATGTTTCCTATAAGCTGACACTCCTTGTAGGTCTTGACAAATGATGAAACATCCTTAAAAAGAGTAGGCCAATAAAATCTTGATTGTAAGACTTTTGCAGCTATTCTTTCCCCCCATGGTGGCCTCCGTAAGGTGAGGAGTGGCATTCTTTGAGGATTAGGGGTACTTCTTCCTATATGCATCAACGATATAAGTTGTTAGAGCATCTTTTGAACAACAGTGGATCATCCCAATAGTAATTTTTCATCTCGGAGAATAATTTCTTCTTCTGATTCTAAGTGATCTCCGATGGAAGTTTCCCACAGGTTAGATAATTACAAATGTCTGTGAACCAAGGCAGGCTCTGCTCCTCCTATTGGGCCATCAAAAGAGCTTCGTCAGTATAGTTTTCATTTATTAGTAATTGATTTTCTTCATAAAAAATTATCCTTGATAGGTGGTCTGCGACCATATTTTCTTTTCCCTTTTTATCAATGATCTCATGGTCGAACTCTTGTAGTAACAAGGCCCATCGCAAAAGTCTCAACTTTCTGTCCTTCTTCTACATAAGATATTTTATAGCCCATGATCAATGTACACTTTTACTTTTGACCCTACCAGATATGATATGAACTTATCAAAAGAAAATACGATAGCCAACATTTCTTTTCCAGTTTTAGTATACTTTACTTGGGCTTCGTCCACTGTTTGTCTTGCGTAACAAATCACACAGTGTCTCTTATCCTTCTTCTATCCAAGGACTACCTTGATGGTGAAATCACTGACATCACACATAATTTTGAAAGGTAGTTCCCAATCTGGTGCTTGTAGAATCGGTGTTGTTGTTAACGCCCTCTTGAGGGTATGGAAGTCATCTAAGCATTTGTTGGTGAATTTGAACTCAACATCTTTAATTAGGAGATTTCAAAGTGGTTTAGCGATCTTTGAGAAATATTTTATAAACTGTCCATAATATCCCACATGCCCCAAGAAAATCCTTACTCTTAGTACATATTTGGGTAGCAGAATCTTGGATATGGCTTTGATCTTGCTTAGGTCCACTTCGGTTCCTTTCTTTGAAACTTGATTCCCTAAAATGATACCGTCCTGGACCATAAAATGACATTTTTCCCAGTTCAGGACAAGGTGTATTTCCTCACAGCGTTGTAGCACCAAAGATAGGTTCCTCAGACATGCCTAAAAATCCCTTCCATAAACAGAGAAGTCATCCATGAAGACCTCCACTATGTCTTCTAGGAAGTCTGAAAATATAGATATCATGCAGCGTTGGAAAGTTGTTGGTGTGTTACACAACCCAAATGGCATTCTTCTAAAAGCATACGTTCCGTAGATGCAAGTGAAGGTTATCTTTTCCTGGTCATCAGGATGGATTGATACTTGATAGAATCCTGAATACCCATATAGAAAATATAAGTAATCATGGTGAGCTAATCTTTCTAGAACTTGATCTATAAATGGCAGAGGGAAATGATCCTTTTTGGTAGTAGCATTCAGCTTGCGATAGTCAATGCACATGCACCAACCTGTTACTGTCCTTATTGCCACTTCATCTCCTTCCTCTCCTCTTATCACTATCATTCCACCCTTCTTAGGAACCACATGGATAGGGCTCACCCAGTTACTGTCACTTATTGGGTAAATGATTCCAGCATCCCACAGCTTAATAACTTCCTTCTTTATGATTTCCTTTAGCATTTGGTTCAACTTCCTCTGCGGTTGAACTAAAGGTTTGGATGTTTCTTTGAGATGTATTATGTGCATGCATAAGGCATGGTTGAGGTCTCTGATATCTTCCACTGAGTACCCTATAGCCTACCTATGCAGTCAGAGCTCCTTTAGCAACCTTTCTAGCTGATCGTCAGTCAAGTTGGCATTAACAATCACAGGATTCCTCTCTTCTTTGTCTAGGAATTCATATTTCAGCCCCTCCAGAAGTGGTTTCAATTTTGGCTTTGGTTTTGGTGCTCTCTTTTCTTCAAGCATTTTCTCAAGCGAGGCGTACTTCGTGGTCTCGAGAGTCTCTTCATCATCCCTAAATTCTTCTTCATGTTAATTCAAGTAATCCAAGATCTCTACGACCTCTGGGTCTTCCACTGTAGGGTCTTGATTATTCATAGCTTGCATAAGGGGATCTACAATCGCCTTGTCCTCATTTATCTCCTCACAATATTGATTGTAGCTATTCGTAAAGTAGACTGACTCAGAGAGAGATGATCCCCTCATAGCATCTTATACTCAGAAATTGTTGTGATCATCCCCTACATGCAAGGTAATGATTCCTTCTGCTACATCTATTATATATCTTCTAGTTGTGAGAAAAGGTCTCCCAAATATCATTGGATACTTAAAGTCCTTGATTGTGTCTATCACTACTATGTCACATAATATGAAGAATCACCAGACCCATATCAGAATATCCTCAACTATTCCTACAGGTCTTGTAAAGGTGTGATTAGCTAATTTGATTCTCATGCCCGTCTTCTCCATGTCCATCAACCTGAGCCTTTGTGCTAGAGTCAAGGGCATAACACTAATGGTTTCTCCCAAATCATCTAATTCCTTCGTTTCCACATTGCCTCCCACACATAAGGGTATATGTAGAATGTCCTGGGATCCCTCTTCTTGGTTGGTAACTCAGCTTGAACAAAGGCACTTGAAATTTTTGCCATTTGTACAGTTTCGATATGGTCTCCTCTCCTTCTCTTTGTGATTAGATCCTTAAAGAATTTTGCATATGTTGGCATTTCTTCAATTGCATCGAGAAATGGGGCATCCACGTGTAGTTTCTGTACTTCTTCCATAAACTTTTTATACATCTTCTTTAAATGAGCCTTGATCAGTTTTTAGGGAAAGAGAACTCTTGGGGCATAGGGATTTCTCTTTTAAAGGACTTATCCTATAGGATATGAGTTCTTGGCCTCTTCCTCCTTCTTTTCGTCATTTCCTTCTTCTCTGCCATCTACAGCTGATCCTTGTCCCTTAGACTCTTCTGTTGCAATCTCTTTTCAAATTGTTTCTTACCACGAGTTCCTCCTTCTTTAGTGTTGTTAGTGCTAGGATCTTTCAACATTCTCCCTGATCAGAGAGTGGTAATTTTTACAGTCTTTGTATTTGATGGGATCTTCCCTAAAGGGTTTTTTATAAGTTCAGTTAGTTGTGAAAGCTGTTGATCAATCTGCCTTTGATGGGTTTGCATGTCTGCCATATGAGTTTGCATTGTAGTTAACACTCCTGAAATGGTGATAGAACTTTGAGAAAGTTGGTCATTTACCAAAGTTGGTCATTTGCATTGTAGTTAACACTCCTGAAATGGTGACAGAACTTTGAGAAAGTTGGTCATTTACCAAAGATTGCTTTTTCACCAATCATGTTAGTTTGGTTGCTATCTTTGGCTTGGCTCGACCCTTGGCCTTGTCCTTGACCCTGTCGACTTACATTTTTATTTTGCCTTTGGTTGTTGTTTTTATTCGTTTGATGACTAGTAGTTCTAGTATAGTGAGTCGGTCCTCCTTTCTTCTCAAATCCTGGAGTAGTTTAGAAGAATTACTCAGTTGATGAGCAATTTCAACATCTTCTTTATTTCCCTAGTTAAATCCAAGACGATCTGGTCATTTCAAATTGGCAGAATAGACATTCTCTATTTCTTCTTCTCTTTCACCTTATTTACTCTCTTCTAGTCGTGTATAGATACAGTTCTCAACTCCATGCCCTCCTTCTCTGCATGTAACACATTTCATGACTATCTCTATATGTTTCTTGCCCTTGCCCCAGTGTCTTTTAATTGTTTGACATCGGTAGAAATTTTTTGAATCTGAGATGTAATAGTCTCCAAAGCCTTATCTTCGATTAAAGGTCCTTCAAATCCTTCCTTCTTGGCTGATCCTCTATCATTTTGATCATAATCCATTCCTTCTTGCAGTGAAGCCATGTTATCGATTATCTTCATGGTTCTTCTCAATTTCTTACCAAGAAAGTCACTTGTGGCGGATGCATTCAACGAAGTTCTTTCAATGGGAATTAGTTTTTTGTAGATAGTGGTCACCAAGAATCCCTTACGGTAGTTATGGTGAGGGAAGTCTCTCTGGTATTCTTGAAAGCATTCCCATACCTCATGAAGGTTTTCTCCAGGTTTTTGCACGAAAGAAGTGATCTTTTGCAAATTATAGATAGTTCTTTCAGTGGGATAAAATATAGTGACAAAAGCATTTGTAAGGGGTATCCATTCATCTATGGGATGGTGGGTCAAGTTTAGGTATCAGGATAGAGCTTTATCTTCAAGGGATAAATTGAATCCTTTGCAATATATCACTTCTTGGGGCACTCCCCTCATCTTGATGGTATCGCAGATGTTTCTGAAGGCATCAAGATGATGGTACAAATTTTCTCTCCTTGAATTTCCATGGAAGGGCTTGTTTTGGATCATCGAGATTACAACCAGTTTCAACTCAAAATTTGTTGCATTAAAGTGCAGAATGATAATTGGGCATCTGGACTTGTTGGCTCTAGTTGTGGCCAACTCTCTAAGAGTTTTTACTTCCTCATCGTCTTTGTAAGGCCCCTAAACTTGGTTAGTGAGTTGAACAAGCATAATTATCATAATTGAATTCTACAAAAAAAAATATGTTTTTTTTACCGACACAAAGAAAATATTTTGTTGCGAAACTAGCAAATATGCCTTGCTATATATACCAGAAATCATCCAGAAATAAAATATGTTTTTTTTACCGAAAATCATCTGGTGATGAGGGGACGGAATAATTGATTTAACCTATATATATGTAGATATAAATTTCTAATTTCTAAATGTAAAAAGATACAGTTTGAAAAAGTTCAATTGTACGAAATGAATTTATATATCCCTAATATAACCTTGTGATATGATTTGAAATCATAAGAGAAGCTTAAGTTTCAAATTTGGTTCAATTTGGACACTGTTTGAGCAAGTTATGCAATTTTATGCACATTTTGGACTTTTATGCAATTTACCCAATTGAGAGGTTTTGTTTGCAATTTATCACTTGAATTATGTTCCTTGGATATTCTCTCATCATTCTTGAGATTTTTGAGCCATGGGGCACCTATTTAAACCTTGGTTTGAAGGTGTTTTCTCCAAGGGTATTTTAGGGTTTTCCCCTTCACGGATGAGCTACCTTTAGTAGCTATCAACTAATGAATTATTTGATTGGCTGGGAAATTCGACAAAGGAAAGCTAAGCATGTCTATAAACATGGTGGGGGAGCTGCTTGTGTGTGTGCTTGTATATTCTTAATAAATTAAGGCCATGGACACTTGGATAGATACTAGAACTTCAACTTTTTCTTTTTGCTTTATCTTAAAGTTCATATACTTATCCCCAAGCACCAAAACGAGCCATTTTCTCTCTACCACTTCCCTCCTTCTCCCAACCTAGTTATCCCTTTGTTCCTCTATGAATTTTTCTACCCAAGGAAGAAGAAAGAAGGGATCTTCATGGAAAAAGGATCTAGGGTTGCAATTGACTTCATTTTAGGGTTGAAAAAGCTTCCTTCTAGTGATCATGGCCTAAAAGAGTAAGAAATCCCTTCTTTACTCCATCTATTTCTTTGTTATCCTTCCTCCTATATTTCTCTAGGTTGGAACCTTTCTGTTCCATGGTGGCAATTTCATACTCCTTATGCTTAGGGTTTGCTCATTTGATGAAGAAAGGTGCTAGATGGACGAATTCATAGCTTATTCTTGGATTTTCTACCCTACCTGCTCGAGTTTTCTTTTGTGTGGGGTTTCATATTCTCATTATAGGCAAGTGTTATAACTTGCTCCATGTTTATTACTTATCATAATCTTTCTAGATCATGTTCTTGCCTGAAAATGATGATTTATGCACTAAAACGTTATGCTTGACTTGGATTTCGATTTTTATAATGTTCCCTGTTCTGATTTCACTTCTAGATGAACATGTGATCATTCATACATTATTCCTAAGTTATAATATGACTTGGATCAGGTTGGTTTTACAACCTATGCTTCTAAACACCTATCAACCAATGGTCAATTTTAGGGTTTTAAGTTGATTTCTTCTATAAACCCATGACTCGATGATGGTACCATTGCAACAACCCTATGATGTTATCTGCATGACAACTGATGGTCGAGATCAAAGATTTCATATGATGGTGACAACCTATGGTCACCTTTTAGGCTAGTTTATGGATCAATTAGAAGTTTAATGATCAACCATTAAGTACCCTACTGATGTTATCAATCAATGATGACATTAGCTTAATATTTGATGCTGATTAATGAATATAGTGTTGATCTAACAACCTATGGTGACTTAATGGTCACTAATGATGGTGGATCAGGTTTCCCAAACCTATGGTGAGTTAATCATACAGTTGTAGCATCAATTAAGCCTTAGACCAATGGTTTCTTTGGTCACTTGATGCAATGGTCGGACCTATACTGAAATTGATGGTTTTAACATATGAACTTGAACCAATGGTCAAGATCTAATGTTTATTCCTCAAATAAGGTGGAATGATGGCTAATGTAATATGTTGGTCCTAATAATGAGATTTAGATGGTTTCCTTTATATGATCAACTTAAGGAGCTTACTTGTTGACAATGGATGTCTTGTTTTAACTGAACAATCGATTGTGGGTTTTACCCTACTCTCAATGGAACTTTTTATGTTGTAAATCAAGGGATGTTTAGGGGTATATGGTGACGATTTCTAGAGAAAAAATCAAGGACTTCATAGGTGGTTTATCCAAGGTGTTTACTTATATAAAAAATCAATGGTCTTACCTTTTAAACATCCAATGGTTCTGGGTGACATTGTGGTATGGTGATATGGGTTGAATGCTGATGGAACAAATGGAGGGTTACCCTTAACAAGGTAGTATTACCTATTCACTTATATGAATAGAAGGGATGATAACCATATTGTGTGGATATGTAACCCTAATGAGGTATAGTTGTTATACCTAGCTTTATTATAACTAAATGATGGTAATTGGGTATGAATAGTCCTTGAATGACTAATACAATCATGGAGTACTCTGTTACTATTGTTGAAACCCTAGTATGCTATAACCCAATGGTTACACCTTGATTTATGTGTTGGTTCATACTTGAGAATGGTATGGAATGTGATGGTGATGCTTCACCTTATGCATCCATGATCCAATGGGGATGCTGTGAGTTAGGGTTTGGGTATGAGTGATGATTAGTAACATTAATATAATTTATCTTGTGAACCTAACTCTAATGAAAATAGATAAAGATGAGTAATTATGCTTACCATTCTTATATGATGGAATGATGGTGGAATAACCTCCTTAATATGATCATAACCTTGATATGTTAATTGGTGGTTATCATAGCCACATGGTTGATACTTTCTTATGCTAAACAAGTGCATTATGAATATGATGAGAGTTAATCATATCTAGATTCCTTTCATGTTGATGTAATAAAGGAATGTTCTTAATGTTGATATAACCCTGCTATGATTGTTTATGAATATCTCCTAGCTCATTAATGCGATATTATGTGGATATGGTGTATTGTATGTAAGTGATGTTGTTGAGCCTTATTATAAGGCATTCAAAGATAATGATGTTCTTGTAGGGAATAATATGATGGTCTTAATGACTTTTGGGCATGTTTGAGCCCTAAATGAGGTGTAATCCTCTTGTGTTGATAAGGGTTGATACCCTGTGATATTGTGAAAAGGATTTTATATCCTGTGATAGTATGATGGTCTTAATGACCTTTGGGCATGGTTGAGCCCTGAATGAGGTGTAATCCTCTTGTGTTGATAAGGGTTGATACCCGTGATATTGTGAAAATGATTTATATCTTGTGATAGTATGATGACTAGTGTGGTCTCATGAATGACAAGTGAATAGTACCATGTGATGATGAGATGAGAAATTATGTTTCACACATTTTATATCTTTTCAAAGTTGTGATATTTATATTCTTGCTAGAAGTGAATTAGGGTTTGTATGTCCACTTGTTTGATGCAGACTTAATTCAACCAATTGGCATAACTAATCAAGTACAACTCTAATCATGTAGTGCCTTATGTCGTAGAGCCATTTTCAGTGTCAGAACTTGATGGATGGTGAAATGAGTATTCCTAAGGGAAATTAAGAGCGCATACTGTTGAGTATGTGGGGGTGGTAGGTTGAGGATATATCCTTGTCATCCACAATGCAGATTGTGGAGGTTGGCTATGGTCATGCCTCATACATCTGATGTGAATGAGAACGGATGCGGTCGTGTCTCAGTGATTATAACATGATGTGATTATAGGACAATTGTGGTTGTACCTCAGTGATTGGGTTTCAATACCCTGGTTTCTAGTGTCGTGACCTGTACCAAGGTCGGACTAGTGGTTATCAACTTGACTATATGTCCCTGTGGTGGCATCTTTGACTGACATGTCACTGCCTTTTTACTCGTACTAACCGAGGGGGATAGATCTTAGGATACCGACACTCCTAGATCTTGTACGGAAACAAATAGCCCTTTGTAGGGGTCGGTTGGACTTTGAATGGTACGATTCGAATTCCCCAGGGCATAATAAAAGATGTAATACAACTGTGTAGCATATTTGTTTAGGGTTATCCATGACGTTTCACATTGGATGATAACCCTTGTTTGTTATCTTTACATAAAGATGATGCTTAGTGCAATTAATAGATAGTATATATACTTATGTTGTGGATATTCTTAAGATTGTAGATGCGTACATACAGTAGCCATGCTTATGTTGATAACTATATAGCTACTGCTGATTATAATCATGATGCTAGATATCTCATGTTGATAGTTATGTTTAGCATTATAGCCATGCCTTTGTAACTAGAGATGCATATACTGCTAATCATTCTTATCTAGATAGTTGTGCTTATGTTGTTAGCTCTTCTTATAATATAGATATGTTCAACCAATTAGACATGCTCATGTTGTTAGCTACGCTATGTTACTAGACTTGCTCATGATGCTAGATATGCATATGCTACTGAATTGCTTATATTGTCAACAAGATAAAGGATGATAGTCTGGCTAATGATGATAGTTATTGTCTGATCCTTTTTGTATTTTGTTAATCATCAGTTTTGTTGATCTTATTTTTTATATTTGATTAAACTTCTTAACTGTTTAATTACATTAAAATTTTAAAATCAATAAACGTTGTTGGAGGTTATATCTCTTGCTGGGACATGGGTCTCACCCTTGTGGTTTGCCACATTTTTTAAGTGATCGGAAGTGACAAAAACAAACACGTGGTAGAAAATAAGAGCTATAGTAATGAATATTTGAGAAAGTTGATTAGATGTCTAGTGTGTCCTAGAGTCTTCCCTGTACTCTCAGGTCCGGGTGAGAAAAAGTTTGTATATGGTGTTTCAAATGAATCAGACTTTTGTTAGCATATAAATGTTTGTTGTGTGGCATATACAAATATTGTTCTCCTGTGTATATATGTTGTAGATAAGGTGATAGAACAATTTGTATCAAATTATCGGCATAGTATGGATATAGGAAAGATGTTGGGATCTTATGCAAATGTTTTTGCGCAGGTGCTGACATTGAAATTGGTTTTAATTTACCCATATTTTTGGGTATGTGGTTAATTGGTGATTGATTGTTTTTTATGTTTTCAGTAATCTCATTTAATGTAACGGGTTCTCACAGTCTTCACTCTCACTATTTCGGTCATCACATTCACATTCATTTTCACGGTGATTTCTATGATGCCTTCTATGATGATTGTTACATCGTTCTTCATCATGTTGTTCTTCCTCACAGTGATGACCATCTCGGTAACTGTCATCTATCTCTTCATCTGTTTCATGCGGCGGTGGGTCATGTTGAACTCTTGCATTTCGATTGTCCCCCGTAAGACTATCGTCCACATGAGGCGGCATCGTGACTTGAAGTTAAGGTAAAAAAAAATCGAACAGTTTTGCTTCCCTCTGGGCTCCCTGAATAGACCGCACAGTCGAGCTAGAAAATTAGATGTGTTAAAGCGAACTATTCTACGTAATTGTAGGGTAGAAAATTTAAAGTTTTTGTACAATCAAGCTTATCGTTAAGCTTGAGGCACATGAGTATAGTGAGTGAACTCATGTTCTTAATAGTTCAGTTTTACCTTGTCCCCAGAAACGGCGTCAAAAAGTTGACCGGACTAAATCGTACGTTCAAAATGGAGAGGATCTAGAGTAGTTAGACTTTTAAGATTATAACCCGACACTCAAATCACTGCAACTATTATACGGGGTCCAATGTAGTATTTAGGGTTGAACCATAGGGATAAGGTTGGCAAGTGTTACGTACGTAGAGTCTCATACCCTTACACTCAAAACAAACATGTGGGTTAAAAAGGGTGTTCCCTAAGGAATGATGGTGCTTCAACCAAAACAAAGAAAGTTAAAAGAAAGAAAACAATAAAAAGATAAAAACATTAACAAGCGGTGGGAAATAAAGATATGGAAGGAAACTTGGATCACATTTCACCTACTAAGATCTCTCACCAACATGTAAAACTCACACCCCTTCGTATACTCCTATAAAGATTACAAGCAGTCTGTGACAACCTCACTTTTCCCTTTCCTCTGTGGTACTCCTTCCATCATATCCAATGGTATCCTACTCAATCAAATGTCAACTCTGTAGTATGAATGTGATGATGATCTAATTTGATGACCTCAATTATCATTAGCACAATATGTGACTTTGATTTGAGTTTTGTACTATGTCACTTTTAATAGATTACCACTTTTGCAAATGAAATTGAACCTAATAATTGTAATGTCTTTGATATTTTATACATTTCATATTGAAGAGTTTTCAATTACGAATACAAAGGAACAGAAATCACCCTAATCGGACTTTTGCAGCCCAAGTTATGGCTTTTCAAAGTTAGCTCAGATTTCACTTGAATTATTCTGATCCAGTTTGTTCTATGCCTTAATGGGCCGATTTGGGTGGGGCGCGGCCCATACGCCACCCTCAGTTGAGAAAACCCTAGTGCGCTTCTACTACCCACCGTTAGATTTCCCCTCCCTTGATCCGATCCAGATCCAACAGATAAAAACCCTCCTCCTACTTCTCCGCTTTGACGCTGGAAGGGGTGGCGTTGCCACCACATACCCCCCACCATGGCAACAACAAATAGCATTCTCCCGACCCCTCTCTCGATCATTTGCATAGTCCAGACCTATTCTCTATTCATCCCGCTCGTTTCCCCTCTTTTTCATGCCCTAGGGTTCTGCTACGTAACTCCCATCTCCAAGAAACTTCATGGCCGCCGCCACCATGGCGCACCTTCCACAGATCCACCTCAGCCATCCTTGGCAGGATATGAGAATGGATTCGAGTCCGTGGAGGAGATGCGGTGTCAGGCGGCCTCTTGGCAGGTGATTTGGTGACCTTCTCGCCACTCAACCTGGCTGTTCCGGTGAGCAGCAGTCGCAATGTCGCCATGGCTAGGAACAACCTGCACGCGGGCTGCTGGATGGGGAGGCTGGTGTCCCACGCCATTAGATCTAGGTCGGACGACTTAGATGCACACAACACAGCTTTCTCTCTCCCCCACCTCTCTTCCTCATGGTGGGGTCTCCTTGACCACAATGTCCAATAGCATGTGTCTGTGTGGTCACAAGGTCAGCCGGCATGGGCCACCCTCCTGTGCAAGATCCCTGGTCGCCCGATCGCCCACCGACGATTCTGATGTGCCCTGACATGATATCAAGGGTAACCACCTCTTCCACTATAGTTTTGAATGATAATCTTAAAAATAATGCATAACTCTCTTTTCCCTTGGCCAAAATATACGAAATTATATACCAAATTGATCAACTCGATGAGACCTACCAATTGGGCATTGTTCCAGGTCCTAATTCTAATGTTTACTCCCTTGATTTCTGGAAAATGATAACTTCATCCATGTTCAGTACTTTCAATGCATCTAAGTGATAAAACTTGAACCTTTAATGACCATCTATCTTCCTAATCATAAAATCAGAAATCTTTAGTACATCTTTGGTCTATAGGAGGGTCCTTATCACCCCTAATGCTTAGGAATTACTCCCTTTTGCACTAAGTGACCTGTCCTTGGACTTTAATGTACGATCTTGATCAAAGTTTCTATGTTTCTTGAATATGCTTCATGTATCTATATCTTGCTTCTAATGGACACCCACAAAATCTTGTTATATGTTTCTTATGACCTTATGTTGCTGATCTAAACCATCCCTTATGCTTGGCTCTTATTCGTTGATGATCTTTGACCTTGATTACTCTATTGTGAGTCGTTTGACCCTAGAATGCATGTAAATGCCTTAAATCTTGTTATGATTATAGAATGAGCATGGAATGTCATAATGGCATGAAACTTGAACCACACCATCATGATGACCTCTATACTAGCACAATATCATATAATGACCCAATAAGCAACTTGGAACCCACCTTGGCCAAAACCCTAAAATGCATCTAATTAGGGTTAATGATGAGAATATAATGCATATATGTAATCTTGTTCTTAATCAAGTTTGGCATGTGGCTAGATGGTGAAGGATATGTTAGGTTATGAAAATTATGAATCAGGTATGTGCCTTATCTAGTTATATGACTATCACTTTCTTGCTTGAAAAGACATATATTGTATGCTTGTTTGTCTATTTGCTCAAATATTGCCATGTAATATTGCTATGTCTTACTCGATGTTTGCCTCGTCAGTTTTATAACTTGAACACACATATATATAGAACTCCATTATAATATTGTTGATAAAGGGTTAACTCTTGTTTACGTCCTTGAGGTCCCTCTCGTATAAAAGGGTTAGCTAAGCTTCAGCACCCTTACGGACCCTTCCGACGGGAAGATGGTCAAAGGCCTTAAACATGCTTGATATTGTTGGTATAATGGAGTGAAATGACATAAAATATGGTTTTGCATTTGTTAAACAATTAACATGTTTATTCTTGTTCGTTTAGTCTTGAAATCTTTTCAAAATTATGCAAAGCTTATATATATGTGTATCTTTCTGCCCCATACTCAACACCTCATGTGTTGACCCATTTCTCGTATGTTGTTTTTAGGTTCAGAGATGTCTAGAAAGTTGATGGGCTTGGTGAGCTATGCTAGGTGTACTTGTTGTAAGATCCAGATTTAGTGCACATGAATGACTTGTACCTTGACTATGGAAATGTGTAATTGAATTCATGAATATAATGCATTTTGTATAATTTATACTTGTTGAATGTTGAGACTGTGTTGGTGCCTTTATCTTGTTATCTATTCATGTGTTCTAAGCTTTACGCTTCCGCATTTCTCCTTTGGTATACGTTTGGTTCATGGAATGGGGATTCTGGTTCCGTGACACAGTCATCACAACGTCTATTCCCTCCTCTCTCGAGATAAGGATAGATCTAGGCTCTAAGGTAGTCTCTCTTTTGAGATAACAACCCAACAACCACAAGACAAACCATATGACGGTTATCCTTAGCATTCCAACACTTTCATGCATTCATACTACTCCATAACGCTAGATAAGGATGGTATTACTCTCTTGAGGTACCAACAATCAAACATCACAAGATGGTAGCTAAGCATACAAGTGAAACATTAAGAACAAGCGTATGGAGACACTCTTGATTAGAGTATATATATATATATATATATATATATATATATATATATATATATATATATATATATTCAAAGGGGAGAAAGAATATACATGTTGGGAGAGCCTTAATGGCTACTCCCAACCCAAGTTAGATGTTTAGCCACACATGTTGACATACAGCATAACGGTGTTACAAAATAATAGATACATCAAATACCATGAAGAAGGAAAGTACAACGTGATGAAGATGATAGATCTAGATAAAGAGAGAAGATGGTGATACACCACTATACTTCTTCATATCTAGATCTAGAGTGGGAGATGCAGAGGTGGCTCCTTCCTTCGAAGAAGAGGGTGATCAATCTTCTCTCTCCTCTGGCTTCTGCCTTCAGGTATCCAATACTGATAGTATGGATGTGAGTGACTCAGGAATTTGGCAGCACTTCGTGGTCCTTGATGATCAGATGATTTTAACAAGTTGAGGTGGGTGGCCTATTTATAGGTGTTGTTCCACCGACTTAACCCTCTGTTCCATAGTCACAGTATGGCCTTGGTGGAGGTATGACCTAGTTCGAGGCATTGCCTAGGCTGCAGCTTGATCTCGATCGAGACTCTCATCATGGTTGTGGTGTGAAGTTTGTATGCCGCGGTCAAGGGGAAGCCTCGATCGTGGTAGGACCTCGATCGTGGGGCATTGCATGAGTGGATGGACGCAATCATGGTGTGAAGATATGGTGATAGGGGCATCGACTGCGGTAGGGTCCTTAGTGGATGATACAATCACGGTCATGGTGTTGACCGCGGTCATGTCTTGGCATGACCCTACAAAGGTGAACGATGTGTGTAATTGATATTTTTTGACATAAGACACTAAAATAAGTAGAAAAATCTATAAAAGGTATGCTAGGAGAAGCATAAATAATATGCAAAAAGTGTATAAATGGAGATATTATCACGGTCACCTCTTCTTTATCGGATGTTGGAAGAGCACTACTGTAGTCCCTCTTCTTTAACGGACTACAGAAGAGCACCGTAACACTTCCTCTTCTTTGATGGCCATGGAAGAGAACTTGTGTGAAGACTCCTTATTCACCTTCACGATCTTAGACAACCTCCTCTCCTTGGAGTAGTCTCGGTGCAACTCACAAATAAAGAAAGAAGATTGGAGAAAGGAAAGCACCAATGTAGCTCACAATGTCCTAGATCAAGCTTATGGATCAATACCACTATGGATTAGGAAATGATGAATGGTGGTGTCACAATATTAGGATTAGGACATGCATTTGGAAGCTATAGAAGATTGCAAATGGAAAACTATGACTCAAGATTGCTCAATTATTTCTCAAGTATTGTATCACAAATATGCAAGTTCTATCCAGGGTGTCCTATGACCACTACTATATATAGGAATGGATAATGAGTGGCTAGGGCAACTTAGGGTAGTGTCTAGAGTGTTCTAGGATGAAAAATAGTCATTATAGTTGGGTCAATGTAGGTTCAATGACTAATTTATTTATTAATAATATTAGCATTCCAGAACCCATCATGGTCAAAGAAATTCTCAATCGGAGCTTCATCGGTCGAGAATTTTTTTGACCGGGTTTGGTCTAAGTGTCAAACTTCAATTTTAATGGCTAATTGTCGTTCTAACTACTTGGTCAAATGACTTAATGGTCTTTCCTCAGTTCACAAATTCTTTCACCGGGTTTGTCTCGGTTGACAATGTTTTTGACTGAGATTGACTCGGAGCTAGGTAATTGTAAGGGCTCTTCTGGTGCTCCGAGTCTTCGACTGAGGGGGTTCTAGTTCAAAAATTTCTTTGAACGAGAGAGTCTCGGTTGACAAGTTACTCGACCAAAAAATCCCTAGAAATTGGTTTAGAAAATGTTGAAAAACCTATCTAATGATTTTTCTAGTGTGACCAGTCTATCCTAGACACTTAGTTTAGACATATTAATAGTTTTGGGATAGATGGGGTTGTTCCATAGCTTGATTTTACATGAGTTGTAAGAGAATATTTGACACTCCAATGTTGATCAATTTTTCTCAACATGCACTTTGTACCTGAAACACTTAGATAGCATGTTAGATCTACAAATAAGAAATATTTTTTATCATCAAAAGATAAGATGAGCTAATGTCCAATTTAACCAACAAGAGTAATATAAGATTACATTGTCTTTTGTATATAAGTGTGATCTGGGTGTGCCATGCTAGGACTCACTACACTAACTCTATCTAGTGAGTTAAAAACTTAGAATTAGTTAGAAGTCATAGCCTAGAATAGGATGTGCTATAGCTTGGTGAATTGTTGGGACAAAATCCTCTTCAAGGAGTGGAGTGTTGTAACATACTCAAATTTTGGTCTTTGTCTCAAGCTTTCCTTTCTTTAGGCCCATTATTAATAATGGTAGTAACATATTTTTACATTAAATTAAATAGGAGCATTTAGAGTCAAGAAAATATAATAGTTTAACAAATAAATTATAATGTTCATAACTAATTAATTAATTAGACCTTAAATTGGAAGTTAATGATATAAATTCACCATTAAATCATCGTTGACCTAATTTGGCACTCGAAATTTATTCTTAGTCTACCAGTGAAAGAAAATACATTAAATGCAAATCAAATTAATTAAGAGGAGCTAAAATGCATCGAATGCGTACTTATCTTCTAAACAAATAAATAAAATATTAGATACTTTCATAAGAAGAAATAAATGATAAAATTGAATTTTGAACATCATGACTAGCTTATCTAGCCATTTTTATATTTACTGCTCCTCCTTTGACCAATCAATCAATTGGTTAAAGATATAAGTTTTAATGTATATTAATGAATATGTAAATAAATACATTTCTTACCCCAACCCTATAGCACATGCAGATTTGTAGGTCATCTCCCTCGTGAAGATGACAACTACTATAACGGGTTGGGCAGTTTCTCTCTTCTCTCCCCCTCCTCTTTCTTTTTTTCTACTATCTCCTTTCTCTCCTATTTCTTCGGCCAACCTTCCCTCCCCATTTTGGACTCACCTACACCCTAGCCTCACCAGTGATTCCTCTTACTTTGTGTCGACCATCACCTTTCTCTGGCCGGCGCCATACCAGAGAGCAATACCAGTCGGCCACCTTAATTTGTTGGGCTGACAACGAGGAATCTATAGATCTAAAATGTTGGTTCTCCCCCACCTCCTCACCACTGTTGGTGCCCATCGCACTGAAAGGATTCACGCGGAAACTTCAAGCCCAAGAAAACCTAATTATATGAGATACAGTCCGAGTATGAACGAGAAGAACAAGAACGACCCCAGTCGACGAAGCCAATAACTGTCAAGCAAATAACCATAAGAGAAAAATGTTGGCGAAGAAGACCGCAAAATTCTATTAAGCACCTTCAGAAAGATTACAAGGATTGTCGCTCTCTCACAATCCCACACCCACAATAGAATCTTGTATCCCACTCTTGCTCTCTCTCTCCCTTTGGCTATCTTTTTGGCTTCCCTCTTTTTGGCCTACTCACAACACATGGCTACTACTCTATTTATAGGCCCCAAAGATAGACCAACCCCGGAATAGGAGTAGGACAAGAGGATACAACTATTCGATTTGGAATAGGATAATGTGAATACAACTCCAACTAAGTAGGAAAGGGAATTGGATAAGGAAATAATATTAGGACTACAAGTCTACACCAATTAGAACTTTCCTATTGTTAAGATAATTCTCATTATCCTAATAGGATAAGAGATAATATCCCAACAATCTCCACCTTGGATCTTATCCACTGAAGTGTGTCTGCTCCTTCAAGAATTTTGCTCCCGTTCTTCTTCTATGCTTCCTCCCCCGGAAGCTACTTCCATCACCGAAAGCACTCTACCGTGCACGCCTATTCAGAATGCATGTCTGAGCATGGCCGCCCGAACCCATCATGTGAGAGCTCCTCAAGATGTACAGTTTGATAAACTGCACTGCCTCCACCTGCGGTTGGAACCGCATCCTTCACACCTTTGGCCCTCCATGCCATCAGTTTGTACCTTTTCTGAGCTCCACCTGCTCGCTGGTACTGCGTGGTCAGTCTTGCCACATCTTCCTTCTTCCAACAATTGACAGCTTCACCTCTACACCTATTGGTTTTTGTAGTCGATCTTGCAGCCTCACACCTGACTGCCCTTGGGAGTTGATAACATGTAGCACTTTCTGAGTTCATGATGCTCGCCTCACGTGCCAATGCTTCATCCACACCTCCAGTATGTGTAGAACTCCCATCAACTACTCCTCCTTTAGTTAGAACATCTCCAACCAAGCGATATGCTCCACTCAACCAGGTACCCTTCATGATCACTTGCCCCTTGCACGACTCCACCTTGCTTTGAAATTTTGCAACTGATGAATTCAAGTGCCCTCTCAGATATTAGATTCCTCTTGAGACAGGGGACATATCGAACCCCCGACAATGTGTGATGTGCTCCATCATGCATCCTAAACGTAACTGTTCCAATTTCGGCAATTTGGTAGAGTTTGTCATCTGCCAGTTGAACAGTCCCACGTGCCCGATGCAGAGATCCTTCATCAAATACATCTTTCTCTGGACATATGACGTAGAGAGAACCTGAATCAAATATCCAACCATTATGAGTACCTGATTCCATAACATCTAGTGCCTCTGAATATTCTTCTGCCAATGAGCAAACTCCACTTTTCAATTCTTTCAACTTTGGACAATCTTTTAATATGTGACCCTCGTCACATATATAGCATGTGCGTCTTCCCTTGCCTTTCTGATTCTTCTTTCCATGACCCTTGCTTTTATTGGTTTCATCTGTAACAGCCAAAGCTTGACCACCTGAGGAAGACTTTGAGGGCTTCTTCAAAGACTCTGCCTCCAAAAGATATGCAACCGCCTCATTGAAATTGAGTGTAGTTTTCCCAACAAGAATATTCATCACCAGTTGCTCCCATGATTCTGGTAGAGATGAAGCTATGAGAACTACCTTGTCACTCTCACTAAATGTCTCCTCCATGCTAACCAGTTGTGTGACAAGCTTGTTGAAGACATTGAGATGGTCAACGAACTGTGTGCCCTCTTCCATGCGTAATTTGTACAATTGCCTTTTTAGCACCCATCTATTCGTCAGCGACTTCTCCATGTACAACTCTTCTAGGACTTTCCATAATTTCTTCGGTGAGTCTTCATTGATCACAGAATACTTTACCTCTACAGAAAGACTTAGATGAATTGTACTGACCGCTTTGCAATGCATCATCCTCCAGTCTCCATCAACATCTTTTCCGGCTTCTCTCCTTCAAGCGCTTCGATTAGCCCTTGTTGTACTAGGACATCTTTCATCGTGCTCTGCCACACACTAAAATTACTTTTTCCATCAAATTTCTCAATATGATGACTCCCCATGGTATTTGTCGATGTCGTCATGCTTTACGTGCAACCGTTGCTCACTGGTCATCTCGCAACAACCTTGCTCTGATACCACTTGAAAGGATTCACGCGGAAACTTCAAGCCCAAGAAAACCCGATTATACGAGATACATTTTGAGCATTCACGAGAAGAACAAGAACGACCCCAGTCAACGAAGCCAATAACTGCCAAGCAAATAACCACAAGAGAACAATGTTGGTGAAGAAGACCGCAAAATTCTATTAAGCACCTTCAGAAAGATTACAAGGATTGTCGCTCTCTCACAATCCCACACCCACAATAGAATCTCATATCCCACTCTTGCTCTCTCTCCCTTTGGCTATCTTTTTGGCTTCCCTCTTTTTGTCCTACTCACAACACATGGCTACTACTCTATTTATAGGCCCCAAAGATAGACCAACCCCAAAATAGGAGTAGGACAAGAGGATACAACTATTCTATTTGGAATAGGATAATGTGAATACAACTCCAACTAAGTAGGAAAGGGAATTGGATAAGGAAATAATATTAGGACTCCAAGTATACACCAATTAGAAATTTCCTATTGTTAAGATAATTCTCATTATCCTAATAGGAAAAGACAATATCCCAACACGCACAACCTTCTAGATCCCATCTGGTCTACATGAAGGGTCACCCATCCACCTGCAAACCAATCTACCGTCAATCCTCTAGCGCATACATGACAGTCCAGCCACTTTGTGCCATCGTCCTCCCTAGAAGCCTACACCTTCTCCACTATGGCCCAGTTGCCAATCTACCCAGCCATGACCCAACTGTAGATCCTCGCAGGGACATAGCAGAGTCAGTGACCCGAGGCCACAAGAGTGCCTCTTCTCCAACCTCCACATCCTTTCCTAGTATCCTGATTTCTCCAGCCATGAACTCTCAGTCAAGCAACATCCCAACCATCACCACGACCTACAGATCCAATCCTACCCCTACCGCTTACCTTCTTCTCCACCAAATTCAATTCACACGGTCCACACTGCAAGCTACTGTAGTTTCTTGCAAATCTCCAGGAAGTTCTACCGACAGGAGTAGCTCATCATCCTCCCTTACATCGTAACCTACCATGATCACTGGTGAGAATCCATGTCGTGACCTCGAGTCGTCAGTGGGCGCTGCTTTCACCACAACTGGTGCCAACCTAAACTCCCAACATGAGACATGACCAGCTTGCCCCTACACACTCAAAGACTCCTCATGAAAGATAGTAAGGAAGATCTTCCTCCAAGTGTCATGGTTCAATAGGAGGCATACAAGGTCAACCATGACATGTTTCCTTCTGCCTTATGGGGAAACACCAATCTATCATCCATGGATAGCTACAGAGAATCCAATGATGGTGATTTAGCATGTTTTACATGATATATGCTAATCATCAACTGTACCTTACATAATCGTTCGACTTTGATAATATGAAGGTATGTAGTCCCTCCCTGTATTTTAGTTTATCGAGAATTTAGCCCATGGGGTAATCAAAAACAAGAAATTAAGAATCAACTTGAGAGTATACAACTGAGTTATACTTGTTTATTTATCACAGATGTATACACCTTATTAAAATACATTCATGATCATTGTACTATATGTAACCAATATATTATGATAGTATTAGTGTGTACTGATATTCTAAACTTAGGAAACCGGTTAGTGAATATGTATTAGATGGATTTTTAGAGTATATTGAGAACATGTTATCCATAATGAGACTATGATGATAATCTAATGCAGTTTATCTATTATCTTAGCCATATGAATATTAATAGATGCTCGAGTAAGTGATGATATCATGACTTAGAGTTCCACAATCAATAACGTGTATATAAGTCTTACTTTTGTCATGAGTTAAAAACCCTATGTTTCATATTCAAATAACTATGGTAATAAGATATACAACATGGATCTGATAAGTATACCTAACTAAATTGGTTTATATGAGAGTTAAATGGTAAATAGAGAGAGAGAGAGAGAACACTTATAAGAAAGTTTTCCACAATTATATGTTCATAAAACGATGGGTTTAGGAAAGTTATTAATGTGGAATATATATGAATCTAATTTCATACAAAATTTGGCACCTAATCAAGATAAAGGGATCAACGAGTGACTAGTAGACATTGTGGTATATTGGATATAAAACCCTATATATTCCTGGTAAGATAATTAAAAAAAATAACATGTATTGTATAATAAACATTCTTGGTCTTAATGACTACATGGAGTTATATTATGTTAGAGATATAATAACATTCGATGACCTAATTTCTTGAAATTGATGATATACATGAGAATATAACATTGATCGTTTATAACCAAGTTGGAATTCTAAGAAAATATAATGATGTGAAGAATTGGTAAAATGAATCCTAGTGGAAAACCTAATCCAAAATAACTCAATTAAAATAGTATTTGACTCAAAAACTAGTAATGGATATTATTGTACTTTGTATCTCTCTCATCACAAATCCTTAGAACCTTTGAGGTAACAATTAACTGTGAAAATGTAGCATGTACTCCTCCCTATTTAATTTTGGGCATAATTTGACTCAATCTTCTTAAAATGAGGCATCTTTTGAATTTTGTCTCCTTTTATTCAACAATGTTGAAAATTCTTTATTTCCTAATATGAATCAATGATTCCATAATGCTTGATGAATATTGTGTTGCCTTGGGTAAATGACCCCACCTACTTTGTTGTTTGTACTTGGAATGGTGAATGCTTACTATCTTTCCACTCTATTTAGGCATGTTAGATAACTTGACTAGATAACTATTGTAGACGCTTATACGTAACCATTAGGGTGTGCTTTTCTACCTGAGGTGTGCTTTTCTACCCTTATATATACAGAGGCATGCTTTTCTACCTAGGGTGTGCTTTTACCCATTTTATATAGGCCAATGGCTCAGTGGTGTCTTAGCCATACTATAGTTACTTTAGTCCAATATATCTACATGTGAATGATTATGTTTGTTGTGATATTGTTAATGGTAAATGACAAGATGTGTTATCTCACTTGTTTATTTATATGCCTCATTCTTTTGGAATTCATTTTCTTGATATATCTCTTATTGTAACTTACTTATATTTTAATCACCCTCCTTTTTATGGGAACATCTCTTTTTCTCTTTTATCTCATTTAAATGCCCAAAATATTGCTAAATGTACATACTCAACTTTTGCTAATACATATCTTATTTTCCTATTATTCTGGGTGTTCCCTCCACACAGGTGTAGGTGTTTTGTAGTGTAGAGACCCAGGATTATGGTGAGATCATTAGTGAACATTAGGACAACTTGAGATAGCCTTGTTATCCTCTGCATATTTGCTTGAGTCTATATAGATGTAATGTTTTTATCTTGTTCTAGCACCCTTTAGGGTGAAGAATGCATGTATACAAAATATTTTATAACTTCATAAATGTTTATGTTTTCTACTGCTTAAATATTTCATGGTTCGTATTTGTATCATTGACTGGGACCACTATTGGATCCTACTCCTTATAGCATTTTACTTGACTCAAGTATCTTACTATCCTTTCTCTTATACGATCCATTTAAATATATATGCTTTTTTCCCTTCTCTTATGTGCATCTTCTTATCAATATCATTAAAGTATCTAGACCTTACCTCCTGAACAACCTTTTTAGCTTCTTTCTTTGATTGCTTGTATCTCTGGAATGTTGCATCATCTTGATATTTGGGCAAGCTCCTATATATCCCCCTTTTCAGTTTAATAGCCTCATGTACTTCATCTTTCCACCACCAATTCTCTTTCTGTGGAGGCCCAAAACCTTTGGACTCCCCCAAAACCTCTTTGGCAATTTTTGTTATATCAGAGCTCATGTTATGCCACATAGTATTAATATCATACTCCAAGTTCCAAGTTACCTCCTCGATGAGTTTATCATGAAAAGTCAATTTGTTTTCTCCATTAAGATTCCACCATGTGATCATTTTATCTTGGTTTATGTTATGCTTGCCTTTATTGATCTTCATATCAATATCCAAAACCACCAACCTGTGTTGGGTCGTGAGTTCTTGGCCAAGAATCACTTTACAATCCTTGCATAGTTTAGGATCCACTTGCCTCATAAGGAGATAATCAATTTGGCTACAATTGTGACCCACTCTTGAAGTTAATCTTATGAGATTCTCTTTTCTTAAAATGGGTGTTTGCCAAAATCATATCATATGAAACTACACAGTTGAATAGTTTTGGTACATATAGTATTTTAAAGTATTTTTTGATGAAATAATGCACGATGTAAACATCAGTATGGTAGAAAAATAAATCTGGGAACCAATTTATTATGTTAACTAACATCTCCATATTACACTACCTTATTGTATATCCTACCAAGTATCAGGATGACATGAGTCCACAAAGACATAGAAATTACATTATATGTGTGTGCAACTGGTGTCCTTTCATATGAGGGTTAACTAGTTAAGATTTCCATCATAACATGGATAACAAAAGGTGATTCTAGGGTGGTCATATCTTCTACATAGTTTCACTACAATGGTAAGGTACTTATTGGAGATAAAATTAAATTAATCACATTGACCTACTGCCTTATATTTGATACCATACCTTTAATGAGTGGGACCTGGAAGGGGAGACACCCATTACCAAATTAAACAAGAGAATCATCTACATGCCAAACACAAAATTATGTATGGCAATGGATGAATAAAAAAGTATTTAATGCTTCAAGTATGTTATCATAAAAAAGAAGCAAAGTAGACCAGTGGAATGGAAAATTTTAACTAATACAATTTTCTTAAGACAAAAGTTCCAACACATGCATGAGTGGAAACATGAAGGAACTATATGACTGCATTAACATGATTGGTTGTAATGGGAAATCTGGCATCCTCAAAAAAAAATCTAGGAGAGGTCAGCTACACTTGTGTAGGTTAAGTCCTACAAGGTCAACTCTTCCATTTCCTTCACCTATTGGAAGAAAAACCCCACAAAAGAGTAATAGATGGAAACTATCAACAAAAGTTGGTATGTGCATATGTAGAGTAAATTGGGTAATATTTATAGAAAAGGACTATGAATAATATAACTAGGATCACATCATATAGGGAAAAGAACTTATGAAAATCCCTGTCAATATAAATAGTTTTCTAGGATGGTTTTTAATATGTCAAGGAAGAAAGTTAAATCTTATCTATAATCTAAATATATTTAAGAATTGCAAGCAATGTATGGATTATTTTGAAAAAGACTAGAATAAGATAAAGAACAAGTTCATGGTTCCACCATCAGAAACTAATACAATATATGTGAAAGCTCCATCACCACCTCAAATAATGGGAATCAACACCCAACAATGAGTAAAGGGCATCACCACCCAATTCCTCAAGAACATGCATCACCACCTAGTTCCAACAATAATATTTATGAATAAATAGCTCACTTGTAGCTTTGTTGAGATCAGTTAAAATAGATACTTAAACCCATGGTTTTATAGATCAAATCACTTATAGATCAGATAAATTCACAAGTTCAAGCATTCAATATGAGTACTATTTTGGTCAATAGTATGATTTCTAAAAATTATTTTTAACCCAAACTATGAAGTTTGCATCTCTCAATAGTAAGAGCAACCAATAATTTTCTCCAGAAGAAATCACTAATATGACCATGAGACCCTTTATGGAGGTTAAATATCCACTACCTCCTCTATGATCTTCGTATTCATTATCACATGTATGAAAGGTTATATTGGATTCAATATTGTACCTCTCTCTATATCTAGGGTTAGGTTTGTTCCTACAAAATATAGGATTCAACTCACCTATGAATAAATTCCACTTTGAAGAGGTTTTCTATTATAGGACTCTTATATAATGCACAAATATGTTTAACACCTTGGAGACTAAGTTTCCCTCACCCATTACCTTCCTTCAATGATCTGGGAATTCATACCGTCGTGTGGTGTGACTCTCTCTAAAGTTGTAATCAATCTTGATTTTTCCATCCCAATCCTTAGGGACTGAGACTGCAAAACCTTGAACATTTCAACTAGTATCAACATTAATGGTTGCACATTTGGCCTCAATGCATACTAGACAAAGACCAAAATCAAATCAGAATCCATTGTCATGACCAGCATGTAAAATTATTACAATTTCCTAATTCTATTTAAACTGTCACACATTAGAAATTAATTTGTACAATACCAACTTGGTATTAATACAACATATTTGTCACCTAACACTTTATCACATCTTAACTCATATCCAAAATCCCAAACAATTTATGTCCTAATGTCAAAAATATAAAAAATTTGCAAAACAAAATGTGGTTGTACCTATATCAAAGCAATCAACAACATTATATGTCTCTAATAAAAGTAAACAGTTTATCAAAACATACAAACTCACACGATGATCTTTTTTTCTTACAAAATTTTTCCGTTTGTCATGTTTTTCGATGAGCTTTGCTACAAGGGTTTTCTAGCACTAAACCATTTGTATAGGGTACCCAACTTGCTTGGAGGTACTCAAGTTAGGAAAAACACATGTATATAAGTTCCTTAAGGGTGTTAATGGATCTTCTTATTGGGTGTAACCAAGTAATATAGCACAACTAAAATGTTGTCTACTATAGAATATTGCTTTTGTTTCTTTTAAATAAAGAAAGAATAATACATTATTGTATGAAATTTACACAAAATTAAACAAAGGATATGCATCCAGATAAATCATAATTATAATGTGCCAACAATGTCACATATTTAAAACTAAATCCCCAATTGTGAGGCTTATATAAGCATGTATTCTTTAGGGGTCACAAGCACAAACCAAAATATTTTACCATGTACCTTATTTCTAAATACTATTTATATCACATGTATTCATTATACATTATTCAAGACTTGGTCAGTATGTGGTTGTTTATGTTTATGATTGATGCATGCTCATGTTGATTTAGTTCCAATTTATATGTAACCCATATATCAAAGTTACGTTTCTTCTCAGATTCAACAATTACAATTACACACACATCTAAGGATTTAGTGCTCATAAAGAATAATATTATTCTATGTCAAATACCCCGCTAGTGAGAGTATATGAAAACTAGTGAGAGTATATGGCATATCAGATGCATGTATAATATTATTACTCTAGTTATATATACAAAGTAATCTCTGCATCAAGTATATCCAGGTAGTATTTTTAGACTTATCTTGTATATAAGCCAAATATTGGGTAAAACATTGGTTACAATATCTCATGCAAAGTTGACTATCACATTTTTATGCATCCATGAATCAATCACATCATATTCATGCATGTAATCCTTATACATTGTGTTGGATGTCTTGGGTCATATCTAGCTTAGGTTGGGTTCAACAAAATGTGCATGGTCGTTACTGGTTGTGTGCTCATGATTATCATGACACTACATAGTATTTCATCAACATGTGACACAGTACCATTGTTATGTGTACGATTGTGATGTTTCAATCCATCAAATCTCATGCATCCTTTGATGACCAACTAAAACATACTTCCATGAACATAAACTACACAACAAAATCACCACAACACACCATAATTGGGTTCACTACTTCCTAGAAACACCACTACTGTCTCCCACCACCACAGTGCCATGAAATAAGGTTGATGCTTTTTATCTTACGCTGGAAAGGAAGTTTCTTTTTTGTTATACTTTTGTTTGGATGTTGCATCCTTAGGCGTTTCTAGCATGAGTTAGAAAATGACACAGGGTGTTAATATCTTTAACTATTATTGTAGGCACAAACATGGAATAAATGGCACAAAAATAGAGAAGGAAGTAATTGAGGTGGGGAGGTTTTTGTAGTACGGTTCCACCACATCTCCAGTGTTTCTTATTCATGACATAAATTATAATGAGTTAGGAAAGGATGGGATGGAACAAGCTGGTACTACTGAAACATCATCTTCTACTTTTCAATTGTTTTTCAATACTAAGGTAGCATCCTGGAGGAGGTAGAGGATGGTTGGTAGAGAGGGAGAGACCACTACATTGGAGGCACCTCTTTCTAAAACCATAACAAGGAACAAGAGCAGGAAAACCATGGTTATGAAGGGAAAAGGTGCAAAGGAGGGACATGGTGAGGAGGAGGGTAGGATTTTGGCTAAATTTCTCCTAGCCAACAATGTATCGACATCAAAGAGGAGGTTGGAAGCCTTTGTTGGATGCATCTTGACACAAAGGGAAAGGAGAACATTGGGGTGAAGGAGAAGGGGTTGGTATTTTTGTGTATCTAATGGAGGAATATGAAAGGGTGGGAGTGAGGGTTTGCTGATGAATGTAAATTCATTCCATTAAAACTGCATTATCTGCCTCTTTATATAAAGTATTTCCTTTTTCTAATTCCTCCCTTGGTTTCCCCCACCATGTAAGACATTCATGTGCTTGATCTCCGAATCATCCACCCACTCATCTCCATTTCCTTTTGTCATACATCTCTTCTCCATGCCTCCATTATATTTTCATCTTTGAAAAGGCAACACCAACTCATGAGATGGATGGTGATTTGCAATAAAAACCTATGATGGGGATGAAAGGGACATATTTATTATAATTCATCATATATGCATGTATACTTTTCTAACTAATAAATTCGAAAAATTCCAAATTGCAACTTCAAATAACCTGAAACTTGGACCATATTGTCATGATAACTATAACTCACTTCCAGACAAATATAATATCAAAGTATAATTCTTGAACTTTCTTGTTAAATTTCCTTAATAAGCTCACGATCATTATCACATAAATTAGTATTAATTACCTGAACACTTCCAAAAAACTTCACTAATTTTGGCAAAGCTTTAACACATTCCACACTTTGTTCATAGATTTTCACTTACATTTGGGATAGATTCATGTCTTTCCAATTAGAATTTTATTATTTGTAAGTACAATCATTCCTACATCTAAATCCAAAAGGGGTGTCAATCTCAAAAAATCAATATGTCATAGGAGTTCACCATGTGCATGTCCTATAAGTAGAGTCACTCCTTTTAAAAGAGTGCGAGGCTTATGTAGGTTCAACCATCCATAACTTAACATAACTCAAACCAGATATCATATTTACATGTCTACATGCAACTCTACTAGTCTAATTGAAGATCGGTTAGACGTTACAACTAGCATACTAAGTCTTAATGGTACCATACCAAATAGGGTTTTCACGATTAATATCTAATTGTCACAATAAACTTCATCTTTAGAAGTCAATCTATATAGAAATTCTATGTCTTCTAGGATACATGATGAATGCCTATTCATCTTGATTTTACTTGTATTTTAGACTTACTTTTGCATGATTATTGCTCCTTTTGTTAGTTGTTCATTTGAATTGTCAGTTTAACCTACTTTTGATGTAATCTAATATTTTACTCCAAGTTTAATGAGAAATAAACAAGGAAAACTCAAATCACATTACCGTCCCTATATACATGCGAGAAGTGTCCCAAATTCACCCCATGATTCCTCATTGAGTGCAAGTATAAGGATTTGGGCACTCATTTGAAGCTAAAGATCAAGTTAACCAAGTTATAAGTTCTTAGTTACCTGACTAGACCACCCAACCAGTTGGATGGAGTCTTCAAAAATAAGTAAGCATCACATGTATATGTGTCTGTAGATAGATCTATTAGTTGGTCATATAAAATTTCTTTAATATCCACGTCAGAGCATGCTAACCAACCAAAAATTATGGCTACCAAAATGGCTAACATTACATTATGAGCATAAAACTTTTAGAACTCTTTTGATACATATACAGGGAATTTATTCACCCAATTAGAAAAGTGCTAACTTTCATCATAAGTCAGACACAACCATGTGAGAATTTCTGAGTTTCTAGTTTGAATTAAAGGTTGTATCAATTTTACTTTCTATAACATCTTTTGTAATAAGGTAGAAGAGTTCTTTAGAGGAATTTGGATGTAGTTTGAGACAAAGAGGGTATATTTGACCATAGATCTTGTTAATGGGTAGTGTGCACACAACAAATTGTCATATTTTCACATTTCTTAGGTCATCATCACCTTCTCGTAGTCTCATTATTCTTGCACCATAGACAAGTTGCAAATCTTTCTAGTTGTTATTCTGTGGGAAATAACTCTTCCACCGCATGTTTATCATTTATATTGTATCCAATTGATATAATTTAATGTTTTTATTACCATGTTCTACATTAATAAGTAGTGTACATGCATTTTGGGTCGTTTGACATTGTAATAGTTTGAAGATAAGTAATAGCACTAGGGAACTCGGATTTGCATCTTGGTGTGAGACCAGATAGATAGTAGATGAAATTTATGAGTGTATCATATCTCAAACATTAAAATAACATGATGAGAGTGGTATACATTTTTCTGGAAAAGTTGATATTGACTAGGAATTATGGAACACTAATGATATGCTCTAATACGATTTTATATTGATTGTCATCTTAAATATAAGAAAGGAACAATGGTAGTGTCTTAGCACCCTAGTGTTTTAATTATATTTATTATAACAAATTCCTTTAATCTTTTCCATATTACACTTTACTTTAATCAATCTAACAATCATGAATCATTTCTAAATTCAACTAAGACTTGAAATTGTTCATAAAAACATTTTCTCCTGATTTTGACCTGTTAAATGTATTATGATAATTCTTTTTCAATCACAAATGTGTTTTGAAGTTAAAACTGGGATATAATTCTAGTAATTGAGACACATGATAAAAGGCACATCACATTTTGGTGTTGTTGATTAGGACTAGAGAAAATTTTCATTTTTGTTAGTTTAATGAGATTATACATGAATTTCCTTTATGTAATTGATCCAAGTTCATACTAAGATTTTTCGTCATTGGTTAAAAATTATGTTTCCCTTTTTAGGTTTTACATTGGTACTATTATGCTTTTATAGGGTAGAATCTAACCTTGATCTTGATATAGAGATTAATCAAACTTTTTAATGCTTGCCCAAAAAAAATGAGTTAAAATGGCCAATATGATGCCCTTGAGGAACAATATCAACAAGTTGTGACATAAACTAGAGAATTACAATGGGATGAATTATAGGATGCCAGATATGAGGAGGAATGTAAATACATGTGTGTCTTCACCATTACAAAGGTACCAAATATGCAACTAGATGTTTAGTACCATCACATGATATAGGTCCTAGAATATAATGCCTCTGCAGGGAGGGTAGGAGACCACACTCATGCACACTTTCCTATGTTTGGTGATTCATGTGGTAGGAGAAAGCAAGTAGGGGTCCTTCCTAAAGCTATTTGTATATGACAATTAAGTACTTCCTAACATATATAGAACCAATATTCAAACATTCAGTTCATTGCAAAAGTAGTTTTTAGAGAACTTCTACTGACCTCAAACACCTGCAAGATCTTAGGGTATCTAAATAAATTCAAAAAAATACAATTCTAGTCCCTTTTTTATGCATGGTACCAATTTAAAGAGATCCTTTATAAATGTCATGGGTTTATCCTGTCAATGATTTTTTAGAATCTCTAGTATGAACTTAAAGACAATATCAAGGGTTTTTGGATACCACTTAAGAATCATATTCATACATAAATCATTTTACAATGCATTTTATTTGGTTGGTAAGATGGCAAATAATTACACCAATTTTAGTGGTTAGAATAGAGGTGGATTCATGAGTGTTTCATGATGGAGGAGTGGAATGGTGTTGAGCACAAAACCATTGCAGACTCCCTCAATAAGTTAACACTTAAATCACTAAAAATGGAGACATATCTTCTTTATCTCCCATAAAACATCCTTCCTCTACAACAGATGAACTGGTTTCAAGCATGTCCCAACTCTGTTGAATATAACATGTTGGATTTGGCTTTATTTACCTTATTTTTGTGAAGAATGTTGAAACATATATGGATAAGCCACAATGTGATGGGAACATACAATAATCAATTTTCTAAATTTTGTACCATTATAAGATTCCCATAATCCCAATAGGGCCCAAAATCACCCAAGCTTTTGATATGACGATACCATAAGATAACAGAATTTCCATCATAAAGGACTCACTTATAATAAAGGCCAAGATCAGAGTCCACATGGTTTTAATTAGAACCATAATTTCATTCAAAACTATAATTTTTACTAGGGTAAGTATTGTGACAATTATAATACAGCCAAGCCAACAATAGATTCAAAACCTAAATCAAGGCACAATTTTTGGCCACCAATGTAGCATTACAATGAGTGCTTTTCAACCAGGAGGAAAAGTTGGCACAAACACAATATAGGCATAACAACTAATAGATAATTTTGTATATAAGAAAGAGTACAACCCCAAGCATGAGTATCTTAATTCCATATCTAAATGTATGGGTTTTCCCTATCAAGAGAGACTAGCACATCCAAAACTGATATGGATTATTATCAGTGTTGATGATATGGAAGTCATCACTTTTAGACCTACCAAAGGAGTGACATTGTAATAGGAGTCTCAATAAGGAAGTAGGCACCATACTGGACATCATGATTGTAGATTCCCTTCATAAAATAAGGGTACTACATCAAATCACACAATCTAGAATATATATATATTTTAAGAAATTGTAGGATTCCTTCTAGAAATTGCATGTCCATGTCCCTTTGTTGGATGCAATGAGTGGCATTCCCTCATGGATTAAAGTTTTGAACACAATCATTGTAGTTTAAGTACAAGATTCTTGAAGACAATGCTTACACTTAAGTACAAGAAACATTTATGATAGTGAATTTGTCACATATAACTTTTGAAGAAGTACATATCAATATGTCATGCAAGCACAACAATCGGGTATTATTTTTGGTATCTTGATACATAAAGAGTATTCTTTCTAATGTCATTACGCATCTAGTGTCTGGTATTTTGTTCATGTATGATAAGCACCATGGCCTCAACGACCTTTACATACACATATGGTCATATAACTTTCCATCCAGTGATGGATGGTCCCATGGACATTGTCAAGGATGTGCTAGTACAAGTGAGCCAAATATTCTCTACATTAAATTATTAATCATGGATATTGAGGTATCTATTGTACCAACATCTTTGAAGTACATTATTGGTTCTTCCTCATGAATTTATTGATATGGAGGCAACAATATTGAAATTAAGTGTGGGTAAAAAATTCGTTGATTTTAATTATTAGACAACACGAGGAGGAATCAATACAAGGGGATGACTATTTTCTTGATTGTATGGACTAGTTCATCATTAGGTAGCAAAAGACCCATTAAAATGAGGATGTGCTTCAGGCATCATGATAGACTCTCAAGTGTTTGAGGTTGAGAACGAGCAGGTGGACCAAGATCAATTTCACCTTGAATTTGTTGAGTAAGAGTTCAACATAACACAAAATAAATTGAGGTAGATATTTATTGATAATGAGGATTCCTAACACCAAAAACATCTGGGATGAAGCTACTTTTTCTAGGATCAAAATATGTATTTCTTAATGACTAGCAAGTTCTTGTAGTGACAAGTAATGCATATATTCTTGGTCATAAGAATGGAATTTTATTACAAAGCTACATTAGAGACAAAATGCATTAGGATACATACTTGGAATATTACAAGGGTCATCCAGGAACTCTATACGCTCAAAACTAACAACCTTCAATTGAGCATTTGTGACATTTGAATCCAAACATGAAAAAACAATTGTATGAAAGGACGTGGTAAATCTATTGAGTGTGATCATCTATCCCATTTTATATTCTTCATGGGTGATCCTTGTATAAATTGTTCTAGAGAAGGGGGTACCACAATGTTATTCAATGAGAAAAATGAATTGATTTATACATACAAGTTACATCATGACGCATGTGCATTTATTATAGAATTTTTGAAGCAAATAATGCAAAGATCTTGATAATGTTTGAAAATAACCCATCAAGAAATTTTTTGTTATCTTGATGACTACCTAGGCTTCCACCAGATCCCAACTCATCTTGATGATCAAGAGAAGGACACACATACTTGTCTATCTACAACTTCTACTTTTATACATATGCCTTTTGGTATGTAGAATACCCCCACTTGTTTTAGAGGTGGATGGTAAGCATATCCTTGGGGTACATAGATATGATGAATAATATCCCTAAATTGTCATATTAGAAAAAGACCAAATTCAAAACCATAATTCCTGACATTTAGATTATATCTAACTATTAAAGACCCTAAAAGAGAATCCATGTTTTTGTTTCACCTTATTATCCCCACATTCTAAACTAATCTTTTATACTATATGCGCTCTCTATGTTATACTTAGTGTTTTCTTATGATGTTATTCATGCATGATATAAGCCACGTAAATAACTGGAATTGCCCAATCTCATGCATAAGCTTCTAAACATTATGCAGGGGGTGCATGATCCTTTCCAACCAAAATTTCTAATAATATTAGGTTTTTTCAATAAAATCTTTTAAATTATCACTCCTCAACTTTTATTGATCATATATTTAGTAATTAATGAGTAATTCACCCACTTGTAGAATTAAGAATAAGTATATGTTGGAAATCTCTTAAACCAAGGAACCGTGTTGACATGAATTAGAAACAACTCACACACAACGTTCCTTGATTCTATTAGAAACTCAAACCCCTAAAATAGTATTTGATTATTGTAATCATATGTAATGTGTTACATTGGTCTTAGGGTTTGATCAAAATATCTTTATATTCCTCCTCAAGCTCAAATTAGTGCTTATTGGTTATTATTTAGGGTTTCAAGGGTTTTATTCAATTACACATAAATTTCATTTAGTTTAAAGTAAATCATGTAATTTCTCATTATTTCCACTAGGGAGATACTAAATATGCTAATGTTTTCAAATCAAGTATTATGTATCATGAATATTTTAATCAAATAACAAATCATGGAAATTGATTTTTAATTCAAGAAGAAAATGTTGATGTAGTTCTCTTTTGTTATTTGAGTTGTTAGGCCCTTATGAGCAGTTGTGTGCCTATGAAGTCTGTGGGACAAATTGTGTGGACCTTTAAAGACTTATACTATTGTGGGCACAGTCATGAGAGCAATTCTATTGATCTAGTGAAAATCCATGCTATTATACCCTTGATAAAAAAAATTTGTTTAAGTTTTTCTAGTTTTTCAAACTCTTAAATATTATTTCTGAATTGTTAACGATAATTACAATGTTCCACTCGCATAGTTTATGTTTATTGCATGGTTTTGAACAAGATGCCCATATATGGTGATGATATGGAGATCTGAAACTTAAGGCTAAAGACAAAGACTTTAATAAATGATGGGAAGTTCTGTGAAGGCGTGCCATTATCCCTAGTTGTGTTTGGAAATGGTGGTGGATATGCATTGGTGTGATTGTTTATTAGTGGAGATGGTTGTGGGGAATTCCTCCATATGTGGGATATCTAGGCTTTTGGTCATGGAGATGGATGGAGAGAGGATTTGGGTGTAATGGACATTGTGGGACAGAAGCTAGGGTATAATAGGTGGCGGTGGTGCAAATCAATGGGAAATTTTACTAGTGGTTCACGATGGTGCTGTTGATAATTGAAGCATCAAACTTGGCAAAAGCAACAACAAAAAAATCCATTTCCCATAAGTATATCTTGTCAATAATAGTGTATTACGAAGGAAGGGCATGTGAAATATATGTTGTCTAGGAGCAAGTCTACTGAGTTTCTTTGCATGGTGATATGCTTGCTTACACTGCTACACAAATGGTTGTTGATGATGTACTCACAACATAGTCACCATGGTTGTGTCTCTACATAATCCATTCAAATGATAGGGAACTCCTTATTTTGCCTCAAGAGCCTGTGTGGAAGGAGCAATCTTTTTCTTGGCAACAAGCTATTGTCATGATCGGTGTCCTCTCTCTCTTATGGGGTAATTATGTCTAGATTTCATGTATCAAAGTGTGTAACCAAAACTATACTTTTCATTCCCATTTATATAGGGTATAGCAAAGAATAGGGTTTCTAAAAGTAACTGAGAAACAAAATTCTAGAGGTTGCATTTAAGTATCATGCTCACGCACAACTAGTTGATCAACTGGCTTGTTCAATCGATTGACTAGATTGCATCAGAACTTCTTGGGATTGATCAATACATAGATGAATCTTATCCATTTGATCATCTAGTTTGATCTCATTTGATCGATTATGTTTACTAGATAGTTAATGATTTCTTTAATTGATCACCTAGTCCTTTTAGTAACCAATTTAGCTTGTTTCCATTAGTGTACTCGTCCTCCATGTGCATCCTAAGTGTGTGATCCTATAAGATCCACATTACATTGGTAGTGAGGTCGATAATCATACTACGACTTCACAAGACATTTGCGGTATCTTGCAAGACATTATTTACACCCAAATAATTAGATAATTTGGAGAACAACTTCATCCTTACCAGTGTTATAGTGATTGTATAATCCATTTGTCATCAACAACTAGATTGAACCTAATGCATGGAATCATCACCCTTTTAATGTTCAATATTTTTTCCTTTATCATTAGTATACTATTTGAGATACACATGAGCATTAATGCATTTCATAGTCTTACTCATCAAGAGGTTAGGACATCACTCTAATAGGAGGGAGAGATTCCATCTACATCATTCACAATAATACACATGTGTCAAAGTGCACTCAACATGACTTGTATGGTAACCCTTACTCAAGATCACATTGAGTAGTATTATAGTACATTGAACAAAATGTGATCATGAAGTGACTTTTAGTCCAAGTTATCAAAACCACCAATGTCACATTGAGATATGATATCGATTGCAATATTGGGCTTATATATATCATACTCAAAGAAGATGTGTCTAGTGCACTTGCAACTTTTGACTTCCAATATCATACTCAAAGATGGTATGTCTAGTGCACTTATTCATCAGCAGAGACCTATGCCATTGAATTGATATCAAATATCATGGACAATGATACGTAGTCATTAGTCTACACACATGATAGTATGATGTATTCTTTCCCTAGTTTCCACAAGAATATCTGATTAGGGATTTACAAAAGAATGAATACTCTTAATAGACAAATGATATCATGTTGAGTCCTTAAATGAAAATAACATTTCATTTGAATAATATGTTCTTAGGACATTAACATGTTCAATCATTATCTCATCTTGAAAACATTACGAGTAGAAATTTCTAGTATTATTAAAAAAATAAAGTACAATGTATTGTATTACAATCACCCTACGACTAGCTCTCAGGACATACATCCAACAATCTCCCACTTGAACTAGAGACAATTACTTATGAGTCTAATTTCCATGTGATGTAAAAGGACTATCATGCTTCTTTTGTGAAAGTGCTTTCACTTAAGGATCAGCAACATTTCTTTCATTTGGCACTCTGAAAATCATTACATATCCTTTGTGTATGATCCCTCATATGAGATGATAATGCCATAGTATGTGCTTGAAATGGTATGTGATATGAATTACATATCCTGTGCAATGGCTCTATTGTTGTCATAGTATATATCTACTACATCATCAATGGTTGGAACCACCCCAAGTGCATCATGTCCTTCTTGATCCATATAGCTTCTTTTTTGTGTTGGATGCAACAATATACTTGGTATAACAACCCAGATTAGAGCCCCACTATTAAGGTAGAACAAAAAACTTGATTGTGATTGATAATCGTCATGATCAGTTTGGAAGCTTCCATTAGTGTAACCCTTCATAAACAATTCTTCCTCACCTTTGCAAATAAGGAATTGTTCCTAGCTCTTGTCATGTACTTAAGTATTTTCTTTAAGGCATTTTAATTACCTTTATTAGGATCTGATTGGTACCTACTCATCATTCTTAAGGCATGCTAGATGTCGGGATAAGTATATAATATCACATAAATGATCAATCCAATTGTAGAGGTATACCAAATACTACTCATGTCTGCCCTCTTCTCTAAAGAGTTGGACATTAAGATCTAGAAAGACTTATCCAAGAGATATGAGTAATTTTACTTTCTTAGACTCATGCATACCAAACATTTTTGGCTTTCTTTCAATTATGTACTTTGACCTAGACTAGCAAGCCTTTAATATATGTCTCTATAGATCTTGATTCATAGAATACATGGTTCTTCTCCTAATTCCTTCATGAGAAGGTGTTTCTCAATAGAGATTTAACCAAATGTAGAGTAGGGATGCCATTCCCCATCAATATTATGTCATCTACATATAATATGAGACTATAGTGATGCTTCCACTAACCTTCTTATAAACATAAGGTTCATATTCATTTTAGATAATGCTAACACCTTTGGCTAGCTTGTCATAATAAAGATTTTGTCTCTCAGATGCTTGCTTAAATTTTTTAGATTGACTTTTGTATCTTAGAGACCCTCTAGCTTCATTTATCACAATAAAACCTTCAGGTTGTGTGTCATGTACACATACTCAAGCAAGTTCTCATGAAGGACTGTAGTTTTAACATCTATTTTCTGCATGTCATTGTCATGATAAGATGAAATGGCAAGCATGATCCGTATAAAATTAACCATTTGCACTTGGTGAAAAAGTTTCATCGTATTCAACTACTTCAACTTTCTTGAAATCTTTTGCAACTAATCATTAATTTTTAGTTTGTACATTACCATCAATTTCTTCTTTTTAAGACCCATTGCGCCTTATGGATTTTACATCTTCAGGTGGATCCACCAAGGTCAATGCCTTGTTGGTATATGTGACACACTGGTCACACTAAAGTGTGATTACTCAAAACTAAAGCACAGAGTTAACACTAAACGTACAGATTACTAGAAAATAGGTAAACTAAAACCAATCACTTATAACATTCATAAGAGAAAACACATAACATGGAAGTCCAAAAATTGTACCACCTTTATCACATACCATACCATAAAGGTATATACATCACTGTTCAGTGTCCATATTTCCACAAACCTATTACAGAAGATAACATGTTCATATATACAAGTCATACATGTACAACCGTGGCATACTGCCAAAAACCTTGTATCGATACAACATCTATAGAACACCCCCAAGGACCTGAGAGAAAGGGCCAACACATAGGACTCTACTACAAGACACTAGCAACATATCCAACCTTCAACAATTACAACTCTCCTTGATGCTCTTCCTCAACCACACGAGATCTACCGCGTTGTGCAAGACCACCTAAAAGATGTGGAAACCCACAGGGTGAGACCAATGTCCTAGTGAGAGATATAACTCTCTACCAAAAACTACTATTAACATAGATAGATTACAATAGATTAAGCATTATGACCAGACTCAGCTAAATGAATAAATAAAATTGGTAACACAGATTAAGTAGTTTAAGAATCTACAACTTATCAGTAGAATATGATATACTCTCAAACAAAATACAAAGAACATGCATATTGTTATCAACTAAACAGTATAAGAAGCAAGGAAAAGAGGTCATCGAATGTGAATCGTGTTTTTTACCCTAAGAAAATATACTACACAGTTGTATTACGTCTTTTGTTAATGCCTTGTAGAGATGAGGTATACCACTCATACTCCAACTAACCACTGCTAAGTCAAAATCAGTGCCATACAATATCTAGGAGAGTCAGACTCCTATGATCTCCCACACCCTCGATTACTCCGCATCTACCGCAGTGACGTATAGAGTTAAACTACAAAACATCCTAGTCCGCCTTAGTATATAGGCATTACACTAGAAAATAGGGTATAGAAACCCAATCATTTGAGGTACAATCACAATTGTCCTATATCACATCACATATTGAGATACGGCCATAGTCGTTCTCCTACCGGGGTAAGACCGCAGTCATCCTCCAATCCAGTAATTGTGGATGTAAGGATACTCCCTCAACTTGCACCCTCACATATTCAACAATATGTGCTCGAGTTTCCCTTAGGAATTACTCATTTCACCATCCAACAAGTACTGATGTTGAAGATGAATCTATGGCTCATGGAAACCTAAATGATTAGGGTTTCACTTGATTAGTTAAACCAATTTGGTATCTTTTACTGCATCAATCAAGTTATAATGTACAAGCCATAGACAAATTCTAGAAAGATAGGGGTAAGTTGCAATATCAGAAGATATCACCTCAAATTAGGCACAAAGCTTCTACTAGGTCATAAGACCCAATCACATAGTTCTTACATAACATCATTATCTCATCATGCCTCATAGAGGCTCATAATCATCACCCTATGTCACATCGGATATACCATAGCAACCACAATCTTGTATGTTCATTCATCCTGTAGCATTAGGGTAACACAAATAGGAGAGAGAATACATCATTACATACTAATCATTTCAAGCAAGATAAGCATTACATCATGTACGCATAATTAGGGTTAGGGTTTCTCGTACACAACTTAGCATTATACCCTAAAGTACACCTTTCCCATATTCTTGGAAACCATGGACTAAACGTCATCATTCTACCAGGTGATCAAGGAAACCAACAAGGTGTAGCAACCAAACTGGTACATCATCATATGTAGCAACCACCCATGTAGAGACCATCACCATAGGTAGCGACCACCCATGTAGTGATCAAATGAGCAACACCACCACTAGCGACCACTAGGCATTGGTTTCCCTAGCGACCACAAGGGTTAGCCCACCATAGTGACCAACTCAAACAACCACAATGTTGTGACCACAACATGTGTTACAAAATCTAGGGACCTCAAGGATTATTAAAGGTAGCGAATACAACACATGCACAACATCATAGATGTAGTGACCAACACTCATCCCTTTGATCATGACCAATAGAAAAACATAACGAATGCAACAACACAACACATGGTGATTGAAACACATCAACGATATAGCGACCACCCTCAAACAACAACCCTAGAATTGGTAACAAACACAAAGCATAGTGGCCAAGGTGGTTAGGATTAGGATGGTTAGGATTAGTGCGACCAATAAAACCCAAACCACAATGCCCACTAAGGATTTTAGTCACCACTTGAAACATGAAGAACATGGCAATCAAAATAGAAGTATAACATCAGGGAAATAGATGCATCACCAAGGTATAACTCCATGAAGATGATGATCATAAAAACTCTAAAACAAGTGTCACAAGAATGAACATGGAAAACCATGGTATTAGAGAGAAAACCAAACGTCAAACACATGTAAACAGGAACCGAAAACATCCATCTCATTCAAGATGGCCGAATTAAAGCAAAGGTGATCAAACCAAACGTTCAATATGTTGCATGCAAGCTTTGGCAACTCCACCATCCATATATCTGAAGTACTAGAATTAGGGTTTAAGAGAAAGAGTTAATCTACACAAGATCACTACAAAATCATCAAGCATCATATAATCACATTTTAGAGATGAGATAACATGAATGCAAGATCAAGTGCAACAATAGAAGAGGATAAAGTTATATAACCATCCTTGAGGTGAAGATCAACTCCAAAGACATGAAGCTCTAAGACAGAGAAGGAAATCCAAGCTTGGATCGACTCCAACTCCAAGTGAGATCACCTCAAGAGAAGAAGAGAAAACCAAGGTCAAAGGAAACCTAAAGAGAACAGGGTACAAACCCTAGTCCAAAAAAGAAAGGATAAAGAGGATATTTTCCTCTCACTCAGGTACTACCATGGAGAACCATGGATTCTACCACTACTGGAGAGAAGTTCCTCAAAAAAGCCACCATGGAGAACCATCATCAGCCTAAGAGAAGAAACAAAGAGTGTAGTGTGATGCCCCGATGCCCCACAAACAAGATAACTCAAAACCAATGCATGGAAAGAAAACTAAACATGTGGATTACCAGAAAAGATAGGAAATTAAAATTGATTTCTCTAAAGTACCATAAGATAAAAACTTATCACATATAAGTCCACAAGCCTACCACATGCATTACATATCATATCGTAAGGTTCTTACATCACTGAGCAATATCATTTTTTTGGTCCACCTATTACATGAGGTACATGTTCCACATATATACATATATATACACATGCCATATCTTATGTACATGGCATACAAGCTAGAAACATTGTATCAACAACATATCCACAAAAACACATCGAGAACACCCCCAAAGACCTAACTTCCTAGGGATGACATCTAGGACTCTATCACTAAAAAACTAGTAGCACATCCAACCTTATCATCTATTTCTCTTATTGTTGCTCTTCCTCAAGTGCAAGACCTCTATCTCTTCATGCACGACCACCTAAAATATGTGGAAACCCACAAGGTGAGATCCATATCTCAGTGGGAGATATAATTCCCCACCAACACTATTATAGAAAAAATATAAGGTAAAGAAGAGTAGAAGGCAAAAGTACATCATGATAAGCAATTAATACTAATGAGCAGTTAAGAGCAATTGAAACTAAAATGTAGATCACTTTATAATCTTGAAAGGAATATAAAGAAATATCTTCTATCAATTAAACTATACAAAATCAAGGCATGGGATTATCCAATGTTATTCACATTTTTCCCTATGCAAATATACTACACAGTTGTGTTATGTCTTTTATTATTTCCCTGAGGACTTGAGTCGTACCACCAAAATCCAACTGACCACTACTATGTCAAAATTGGTGCCATATAAGGTCAATGGAAAATCTAGAATCCAAAACCTCCCCAACAACTCTTAGTCAGTACAAGAGAAAACACCACAGAGACATATCAGTCAACTGCAACGATGACATATAGTCAAGATGAAGGATCGGCTCATGCAAGGCCATCCAAGTATATAAATACTAGCCCACCTTGGTACAAGTAACGGCGCTAGAAGAATAGGCTCACACATGGTCATTCTAAAAGAGGCATCATATGCAGTTATACTATTGCTTATCACATATCATAAGGAGATCATCTCATGCATGGTCATATCACACAACCTATATTTGTGGATGAGGGGAGATACTTGACTTACACTCCACATATTCAAAAATATATGCTCGGGTTTCTCATAGGGAAGACCCGTTTCATCATCTAGCACTAAGAATGGCACTAGAATGGATCTATGGCATAGGGAACCGACATGATTTAGGTTTCACTTTATTAGTTATACTGATTTGGTGAATTAAAGCTTCAACATACAAGTGGACAGTCGGACCCCTAATTCAATCTAGCAAGAATAACTAAGAAAGAACTTCAGAAGATATCAAATATATAAGGTGTGAACTTGTCACATGATTACCATATGATACTTATAACATTTCCATTCACAAGGCCAACACTCACATTACTGTTAGATATCAATCCCTCAATCACATCACTAGAGTATATCACCTCACAATAGGCATTAAGCCATCACTAGGTCATAAGACCCATCACATCAATATGATCTCATCATGTCTCATCAAGGGTGATAGATGTCACCCCGTATCAATTAATCATTACCATAGGATACATAAGCCATGGCAGTCATTTCACCTAAAAGATTTAGAGATTCATAAACAAGAGAGAAAACATCATAATGTGATGATCATTCCCAGTGAGACAAGCAAGCACATCATATGACCCAAAGCTAGGTTTAGGGTTACATGTATAGGTAATCAGGGTTCCATTGCATCATTACATCACCAAACCTTAGATCTCTCTCCTCCCACTTAGTAGGTGTACATTAGGGTTAAGCATTATCATCAATGTGATTGATTAGGCATATCAACATCATGTACAAATGTGGCATTTTTTCTATGTCATTTATATATAACAACCATGTGTTCATGTATAAACCAACCCACCATAAAATAGGTGTCTCGACCACCCATCCAGTTTGGTCACGACCAAGCCACGACAACATGGCCTCGACCAGAACCCAACATGTCTTGACCAACCATCACGGTAGGTATCAGGACCGCTACACAATACAAAAACATGCGTCTCAACCCAAGCAAGAGCATGGTATCACAAATGAAATAGACATGGTCACAACCATCCATGAAGGTGTTATGATCAGAACCAAAACCAGGTGCAACGTCACGACTAAAACCAAAAGTAACATCACGACCATCACCACAACGCAACATCTCGACCGCAACAAACAACATGTCTCGACTCCACACGGATTAGGGTTTTGACCACCCTCAAAAGCATTTGTCTCAACACAAAACAAAACTTGTCTCGACCACAAAAAAATCTTGTCTCGACCACAAAACCAAAGGCTATATCGACCCAATGTAGATCAACATCTTGACCAAAACACCAAGTATCAAAGAGTCTCAACCCAAGGTGAAACATGGTATATCGATCACTAAGGCCAAGACACCTCAAGGCAAAAGACCATCTTCCAAAACAAGGATTAACCAAGGTCAAGATAGAAGATAAAACATGCCCAAAATAGGAGATAACATCAAAGAAAACTACCATCATCTAGGAGGAAAAATTTACACAAAATCGGTCACCAAAAACCCTAAAACATGGGTCAAGAAACCACCATGAAAGATCCTTATACAAGAGAGATAAAACTATGTTTAACACATCCAAAATAGAACTTAAACTTGATATTACATAAAGGAATACAATAATCATGCATATGACCAAAACCAAGGTAAAAAGATAGGAATAAAACCATCATTACATAACCATCTCCAAAATCAGGTACCTTACATTAAGGTTTCAGATTCCAAGTAAACCAATCATGTTAACCACCATCATAATAGTTCTACAGCATGATATCGTCTACTAGCATATTAGGGGTATGTTTTAGAGAGATAAACAACAACATGCAAAAAAGTGTTATAATAGAGAGGGTAGAGAGTTATATGATTGGGCTTAAGTGTAGAGGCAAGCTCCAAGCACACGATCACCAAGGATGATGATGAAGCTCCACCAAAGGCTCCACTTTTGTCCATAAGATCACCTAAAAGAGGACAAGGTACCAAGATCAAAGGTTGGTCAAGAAAAGAGGGAAAGAAACCCTAGGCTGAACCAAAAGAAGGGAGGAGAAAGAGAGAAACAACTTCCTCTCACTTGGGTACTACCTTGTCAAAACATGGCCTATGACCCTTGTGATGAGGAGTTTCTCTCCAAAACGACCCCCATGGATGATCCATGGTCTATGGTTGGGAAAAGAGAAGAAGATGGGGTAGAAGATCCAAGAAAAATGTCACAAAAGAAAGGCATACACTTACCAAGGTTTAAGATGAGCAAGAATCACCAAATGCAAAGGATCTTGGTCACAAAAGCTCCAAGGATCTTCTCTCCTTGCTCCACCAAGATCCAAGGATGAGCAAAATAGAGGGAGGACGAAGAAAGGCTGAAAGGTTCATTTGCATGGAGAGAAGAGGGTTTATATACCAAAGGATGAGAGAAGGAGGGTGAGGGGTGATGTGCCAACACCTAAAGGAACCAAAGGAACACGTGTCCACCCCAGAAACCAACATGCAACCACTTAAACCTTGCATGCATGAGATGATGATACAACCTATGTTGGGTCTCGACCACTTAGGTCCCCAACATTTGGTTTCGGTTGTGAAACCTCAAGGAGGTCGAAACAAAAGCACCAAAGCACCACTTGGTTGAGACAAAAAGGTCACTAGGTCACCAAGGTTAAAACACAACACAAAGAGCAATTCTCTCGACTCAAACCACTCCAGGATCATCATGGTAGAGAAAAAGCATCCCAAGGGAGGTGTGTAACATACTAAAATTTGGGTACCAGATTTATTTTGAGTGACAATTCATAAATTTCTTGATACATGATATCAACTACAATCAAGTCCTTCCTTCCAACTCATATGTGATCAGGTTGACGCTCCTTAATACAAGATTAGCCTTCTTTAGAGTTTCTTGTGTTCGTCAATTGAAAAATTTACAAAACAATACCTCAATAAATCACCTTGACATCAATTAGTACAATCTGAAATTGTAGTGTCAGAATACTTTGATTGAACCTTACATTCATATAATTCCCGTGGATTTACTAATACTTTGGAATAAAGAGTATGTTGATAATAGTAAATAATATACATATTAGAATTATTTAGGAAGATGATTAAATATCCATACTATAATAATAACTATAGGTGTTAATATGTTTATAATTTAATTTAATGAACTTTGAACACATGTTTAAAGTAATATAGAAATTAAAAGTGTTGCTTGGAAGTTATTAGTCAATGAGGACTCTTATGGAAGAGTAGTCACTAGTGTATAATGGTGAACCATTATTGTATGATCAATACCCATTGAGTGCATAAATGTTATTTGCACATAGTATGAGCAGTTGGTCTTTCTTGGCTAAGGGAGTAACGAGGGAGTTGTATGGACAATTATCTTACAACTACTTATTGTATCCACTATGTTTTTCATCTAAGATAATGCCATTAGTTACTGAATCATTAGAATATGACTTAATGTGACCATTAGAATGCCTTTACTATTTGGAAAAAAAGACACTCCGTTACAGGACCTTGCATACCCACTGACCCTAATACCTCCCTATAGGTAATATAAGTATTATACACATAGAACGACAGATCTGTAACAAAACACCACCACATGTGCGACAACTGTAACATGCATCCTAAGTTCATAGTGAGCACCACCCAATCCTACCACATCTGCGATAGTCATGGCACAATGCATCGATGACCAATTGAATGATCACACCAATCTCCTCTCCAATCCCTCTTCCGTGGACCTCGAACCCTCTCTAGACATGCAAAACCACTGTCATGGTTTTGTTGTCTTTGACTCCACCGAGGCACCATTGCACTGAACCAAAGTAGCCTACAGCCACCATGGACGACTCGCCAGCAAACGAACGGTTGATGGCTGCTCATCGGCTACAATAGTGGTTGACTCCTTCAAGATCTGTAGCACCATCAACCTGGTGCATGATCACAACAGCCATCTGCAATGACGTTGCCACCTAGCCAACCCTAATGATTGGCAATGTGACCCTATATGAACCAAGTCCTCAGGATATGGGAAAAGTAGTTGGTTATCACATAAACCAAGGAGGCGGTTTTGGGAGCGGAGTGGGTTGCTTGGGGAGTGCATCTCCTATATAAACATGGGCTCTATACCCCATGATAGACACACCAAAAAGTGGAAAACAACAACCCACATAGCCCCCAATAACCGTAGCACTCTTCTCTCTCACACAGCCCTAGAAAAAGGCAACAATGGTATCAAAGCCTGCTCTCTGACGACGCTTGTGACCTGACGCGTCTGAGACCTACTGTGCTATCAGACTCCCCAGTCAGATCTGACTTTGTCTGCCTTAACAATGCACACTTCTATCTGGTATTACGCCTTCTTTTTACTGTCATCTAGTCTGGATTGGCCTTGACGCTTTGCTATGAAGAGCTATAGTTATATATGTTTGATCTAGTCCTGAGAGAGAGCATTTGTAGGACATCTTGAAAATACATCTCAGCCATTTAGTCCCCAAACTCCCCCTAAGAGATCCATGTGTATAGTGAAATGCACAGTCGCACTGAACCCCAGATGGATTTTTGGGACTGAACAGCTGGGAAGTTTTCAAGAGGTCCTGAAAATGCACTTTCAGGACTGGATCCTGGTTGATAGTTATACGCGCTACTACTCCCGTGATGTTGCCTAGTCAAAAGAGTTCTATCCCTTCTATCTCTTCTGAGAACGAAGGGACATCCTTCTCTATTATTCTATTGTCTATTTGAATCATCCAACAGATAAATCTTTTTACTCGTCGATTCATTTACAGCCTGTTGGTAGGCCTCTGTGCTTGATGCAGTTACATGTGCAACATTAAATATATTAGATGGCATACTACATCGTGTTAGTTCTGATCTGATGCACAATACCTTGAGATCTTGTTTTTCAGCCTTTTGTCCATCTAACGGGTTGTCCATTGCCGTTTTGCCGTTTGATATAGAATTATATTTTAATGTTGTGTCGTGCACATACGCTGCTGTTATTATTTTGGACATCTAATTGCACACATCCTTTTAAATTAATTAGTTTATTGTTAACATGGTGATATGTTCTTGTTGCTACGTGAACTTTTATAACTTTTTAGTCTTGTCTCGCTTTTGAAGGCTAGTTATGGTCTAGTTTATTTACTATACTCTCTTTATGTCACTATTCTTAGTCTGTGATATTACCACCGAGTTGTCCTATAACTCGACATTGATTGATATACATCAGTAACCTTTCTATTGATGCAGTTATAAAGAAACTATTATTGCCATATTCTGATCCGCTAATATCTAGTATCTGTTCTTGATTAATATCTTGTGCTTGCCATAGGCGTACTGTCACATTATTTTTAATAAGTAAACAATACACAAAATGTTGATCAGACTTGTCAATCATACCATATCGTCTTGAATAATTGGACTTGTTGTTTACATAATCTTGCTAATCATGTTGTTCCTGTTTAGATTTAATAGACATTTAAGTTATTTTGTTCACAAAAAGGATAACATTTGTTTACTGTTTCCTCTATCATCTAAATGTATACATAGTTGCATGTTTATTTTTAATTGTCTCGTTGTGCACATTGTTCTCAAATAATCTACTATTGTACTCATCTAAACGCCAAGACTCGTCGTCCTTATAGATATCTGACGCAAGTAGGACTGCTGCATTACACTATTCAGCTAATCACGGAAACAAGTCTTGGTAGTCATAGAGACCAGACAACGTTGGGACTACATTATGATAATGTGAGTGTATCTCCGCTCCTAATATCAAGAAATATATCATCCAGGTCCTGATTCCACGGGTCGTTTAGTCTTACCGATGCCCCTTCCACCTTTACATCCCACCTTCTCCTCAAACGGCCTTTCCTCTCGCTTCGACGTCAAGTACCCTCCAGGCGGCTACGTACGCAGGAGCCGAGACGTTTCCAACGATTGAATTCTCATCGATTAATCGTCAGTCCCAGCTTGACGCCCATGCCTTCAGAGCCTGCCGGCCGCACAAATATTCATCAAGGACTATGGAGGACTACCAGCCCTATCCTGAACGCCATGTCGTCATGTGTACGGAGTTGGTTGTGTCTCGTACCATGAAAGAAGCTCTGGTTGGTGCAAACGAGCACCCAATCCCTTTTCCCTCTAGCAGCCAACACAGGTGGCAAGAGAGAGAAGTAGCGAGATGAAAGGAACGGGGCGTTTGGCACCATTGGGTTGGATTTGGAGTGTCCCTAATTGTGAATAGGATCATTAAAGCATGCATGGCTACGTATACGCTACCGGGTCAGTGCCGGTTTGAATCTTCCTATCAGTTCATGTGCTTCCGTAATTAACAAGGCTAGCGAGACTGAGCACCTCTGAAAACCCAATAACGATCTGTTTCTTATCTTGATTCAGCGTGAAATAGTCCTGAGGAAAGGAGTGTATGAAGCAATTGAGAATGTAATCAAGAAGAGTTGTGATGAACAAACTTTCTGTGCTGTTGTCATAAAAAAATGTTGCTTCTGGAGAAAGTTCTCATCGCTGCCTCATGCAACACTACATAGAACCAGTAGCATTGCGAACCACTTCTATAGATAAATTCATTACTGTTAATTAATATTTTACTTATTCTGACACACCATTTTCTGCTAAGTTGTATTCTGTCCAGTAATTAATGATTGTGCTTTTGTTCATGGATCTGAACCTGCATAGTACGAAGCTTCTCTTCATGTTGGATGCGACAATAAGAAAGACGCAAAGGTGATTTGTATCTATCAAATTGACTACTACTTTGACCAACATAGCCAAGTGATAGTTAAATTTATGTTCTTCTTTACTTCCTACATGCAGAGTACTTCGAATATGATATGGCAGTATTAAACTAAGATCCATACACCATCACTGCCATAAGTGCTCAGGAGGGCCTAAGTTGGAACATTGTAAGACTTTTTTTATTTAAATCATACACATTTTTTGATGGTGATTTCTCAACTATTGCACTTTTACGGACTGAATTCTGAATAAATGTCAGTCATTGCAACTTAATCATGCTTAATCTATTTTTGTTTGTATTTTTGTGGTAACTACGTAGAGAAGTTAACGAAGTACACAATTCAAGATCCATATGTATACTAATGCATCTATCTAAAATCATGTTATTTTCGACAACTAGGCTAATATGATGGGATAAATGTCAATACTATCACACAGAGAAGGATAGTAGTCCTATGTGGTTAGCTCAAGTGCCTTCTTTGTTGGGCGGCACCTTCTTTTCAGAAAATATTTTTTACATGTATTATCTATTTTCTAGACTATAGATGTTGTATCTCTTATATTTGATAATGCAATTTTTTGTAATTACACTTTCCCTTCCCCTGTACTATATTTGATTTATATTCTGCATTCTGTTGTTGAACTGCATACTAATACTTGCCATTGCACAAACTATGTTTTATTTATTCGAATATGTTTAGATAAATGTCATCAATCTAAGTATGACCATCTTGTTCATTACCATTTTATATTTTTAACCTCGTCAACATTCACATCTTAGATGCGGGCTAAATGGGGTATGCTTAATTTATGATTAATTTACATTTTTTGACAGTATGCACGTGCTTAACACTTGTATAAATTTAGTCGACTCCAAATATTATATTTTGGTGCTCACCTTCTATGTCAATATCTTAGTTGTGAATGTGGGGTTACACATATCAAGATAAAGCACGATTCACAAATTAGGAATTTGTAAGATACGTTGCAATTTCATCGGTCTTGCTAACAAATCTTTTTGTCATCTTATAAATTGTACGAAAATGTAATCAATGTCAAGTGTATTTCTGGCTCTGTGTGATTTATGTTGTTAACCTCAACCTATAGAGGTGGTGATCATGGGCTCTTTTCTAAGTCTTGTTTCTTAATGTGTTTTTTTTTGTTATATTCATGCTTACAATTTCAGTCAAGGAAGTCAATAATGATTTTTTCCCCTCAACATTTCATTTGCTTGTCGGTACATAAGTTTCATAATTTGGTTCATATGTGCTTGTTAAATGGATGAATAAATTGACCCAAATTTTGTATGGAATATGCCCCCTTCTTCGGTATGGTGCTCTCAATTAGAATCATGAGAAAATGTATAGTAAGACATGTCTAGGGATCAAGTAAAGAATTTGAGGGCTAAGGTAACAAACAATATATGTATGTTTTTTTTCATTACACCAACTTCTTTTTATGTTCAATGTCAAGTTATCGTTAATAGCCCAATATTGTTTTCTACTGTGTAAAAATACATTTTGTGGTTCATGAAGTTCATTCTCTATTAATATTGATTTTAAATCTTTATTTTTGAGATTTTTATCTCATCCTTACAAAATTTTACACCAGACTTTATCAAGACAAGAATCTCTAAAATAATGTCTTCTAAAAATAAGATTTTTGACATGAACATGTTTATGTATATATTAATTTTACATCTATATTTAGAAAACATATAACTAAGTTGAATGGTAAAATTTTGTTTAGGGTTCATTAGTACGTCATTGTGCTTCATTAACATTTAACTCACATATCTATGTGTGCAATAAAATTCAAAAATGCAATAGAGTTATACATTATTCCATTAGCAATATTATTGGCATGGTTATAATGTTCAATTTTTTACCACTATGGTTGTTTAAAATATTACTTATTTATTTATTAAACCATGATACACAACAACAATCTGCAAAGCACATGCACATACTAGTATAACGTACACATCAGTAAACTTCCTTTCTTTTCATTTACGAACCTGTTTAAATTGCAATTCAGGTTCTAATGGCTGCTAGCAAACTTATCACCACTGAGTTGGCAAAAATTAAAAAATTGAATGGGATAAATTTTGAAATCTAGTATCGTAAAATTAGGCATGCTCTTATCTATGACAATCTGGAACAAGTAATCAAAACTGCTTTACCAAAACCTGGCAGTAATGCCTCTGAGGCGGAAGTCAGGATATAGGAAAAGTGGAAGGTTGATGACAAAAAGACAAGAAGCCTTATGCTCATGTTCATGGAGGACAGTCTCATTAATTTTTTGAGACATACGACTCCTCACATAAATGGTAGAATACTTTGAAGGAGAAATATTACAAGACAACTGAGACAAACTCTCAACTTCTCCTACAAAAGTACAACTCTTATAAAATGCAAGAGGGACAAAGCGTTATTGAGCATGTTAATAATATGATTGTTATGGCCGGATATTTATCTGTTGCAAGAACTCTAGTGTTGGAAAAACTACAAATAGTAACTATTCTTAATAGCTTGCTATGAAGTTTTGATATGGTAACAACTACTATGCATTCTACCCCTTGTATTTAGCTTTCTGAATTGCCAACTCAGTTGGAAACTGAGCAAGAAATCATGTCTAGCCATAAGAACTGAGAAGTAAATCTATAGGAAGCAATTCTTGTCCACAACAAGCCCAAACATGAATATCAAAAGGGACATAATAGGAGGACTGGACCAAATAAGCCACAATTTAAATCCAACCATGCACAGGGAAAGAAACCTAGAGGCTCTTGTCATGCTTATGGGCAATTTGGTCACTTTAGATCAAGTTGTCCAAACAAGGATGGAAACAAGGCCAAAGGCCCGAAACAAGGAGGAGAAAACAAGAAGGTTTTTATTGGCGTGACTAAATGCAACAATGCAGTCTTCGCTGAATCCAGTGCATGGTGGGTTGACTCTGGTGCAACCCGTCACAGTGCAAAGACAAAGCATGGCTTGGAATCTTTCAAGGAACTCAACCCAAGGTAACAATGAATATATATGGGTAATAACACCTACCTTGATGTAGAAGGTGTTGGTACTTATCATCTTGACCTTGGAGAGAGCATCACGGTTCTTAAAGTTATTTTCTATACCCCTGGCATAAAGCACAATTTAATTTCTGTTACCGCACTTAAGAAAAATGGCTTATAAGTTTATTTTTATTATAAGAGGGTGTCCATAGGGAAAAACAAGAAGGTTCTTGCTATGGGAAAGTTTGTACCTGAACATGATCTTTTATGCATTCTTATAATCAGTAGTGAAGTGAATAATGTGAATGCTTCTTTTGATTACTCTTTGTGTAATTTGTCTAAATGTGATTTATGGAATTATAGATTAGGTCATCCTGGAAAATCTAAAATGGAACAAATGATAAATTAAAATTGCTTCCTAATATGACAAAAATAATTTTAACTCCATGTGAACGTTGTTTAGTTGGAAAAATGACTAGGAAACCTTTTGGAGTTGGACATTGATCTATAGAATTATTAGGTCTTATCCATTCATATATGTATTGACCACTAAGTGTGAAGACATATTATAATAAGGAATACTTCATAACATTTATAGATGATTATTCAAGATTTGCCTATGTCTACCTAATTATTTTAATATCTGAAGCATTACAATGTTTTAAAATTATGTAAAAAGGAAGTAGAAAGGCAACTTGGAAGAAATATTAAGGTTCTAAGAATAGATATAGGCGGGAAATATAATTCAAAATAATTTGAATTATATTGTCAAGAACATGGAATTAAAAGACATCTAACCATGCCTTATACGCCACAACAAAATGGAGTGGTAGAAAAAAAAGAATAAAGCCTTAATGAATGCAGTGAGATGTATGTTGTCTCATTCACATCTCCCTAGAAATCATTGGGGTGAAGCATTACAAATTGCAAATAATGCGTTGAATAAAATGCGCACTAAATATGTAATATCCACACCATATGAAATATGGAATGGGAGGAATCCAGATCTAAGTGATCTTAGGAAATGGGGGTGCATTGCCCACGTCCTAATACCTAATCAACATGAAAGTTAGTTGGAACCTAGAACATTAAAGTGTAGATTTATCAGATATTCAGAGAAATCTATGAGATATAGATTTTATCATAAAGAAAAAGGGATCATAGAATATAGGGATGCGGCATTCCTAGAAAATTTTGAGGAAAAAGAATCTCAAAATAAAGAGATGGAACCTTTACAAATAATAAGTGATGATTATTTTAATGATACTCAAGAAAATGAAGTAGTTAATGATCTGGAACACCAACAAAATATGGAAAATCAAAATATGGAAAATGAAAACATGGAAAATGAGAATATTCATGTGGAAATTGAAGTAGAAAATCAACCCATTATCGGCAATAAAAGACAAAGATCCTCAGTGGCATGAATGTGTGACTATCATTTGTATTCATGTGCGGCTTCATGTCTATTAGTAGACATGGAAGGGGAAAATCACATAGATCGCATCACATATAACGAATCACAAAATACATAGGAAAAAGAATCATGGTATCAAGCCATGAAGGAAGAAATTGATTCCATGAAAAAGAATAATGTTTGGGAATTATGTGATTTACCTAGAAATAGAAAGGCCATTGGATGCAAATGGGTATTTAAGAAAAAGATCCCAAAGCTGATGGGTCTATTGATAAATTTAAGGCTTGATTAGTTTCCAAGGGGTTTACACAAAAAATTGGAATTGATTTCCAAGAAACATACTCTCCTGTAGCCAAATTTGTAGCAATAAGAATGATTTTGGCAATTATTGCATATCTTGACTTAGAATTACATCAAATGAATGTAAAAATTGCTTTTCTAAATGGGGAACTAATGGAAGACATTTATATGAATCAACCTGAGGTTTTCAAGTTGAAGGAAATAAACATAAAGCATGCAAGTTAAATAAGTCAGTGTATGGTTTAAAACAGTTATCTAAACAATGGTATCTCAAATTTAATGATGTAATGGTTCAATTGGGATTTGTCTCGAACAAATTAGATAGTTGTGTTTATGTCTTAAAAGGTGGGAGCAAGTTTATAATATTATCCTTGTATGTAGATGACATTTTTCTTGTTGGAAATGATAGAAACATGATAAACAACATCAAATTTAACTTCGTAGAAAATTTGAGTTGAAGGACATGGGTGAAGCAACATATGTACTTGGAATCCAGATTCTTAGGAATTGAAGGTCTAGGATACTTAGTATAAACCAAGAAAATTACTTGCATATAGTTTTAAAGAGGCTTGGAATGCAAAATTGCAATCTGGAACCTACACCATATGTGTATGGGAAACGGTTGTGCAAGGAACAATGTCCTAGCAAGGGACAAAAACCTTTGCAAATGCCATACGCTTGGGAGGTTGGAATTTTAATGTATGCCATGTTGTGTACAAGACCGAACCTAGCATTTTTAGTTGTACTACTGAGTAGATATCAAAGTAACCCTGGTCCAATGCATTGGGAAGTTGTCGAAAGAATTATGAAATATATAAAAGTTACATTGCACCAAAAACTACTATTTCAAGAAGAATCGCTTGAGGTATTAGGTTACTCCGATGTAGACTTTGGGGGTGATAAAGATGATGGAAAGTCCACATTAGGACACTTATTCATTTTTGGTGGTGCAGCCATATCATAGGGAAGTAAAAAAACAAGGATGTGTCGCTAGATACACACAGGAAGCTGAGTATGTTGCTTGCAGCTCAACCACTACCCATGCGGTATAGATTAGAATATTTTTGATTGATTTTAATCTTAATTTAATAGATGAACCAATATAAATATATTGTGATAATAAAGCAGAAATAAGTTTGATTAATATCAGTGCAAATAGTTCTAAAGGAAGGCACATTGAAGTACAATATCATTATATATGTGACATTGTATAAAAGGGTGAAATAGAAGTCACTTATATCCCTACAAGTGATATGATTGTTGATTCATTAAAAAAAGGAATTTCAGTGGAATTCTTTGTCAAGCATGTTAGCTTGATGGGATTAGGAAATCATTCATAGGTCCCATGAATAGTGGGAGCCTATGTAATAGGAAAAGGAAAAAGGTGCTTAAATGCATTGAAATGAGTACTTCACATGAATAGTAGGAGGAATTATTTTATTACTTTACATGTATAGTGTAAGGAATGCTATTTGGTCCTTTTGACCAAGTTGGAGATGTTGGGATGTGGTCAAAAGACCAAAATTGACTCTCCTAGATAATAACAACGTAACCCTGCCAGACCCAGTTCTCAGGATATGGGGAAGTGGTTGGTTATCAAGTAAACCAAGGAGGCGGTTTTGGGGGCGGAGTGGGTTGCTTGGGGAGTGCCTCTCCTATATAAACATGGGCTCTCCACCCATGATGGACACATCAAAAAGTAGAAAACAATAGCCCACAGAGCCCCCAATAACCCTAGCACTCTTCTCTCTCGCACAACCCTAGAAAAAGGCAACATCATCTTCTCCCTTGTTGTGCCAACGATACCACACTACTGCAATGGCAGTCGGGGCAGAGAAGATGTGGTACCCATCGCTTGATCTGAACCTCCAAATCCATCCAGGATGTTGTACGCCAAGTCACAACCTACAGACTTCATCATGGTCGCCTGAAGCACTGACCGTCATGGCAGAAAACCTATGTCGTCCACCTGATGCTCAGATCTACTACTGATTCCTCCAACCTCCCTGCATCTAACCACCTACCTACTATAGATCCATAGGTCACCAACCTTCTCAACCCCAATCTACAACATCAATAGATACTCTCATTAGTAACCTCCATCACTGACTTCCTCTACCAACAATTCTTGCCTACCCCCTAACACCACCTCAAAATATCTTTAGGCCTTTAGACCTCGGTGGTTCAGTGACTGGGCAACCCCCTTCTAGGTCACGACCCCTATCCCTGCCACTAGTAACCACGGCCGACAGTGGCCACGCTGCCTCACGGTGGCGCCACCCATGTGCTTCCTTGTGTCTGGCGGTGCCAGGAAGATTCTATAGCCAGTAGTCGGGGAGAGATAGTACATGGAGCCCTAAGCTCATCATCTCTGGTAACTACCAAAGATTAGTGATGCCTCCCCTAACCCCCTCAGCCTCCACATGATCTCTGGAGCATGCAAGCAACCTACTGCTCCTGAACGACAGGGAAATAGATAAGAAGTCTAAAGACTACACCAACATTCACCACTAGCCTCCTCATATTTGCTCCTCGAGCTGTAATGAAATGGGTAGTAGTTCTTAGGAGAAGGAGATATCAACCCCAGACCAAGGTTACTCATTGGATATCATAGTGAAGCCCTATTTCGGTGAGTCAATACTACCTTGCATTTTCAGATCCGTGAATCTTAAAGGAATTACAAGATAACTAAACATAGTACTCTATAAGATGATCTCAATAATATAAAGTCTCATAGAAGTACATTGATCCATAACCCAATATATCACACTATAGTATACAAACTTAACTACAAGTATATATATGTAACTACAAGTTGATGCAAATTTAACTCATAAATGATAACTAAAGTGATATGGATCCCTAAAACCTACTCATTCATGTATCTCTTCTACAATACTTAGTACCTCAGTAATATACATCTCATATATGTAGAATACGGTTATCACAATGATTTGTTCATGTTATTTCCCATATATGGATGAATCAAAAACCAATTGAATAGGAAATGTAGAAATTCATATTGATATTAATTAAACACTAACTTATACTTGTTACAAATTAGAATCTTTACATTTGATGAATCTAGAAATTTACTTATCTAAGTTTGTCTAGGCGGATACATTGGTATATGTGAAGGGTACTATAAGGAGGTTCTTTATATGTATGAAAGACTATATATTCATGAATATTAAATTTAGATGAAATTAATACAAGTGTGTTCTATTATCTTTCATCTAGATGTGTACTTATGTACAAAGTGGAGACCTAAGTATGAGTGTATAACTAGTATGTAAATTGAATTGTCTGGGAATAAAACCCTAGACCCTTAGAAAGAATATTTTGATAAGTCCTATCTTATATAACAAGCATCCTTGACCATGTTAACTAGATGGAATTATATTTAAGGGAATAACATTTCAAAACCTAAAATAGAGAAAATAGTTATGTACTTGAGTATGAAACCTAGATGAAAATATAGAAATCATAATGAAGGATAAGATATGAAATAGCTATCCAATATGGACAAAACCCTAATCCTAAATTAGACAAATTGAAAAACATTGATTCCAAGTCAAATGGTAACAATATTATTATTCTTTGTAGCTATCTCTTCATAAATTGTTCGAGCCACTTTGTGATTATACAATCCTTGGAGTATTGAATAATTGAGGTACTAAATCTTCTATTTTGTTGAACTATTTTCCCTATTAATGGACACACATATATCTTGATTCGTGGTGAATTCCATGTTGCTTTGAAACCATTATTTATTCTTGAAAGTTCACCGCTCTCATTTTGAAATTGATGAAATATTGTTGATAACAATTTTGGCATTGGACTTGATCTATTGGAGTTTTAACTCCATGTGGACTTTGGGCCCTCGGGTTTTGGACCTATAGAGATTTGGCTCACTTGAGTGGGCCAAGTACCCCATAACCTTGCACGATGGAAAATGATTAGTTGTCCCCCAGTTAACTGGAGTAGCTAATACATCACTAGTGTCATTCTCTCCTAGAGTGTGAGAACACAAGGCACTTATCCATAGAAAAGATATGATAGGAAGGTGCCAAAACTTGTCAAATTGATATACTTTGTGAATAGATTGAATAAATTTTGCATACTTGAAATATTGAATCTTGCTTAGTGATAATCTTGTAAAAGACTTGCTATCTTGGAATTGATATTGGAATTTCTTCTTGTTAGCCTTAGTCCACCAAATAGTCCTTTCCTAACTTTTATTATGTATTTAAATCCTACTTAGTGCACAGTTCAATGATTGTATTTATTACCAGCTTTGCTGACCTTTATTTTCCCTACATGGGGTCTATGTGTGGTTTCGTCCCCTCTGGGAACTCATGGACAAGGGGTAGATGGAAGAGCTTGAAGAGACGTGCATGGGTAGTCCTTCGTTGAAGACTAGTAGGAATCAATTCTTATTCTTCTATTTTGTAATCAAATTTTTAAGCTTCTGTGACTCTGATGCAAAAGTGTGATTTTAATAAATATTGATTATAATTCTCATATTATTTTGTAATTATTTGTGGAATATGGATCTTCATATCGACAAATCTGATTCTCTTCTATTATTAAAGGGTTGGAGCTCAGTATCTAAGGAAGTGGGCTAAACCAGGATGACCATAAAGATCAAGTCTTTACAAGGAGTCTGAATCGAGACACACCCAAGACATACCACATGGTCGAGATATAGGTCAAGACACACCCAACCAAGCACACATGGTCGAGACACTCAAAACCCTAATCACCTCTAGTGATACCACCACTCATCCAAGGCCCAACCAAGGCACCCCAAAGCATCACATTCTATATCATGAAGGAAATAAAGAGAAGGTGCACACTAGATGTGGCAAATTAAAAGATAATCCTCTTGAATGGGTAAATTGCAATTTGGCCCAAAACAATCACATAAAGCACAAACATCATCCAAGCAAGATCAAACTGGAGACTTAAGCTCTCCACCAGCTCTAAAAGCATCTCAAAGGATTAGAGCAAGGTTCTAAGCACTTAATATAGTAAAACAAATAGGGTTAGCCCAAAACACGAGTTAGGGATCTTACAAGCCATAAACCCCAAATAAGGATTTCGCCCCAGAAATCCTAAGCAAAACGAGATGGGTACTTCATGTGCATCTCTTCTTCAAGCTCCTATGTAGCTTCCTCAATGCCATGGTGATGCCACAGAACCTTCACTGGCACTATGTCCTTCTTCTTCAACTTCTTCACTTTTCTATCAAGGATCAACATGGTTCCTTCCACCTAGGACATATCCTCATCGAGCTCAACCTCCATTGGCTAAAGCACTAACTCAGTATCAGGGTAGCACTTCGTCAGCATAGACACATGAAACACTGGATGCAACCTGTACAACTCAGGTGGCATCTCCAATCTGTAGGCCACCTTCCCAACATGTGTTACCATAGGGTAAGGCCCCATAAACCTGGGAGCCAACTTACCTTTCTTCCCAAGCCTCAAAACACACTTCCAAGGAGAGACCTTGAGATACACTTTGTCCCCAACTTGAAATTCCAAGGGTCTACGACGGTTATCAACATACGACTACTACTACTTTCAATTACTGTTGAATCACTTTGATTTTCTCTCTCGTATGCTGCATAAGCTTAGGACCAAGAAGTTGATATTCTCTTGTCTCATATCAACACAATGGAGACCTACAACGTATCCCATACAATGCCTCATGGGTTCCATGTCGATGTTCCTCTGATAACTATTATTATGAGCAAACTCTATCAAACTGGGGTGAATATCCCAACTGCCCAAAAATTGCAAGACACAATCTCTCAACAGATCCTACAAGGCCTATATGTTCCTCTCAGACTGAGCATATATCTATGGGTGGAAGGAAGTTTTGAACTTTAACTACATGCCCAAATCCATATGCAAACACTCCCAAAAGTGACTTGTAAACTGAGGACCTCTATCTGACACAATAGTCACTAGAACACCGTGCAAATGCACTATCTCATCAACATATATCTAAGTGAGTTTCTAAGTTGTATATGTTGTCTTTACAGGTAGGAGATGCATCTACTTGGTCAACCTGTCAATGATCACCCAAATGGAATCATGACATTTGTCTGTCATAGGGAGACCAACCACAAAGTCCATAGTTACATGATCCCATTTCCATTGCAGTATAGGAAACGGTTGCAACGTCCCTATAGGATTATGATGTTCCCCTTTAACTTGCTGACACATTGTGCACTTGGACATGAACTCACCCACATCGTGCTTCAAGCTAGGCCACCAATACAGATCTTTAAGGTTATGGTACATCTTGGTGCTACTTGGGTACATATCATACATTAAAGAGTGAGCCTCTTCTAGCACCATATTCCTCAGACCATCAGCATCAGGAATCACAACCCTGTTGTGGTCAGTGTCCCATCCTCTGCCTCATGGAATCCATCACACTTCTCGCTACCATACTCTGATTGTATATGGTGTATCATAGTATCAACCTATTGTGCCTCTCTCATACGCTACCTCAACGTAGGCTTCACCTACAACTACACTAACAACCCAGCTAACAAAGAAACCTCTAGATTTACATTCATCTGATGTAAGGTTACCAACATATCTCTCTTATGGAACACCAAGGAACACAACTGTGCTTTCTCCACTGGTGACGACGAAGGATACTTCCTGCTCAGTGCATCTGCCATGACATTCGCCTTCCCTAGATGGTAATCAATGGTGCAGTCATAGTCTTTAATTAACTCCATCTAGCATTGCTATCTCATATTCAAATCCTACTGCAAAAAGATGTACTTCAAGTTCTTGTGATCTATGAAAATCTGACACTTCTCACCATAAAGGGTAGTGTCTCCAGGTCTTCAAGGCATGAACCATGATAGTTAACTCCAGATCATGGGTTGGGTATTTCTCCTCATGATTCTTCAACTGTCATGACACAAAAGAGGTCACATTCTTATCCTGCATCAACACACAACTCAATCCATTCCTTGACGCATCACAGAATACTATGTATCTTTTCCCCTTCTCAGGAAAACCAACATTGGTGCACTTGTCAACTTCTCCTTCAACATCTGAAAGGAACACTGACATCTATCATCCTAGATAAATGACACATCCTTCCTCATCAACTTTGTTAGAGGTAATGCCACTGAGTTGAAGTTCTTAATGAACCTCTTGTAATATCCTGCCAAACCCAAAAATCTACAAACTTCTATCGTTGTCTTCAGTTGCTCCCAATCTAGCATAGACTCAACCTTCTTGGGGTCCACACAAACACCCTCAATAGATATCATGTGTCCTAAAAAAGACTCCTCCTTCAACCAAAACTCGCACTTGCCTAACTTGGCGTATAGCTAATGTTGCCTCAACAAAGTCAACGCTTGACGAAGATGTTGTTCATGTTGCTGACTGTCTCTAGAGTATATTAGGATATCAACTATAAAGACCACCATGAACTGATCAAGAAACAGCCAGAACACCCTGTTCATTAAGTCCATGAACATTTTCGGTGTATTGGTTAGCCCAAATGGCATAACCACAAACTTGTAATGACCATACCGAGTCCTAAAAGTTGACTTAGGTATGTCATCCTCTTTGATCCACAACTGGTGATAACTCGATCTCGGGTCTATCTTTGAGATCATTATGGTGCCATGCAACTGATCAAACAGGTCGTCTATCCTCGACAAGGGATACTTGTTCTTTATTGCCACCTTGTTCAACTGTCTATAATCTATGCATAGCCTCATTGATTCATCTTTCTTCTTTACAAACAACATGGGACACCCCACAGAGATGTGCTCAGTCTGATGAAAGCTTTATCAAGCAACTCTTGCAACTGTTTCTTTAACTCTGCCATCTCATTTGGAGCCATCATGTATGGTGTCTGAGCTATCAGTTGCGTACTCGGGACTATATTGATCTCAAAATCAATCTCTCGGGGCGGGGGAACACTAAGGAACTCATCGGGTAACACATCCTCAACTCTTAGACCATGGGCCTCCTGAATACTAGGACTCCTCACCTTAGTATCCACCACATGTACTAAGAATGCCTCACAAACTTGTCTCATCATATTCTCAACCACCATTTCCAATACCAGACACATCGGAAGAACCTTCTTATGTCCTTGACAGATCCACGTCACATCACCATCTACGAATTTTGCTACCTTGGAACTATAGTTCAAGACCACCTTATACTTCTCCAAAGTGTCCATTCCAAGGATCACATCAAATCTATGCATATCAAGTAGTATGAGATCCACTTGAATGTTCTGTCCTAAAAAAGAAAGGACACAGGAAGGGCACACCTCCCGCAACTTGGTAGACTCAACTAACATGGTTTCTAAATGAAGTCTATCCCACCTATGACTAATAGGCAAAGAACAAATATCAATCCCTTCTCGAGTGATAAAAGAGTGCATTGCGCTCGAGTCAACCAAAATAGATATAAAGCTAGAAGAAGACAAATCAGAATGAAATAACTCCATTTGACTTGTCACTACTCACGAGTTGACCACTCCTCCCGGCTGACTCATGGTGTAGAATAGAGTTGTTTCCTATTGTCATCCTCGTCCTCTGCTCATCTATCCAAAAGAACCAACCTATGACGCTTTTCCACGTCCTTGGCTTCCACCACTGCTATACTACTATCTCTATGATCCCTATTGACTCTGCCTCAGTTGTTGGGTCTCCTCATCATCCTTCACAGGGAAATACGATCTTTTGTGTCATGTCTGTCCACACTTGTAGAAAGTCTTGTTCTCATACCATGGCCTAGATGGCCCTATCACTTACACTGACGATGTGTTGTGACTTCCAGTAGGTGGTAAACTATGGCCTCTGCCTATACTTCGTGACCATTGTGTCTATGAACCTGACCTCTGCAGTGTTGATGGTGCTAAGAACCTAGGCATCTTGGAGCCTCTAGATGACAGTCCATAATACTGAGTGGGTCTCTTCTTGGCACTCTTCTCACGCTTCTCAACCACTGATCTCTCTATCCTCCGAACTAACTCCACGAATGTGGCAAACTGCTCACGATTCGCCAAAGTAGCCACCGGGGTAGACAACACAACACTCAACCCCTTCTCAAAGCATCAGATCCTTTCCTGATCTGTAGCATTCATGTGAGGACAAAACCTCAACAAATCCATTAACTTTGCTTCATACTCATTGATCGACATATTCCCTTACCGGATCCTCTTAAACTGAGATATCTTCTCATCCAAATAGGTACACAAAAAATACCTACTAACAAACTCACGGCAGAACTCCTCCCAACTGATGTTTGTACCGGACCTTTTCTCTTCCTCAATGGCCCACCAATGGCCAACACTCCCCTTCAAAAGATACAAAACATGCTTCAATTTGTATGCCTCAGAGATGTTGAGGATCTTGAAGCCCTTCTCCAATTTCGTCAACTAAAGATCTACATTCGTTGGGTCAGCCATTCCAGCATACTCCATAGTCCCAACATGTCTCAGCCTCTCAAAGGTCTTTCCAGAGCCCAAAGATTCAACACTGGGAACAGCAGCCTTGGCTGTAGTGCAGGTATCTTGTCTGCCATGTGTGTCATCATTGCCATAAACTACCCAAACAAAGACTGCAAGGCAGGGTTCTCCATCATGGCCGGGTCAGGTGCCCAATCTTCTTTTGCTTTATCCCTTGCACCACCTCCAGGTGCAGCAACACTGCTCTTTGTACTGTGTTCTTCATATCTCCAAACATCTTATCTGTTCTTCTTCTTAAACTATAAGACATACTGGAGGACACTAGATTAGACACAAACCCTAGTAATAGGTCCTTATAAACTTGGAAAACCTAATCTCTAATACTAACCAAACAATGACACCCCAATGCGCCACAAATGAGATAACTCAAAACTAAAGAACAAAAATAAAACTAAACATGTGGATTACTAGAAAACACAAGAAATTAAAATTGATTTCTCTAAAGCCCCATAAGCCAAAAAATGATCCCATATAAGTCCACAAGCCTGCAATGTGCATTACAAATCTTACCATAAGGTGCTTACATCATTGAGCACTATCATTCATGTGTTCAACATATATACATATACACATGCCATATCTTACACACATGACATGCAAGCCAGAAACCTTGTATCGATAGCATATCCACAAAAACACATCAAAAACACCCCCAAAGACCTGAGTGTATAGGGATGACATCTATGACTCTATCACCAAAAGACTAGTAGCACATCCAACCTTATCAGCTATTGCTCTTGGTGCTTCTCTTCCTTAGCTGCATGACCTCTATCTCTTCATGCATGACCACCTAAGAGATATGGAAACCCATGGGGTGAGATCCATATCTCAATAGGAGATATAACTCTCCACCAACACTATTATAGCACAAATATAAGGTAAAGAAGAGAAGAAGGAAAAACTACATCATGATACGCAGTTAATACTAATGAGCAGTTGAGAGCAATTGCAACTGGAATGTAGAACATCTTATAATCTTGTGTATATTTTCTGGAAATTATACTATACAAAAGCAAGGCATGGGCTCATTCAATGTTATTTGCATTTGTTCTTATACAAATATACTACACAGTTGTGTTACATCTTTTATTATTGCCCTAAGGATTTGATTCATACCACCCTCCAACTGACCACTACTAAGTTGAAATCAGTGCCATACCAGGTTAATGGAAGATCCGGAATCCACGACCTCCCCAACAACTCTTGGTTAGTACAAGAGAAAACTTCGTAGAGACATAACAGTCAACTACAACAACGGCATATAATCAAGCTGAAGGATTGGATCACACATAGCCATCCAGGTATATAAATACTAACCCACGCGTGTACATGTAACGGTGCTAGAAGAAAAGGCTCACACATAGTTGTTCTAAAAAGAGGCATCATATGCAGTTACATTGCTTCCTATCACATACCATAAGGAGTTCAGCTCACGCATGGTCATCTAACACAACCTATAATTGTGGATGCAAGGAGATAATCGACTTACACCCCCGCATATTAGAAAATATGTGCTTTGAGTTTCCCATAGGAATGACTCATTTCACCATCTAGAACTAAGAGTGACATTTGGAATGGATCTATGGAACAAGGCACCTACATGATTAAGGTTTCACTTTATTAGTTATGTTGATTGGATGAATCAAGGCTTCAATATACAAGTGGACAACCAGACTCTAATTCAATCTATCAAGCATAATTAAGAAACAACTTCAGAAGATATCAAACATATAAGGTGTGAACTTGTCACATCATCACCATATGATACTTATAACACTGCCATTCACAAAAGACATCACCAAAATCACATTATTGTGGTGTATCAATCCCACAATCACATCACTAGAGGATATCACCTCACAATAGGCATTAAGCCATCACCAGGTCATAGGACCTATCACATCAATATGATCTCATCATGTCTCATCAAGGCTTATAGCCATCACCCTGTATCATATAATCATTACCATAGCATACATAATCCATGGAATTCATTTCACCTGCAAGGTTTGGAGATTAATAAACAAGAGAGAGAAAACATCACAATTTGATGATCATTCCCAGTGATACAAGCAAGCACATCATATGACCCAAATTTAGGGTTAGGGTTACATGAATACTGATTAGGGTTCCATTGCATCATGCCATCACCATACCTTAGATCTATCTCCTCCCACTTAGTAGGAGTACATTAGGGTTAAGTGTTATTATTAATGTGATTGATTAGGCATATCAACATCATGTACAAGTGTGGCATTCTTACTATGTCATTTATATATAACAACCATGTCTTCATGTATGAACCAACCCACCATAACATAGGTGTCTCAACCACCCATCCAGTTTGGTCATGACTAAGACACAATAGCATGGTCTCAATCGGAACACAACATGCCTCAAACACCCATCACAGTAGATGTCACGACTACTACACAACACAAAAACATGTGTCTCAACCCAAGCAAGACCATGGTGTCACAACTGAAATAGACATGGTCACGACCATCCATCAAGGCATTTCAATTAGAACCAAAACCAGCTGCAATGTTGTGACCAAAACCAAAAGCAACATCATGACCATCACAACAACACAATGTCTCGACTGCAACAACTTGGTGTATTGACCACGAAAAACAACATATCTCGACCCCACATGGATTAGGGTTTCGAACACCCTCAAAAGCTTTTCTCTCAACCCAAAACAAAACTTGTCTCGGCCACAAAACCAAAGGTTGTCTTGACCCAAAGTGGAAGTAACATCTCAACCAAAACACCAAGTATCAAAGAGTCTCGACCCAAGGAGAAAAATGGTGTATCAACCACTAAGGCCAAGCCACCTCATGGTAAAAAACCATCTTCCAAAATAGGGATTAACCAAGGTCAAAATAGAAGATAAAACACGCCCAAAATAGGAGATAACATCAAAGAAAATTATCATCATCTAGGAGGAAACTTTTATGCAAAATTGGTCACCAAAAACCCTTAAACATGGGTCAAGAAACCACCATGAAAGATCCTCATACAAGAGACATAGAAACACATTAAAACATCCAAAATAGAAATGAAACTCGGTATTACATTAAGGAACACAAGAAGAATGCATGTGACTAAAACCAAGGACAAAAGATAGGACTAAAACCATCATAACATAACCATCTCCAAAATTGGGTACCTTACATTAGGGGTTTCAGATTCCAAGTAAACCAAGCATGTTAACCACCATCATAATAGTTCTAGAGCATGGTATCATCTAATATCATATTAGGGGTACATTTTAGAGAGAGAAATAACAACATGCATGCAAATAAAAGTGCTATAATAGAGAATGTATACATTTTAGAGAGAGAAATAGCAATATGCATGCAAAGAAAAGTGCTATAATAGAGAGGGTAGATAGTTATATAACCCGCCTTAAGTGTAGAGGAAACCTTCAAGCACATGATCACCAAGGATGATGATGAAGCTCCACCAAAGGCCCCACTTTCATATACAAGATCACCTCAAAAAGGATAAGGTACTAAGGTCAAAGGTTGATCAAGAAAAGAGGGAAAGAAACCCTAGGTCGAACCAAAAGAAGGAAGGTGAAAGAGAGAAGAAACTTCCTCCCACTTGGGTACTACCTTGTCAAAACATGGCCTATGACCCTTGTGATGAGGAGTTTCTATCCAAAACGACCACCATAGATGATCCATGGTCTATGGCTGAGAAAAGAGAAGAAGATGGGGTAGAACATCCAAGGAAAACATCACAAAAGAAAGTCTTACACTTACCAAGGTTGAAGATGAGCAAGAATCACCATATGTAAAGGATCTTGGTCACCAAAGCTCCAAGGTTCAACTCTCCTTTCTTGACCAATCTCCAAGGATGAGCAAAAGAGGGGGAGGAAGAAGGAAGGCCGAAAGGTTCACTTGTATGGAAAGAAGAGGGTTTATATACCAAAGGAGGAGAGAACGAGGGTGAGGGGTGATGTTTCAACACCTGAAGGCACCAAAGGAACACTTGTCCACCCAAGAAACCAACATGTAGCCACTTAAACCTTGCATGCATGAGATGGTGATACAACCTATGTTGGGTCTCAACCACTTATGTCCCCAACACTTAGTTTCGGTCATGAAACCTCAAGGAGGTCGAAACAAAAGCATCACCAGGCCGAGACAAAAAGGTCACTAGTTTATTTTACCAAGGTCGAAATACAACACAAAGAGCAATTGTCTCGACCCAAACCACTCCAAAATCATCATGGTCGAGATAAAACATCCCAATGGAGGTGTCTTGGTTAAGAAACACCCAAAACATATGACATGGTCAAGACATAGGTCGAGACACACCCAACCAAGCACACATGGTTGAGACACTCAAAACCCTAATCACCTATAGTGATGCCACCACTCATCCAAGGCCCAATCAAGGCACCCCAAAGCATCACATTCTCTCTCATGAAGCCAAGAAAGAGAAGGTGTACATTAGGTGTGGCAAATTGTAAGATAACCCTCTCAAATGGGTAAATTGCAATTTGGCCCAAAACAAGCACATAAAGCACAAACATCATCCAAGCAAGCTCAAAATGGAGACAAGCTCTCCACCAGCTCTCAATGCATCTTAAAGGAATTGAGAAAGGTTCTAACCACTTAATCAAGTAAAACAAATAGGGTTAGCCCAAATCACAAGTTAGGGGTATTACATGTAGGGTTTCAAGGAAAATGAGATAAAGAAGGATAAACCAATTACCAATATCAAGGATCACCAAGAATTGCCAAAAGGGAGATGATCAAACCCTAGATCACCACATGCAAAGGTTCTGCCTTATTCTTCAAGCTCAAGCACCTCCACTTGCACCACCAAGCTCAAGGGCTAACCTCAAACAAGAAGAGAGAATGAAGATAGTTAAAAGGGTTACTTGCATGTGAAAGAAGGGGTATAAATACCCAAGGGTAGGAGAGAGATGAAGGTTTATGAGGTGCTAAGATATTAGAGCCACTCATGACACTTGTCCCTCAAACACCTCGGCCATGCAAGCACTCTAGATATGCATGCAAGAATGAACGTTAAAACCTAGGTAGTGTGGCGACCACTAAGGTATTCACCATCCAAACGGTCAAAGAAACAACCAAGGTTTGACATGGTAGCAACCATTACCCATGTCAATCAAAGCAACTGGTCGCTACAACATCAAAAAAAGCAAAACCTAGAGACCAAGATCAAGAGAAAAGCACATGCGTCGCTACAAACTCAACCAAGAAAAGCACTTTGTTCAAAGCATTCTCAAGGACACAAAGCACATATGACACTACTAAAATAGGATCATCAACATGGTCGACACCACCATCAACTCATGCATCCATGAAAACCATGCAAACCTTGACATAAACATATATGATGACACCTCATCAACCAAGGTCCAACAAGGCACCCCAATGCATCATTCTCTCTGTCATAATTCTATGGCACAAGAGGAACATATGACATGTGACAAGTTGCAAGATAAACCCTCAAATATGGATAAATCACAATTGAGCCCAAAACAAGCACACATATAACATAACTAGCTCAAACATCAACCAAATAGAACCAAACTAAAAACATAAACGTGTCACATGTTATTAAGGCATCTCAAGGGATTAGATTAATATTTAAGCATCTTATTAAGCAAAGAAACAAGATCAAGCACTAAGCTAGGTAAGGGATCTTACAACCATAAACCCCTAACAAGGATTTCCCCCCAGAAATCCTATGCGAGAAGAGACGAATACTTCCTACACATCACATCCTCAAGCTCCATGGCTTCCTCCATGCCACGGTCATGCCAAAAAGCCTTAACCAACACAATATCCTTCTTCTTCAGCTTCTTCATCCTCTGGTCCAAGATAAAAATAGAACCCTCCACATATGACATGTATTCCTCTAACTCAACCTCTATGGGATGCAACACTAGCTTTGTGTCAGGGTGACACTTCCTCAACATAGAAACATGGAACATTGGATGCGACCTATGAATCTTGGGTGGCAACTCCAACTTATAAGCCACCTTCCCAACGCTCACCACTACATGGTAAGGTATCATATACCTGGGATCCAACTCACCCTTCATCCCAAACCTCAGTGGGCCTTTATAAGGAGAGACCTTGAGGTACACCTTGTCTCCCACTTGGAACTCCAAGAGCTCCGAAAATTATCAATATAAGATTTATGCCTATCCTAGGCTGCCTTCAGGTGTTGTTGTATCATTTTAATCTTCTCTATTGTCTGATGTACAAGATCAGGCCCCAAAAGCTGATACTCACCTATTTCATACCAACACAATGGAGATCTACAATTCCTCCAATACAAGGTTTCATATGGTGCCATGTTGATACTCCTTTGGTAGTTGTTGTTGTGAGAAAACTCTATCAAACTAAGGTGCACATCCCAACTACTCAAAACTATAGAATGCAATCTCTCAATAGATCTTCCAACGTTTGAATAGTCCTCTCAATCCGGCCATCTGTCTACAGATGAAACATTGTACTGAACCTCAACTATGTACCCATTATTGTATGCAGATGCTCCCAAAAATGATTAGTAAACTCAGGACCTTTGTCAGACACTATCGTTATTGGAATAACATGCAGACATGATATCTCATCAACATACACACGTGCCAACTTCTCATCTATATACATGGTCTTCACATGGAGGAAGTGAGCTGACTTGGTCCACATGTCCACTATCACCATATGGAATCATGACCATTAGTTGTCCTAGGAAGTCCATCCACATAGTCCATCATGACATGATTCCATTTCCACCGTGGTATAGGCAACTGTTACAAAGCCCTTATAGGTTTTTGATGCTCGACCTTAACCTACTGACATATAGGATATTTCACCATGAACTCAGATACATCATGCTTCAATCCAGGCCACCAACATAGATCTTTCATATTGTGGTCCATTTCGGTACTACCCAGATGGATAGTATACATCAAAGAGTGAGCCTCTTCCAAAACTATCTTCCTCAGATTATCAACATCATGAACCACCGCTCAACCATGGTAACACACTATCCCATCTTCTGACTCATCAAATACATCACACTTCTTACTGTTAAACTCTACTCTGATCAGCTATTTCATAGTATCACCCCACGGTGCATCTCACAACTACTACCTCAGTGTAGGTTTCACCTATAACTGAGCCAACAAGCCTTCCAACAACAAGAACTCCAACTTTACATTCATCTGGTGAAAAGATGCCAACATGTCTCGCTTATGACATACCAAGGAACACAAATGTCCCTTATCAGTAAATGATGACAAATAAGATCTCCTACTCAAAGCATCTACTGCCATGTTCACCTTCCCTGGATGGTAGTCTATGGTGCAATCATAATATTTGATTAACTCCATCCAGTGTCGTTGCTGCATATTCTGGTCCTACTTCGACAAGATGTATTGTAGGTTCTTGTGGTCAATGAAGATCTGGCATTTCTCACCATAAAGATAGTGTCTCCAAATCTTTAAAGCATAGACCATAAATGCAATCTCTAGGTCATGCGTCGGGTAGTTCTCCTTGTGTTTCTTAAGCTGTCATGAAGCAAAAGAAATCACATCTTTATCCAACATCAGCAAGCAGCCCAAACCATTCTTTGATGCATCACAGAAGATGATATACATTTCCCTTGCTCAGGCAACACTAACACTGGTGCATTGGTCAACTTCTACTTCAAAATCTAGAAATAATGATGACACTTTACACCCTAGACAAATGGTAAACCTTTCCTCGTCAACTCTCTTAGGGGTAACACCACAACACTGAAGTTCTTAATGAACCTACACGTACCTTCCAACGTAAGCAAACTATGAACCTCTATAGATGTCTTAGGATGCTCCCATTCTAGAACTAACTAAACCTTCTTAGGATCCACACAAATACCCTTAGCAAATATCACGTGTGAAAAGACACCTCCTTTAGCCAAAACTTGCACTTGTTGAACTTAGCGTACAACTTGTGTTGTCTAAACAAGGTCAATGCTTGTCGTGGATTTTTCTCATGTTGTTTTCTATATCTGGAGTATATCAGAATTTCATCAATGAACACAACTAAAAATTGGTCAAGGTAAGGCTAGAACACTTTGTTCATCATATCCATGAACATTGTTGGTGCATTAGTTATCTCAAACAACATAATCACAAACTCATAGTGACCATATTTAGTCCTACAAGTTGACTTGGGTATGTCATACACCTCATAGATTCATCCTTCTTCTTAACAAACAACATGGGAGCACCCCAAGGGGAAGTGTTTGGTCTAAAAAAGCCCTTTTCTAGTAGCTCCTGCAACTGCTTCTTCAGCTCTTGCATCTCAATCGGTGCCATTCTATACGATGTCTGTGTTATCAGTTATGTGCTAGGAACTATATTGATCTCAAAATCAATCTCTTGATGTGGGGGAACATCAGGAAACTCATTAGGAAAAATTTCCTCAAACTCACAAATTATGAGCACCTCTTGGTTACCAGGACTCCTCACCTTGGTATCCACCACATGTGCCAGAAAAGTCACACAACCTTGCCTCATCAGTCTCTATGTTGTCATTGCTGACACCACACATGTCAGAAGAATCTTCCTATCTCCTTGGAAGATCCACAAAACATCCCCATCATAGAACATAACCACCTTGGAATTATAGTCAAAGACCACCTGATACTTCTCTAAGGTATCCATTCCAAGGATCACATTGCATTTGTACATGTCAAGTGGTGTAAGATCCACTTAAATAGTGATTCCTAAGAAAGAAAGAACGTAGGATGGACACACCTCCCGCAACTTAGCGTAACCAACCAAAGGGTTTTCTAAGTCAAGACTATCACATCTAAGGCTAACAAGAAAGGAACAACTAGCTATCACTTCTCTAGAGATAAAAGAGTGTGTCTCACCTGGGTCAACCAAGATAGATATAACTGGAAGAAAACAAATCAGAATGAAATAAATCAATCTAACATGTCACGACCCATGGGTTGACCAATCCCCCCTGGCTGAATCATAGAGTACAATCGAGTCTTTGCTTGCTATCACCCCCATCCTTTGTTGCTCTGCCCAGATGAACTAGCCTGCGATGCCTGACTACAACCTCTACCACTGCCACTGATGAACTATCACTCATGTGACCCCTGCTGACTCTGTCTTAGTTGTTGTGTCACCTCTTCATCCTTCATTGGGAAAACCAACCTTAGATGTTCCTATGGTCCACACCTATAATAGGTCCTCGTGGTAAACAATGGCCTAGACGGCCCTGTCACTGAAACTGATGTTGTACTGTGAGCTTCTATCGACGGAAAGCTACAAACTTTGTCCTTGCTCAGTGACCGCTAAGAATGAACCACTGAGTCTGTTGTGACTGAGATATTGGAAATGTAGGCTTCTTGAAGCCTCCAGAAGAGTGCCCCTAAAACTATACTAGTCTCTTCTTAGAATTAGCTTCATGCTTCTATATTTCTGACAGCTCAATCCACCTCACAAACTCTACAAAAAATGCAAATTGTTCTTTGTTCTCCAAAGTTGATACCATCATCATCAACTCGGAGCTCAAACCCTTCTCATAACATTGGATCCTATCCTTATCCATCACATCCATTTGAGGAAAAAACCTAAACAACTCCATGAACTTGGCCTCATACTCATTTATCACCATAGATCCCTACCGGATCATTTCAAACTCTGAGATCTTCTTATCCAAATATGTCTTCAAAAAGTATCACCCCACAAACTCTCACCTAAAATCCTCCCAACTGATCACCACTCTAGGTCTCTTCTCCTCCTCGATGGCCCACCAATGGCCAGCACTACCCTTCAATAGGTGCACTGCGTGCTTCACCTTATCCGCTTCTGGGATGTTGAGGATCTTAAAGGTCTTCTCCAACTCTATCAGCCACAAATCTGTGTCTGTCAATTCTTCCATACCAGCATACATTTTCGCCCCTACACGCCTTAACCTCTCGAATGTCATCCCAAAACCCTGGGATTCTACATTGCGAATAGCTTCCCTTGGTTGGGGTACAAGCATTCCATCCACCATATGTGTCATAATGGCCATGAATTTTCCAAACATGGTCTGGAAAGCGGGATTGGCCACAGTTGTTGGGTCGAATTGAGGCATCTCAGGAACTTCATCTACTCCCAGCTGCCTCCTGGAACCACCTCCTGGTGCAACAACACTGCTCTCATTATGTTCTTTGTGTTCTCTAGATATGTCTTCTTCTTCTACATAAGAAGAAGTTACAATCAAATATACTGGATACACAAGAACAGACTCAACCCTAGTCCTATGTCCCTGTAGACTCAGCAAACCTAGAGCTTTGATACCAACCCAACTGTGACACACCAGTCACACCAAAGCGAGATTACTCAAAACTAAAGCTTGGAAATAACACTAAACATCCAGATTATCGGAAAACATATTAAATTAAAATTGATCACTTATAACATTCATAAGCGGAAACACATTACATGGAAGTCCACAAACTATGCCACTTGTATCACATATCATACCATAAAGGTGTATACATCACAGTACAGTGCCCATATTGCCATAAACCTATTATAAAAGATAACATGTTCATATATACAAGTCATACTTGTACAACCATGGCATACTGCCAAAAACCTTGTATTGTTACAATATCTATAAAACACCCACAAGGACCTATGAGTACATGGATGACACATAGGACTCTATACAAGACACTAGCAGAATATCCAACCTTTAACATCTACTTCTCTCCTTGTTTCTCTTCCTCAATTGCATGATCTCTACCGTGTCATGCACGACCACCTAGAAGATGTGAAAACCCACAGGGTGAGTCCAACGTCCCAGTGAGAGATATAACTCTCTGCCAACAACTATTGTTAACATGGAAAGATTATAATATATTAAGCATTATGAGTAGATTCATCTAAATGAATAAGTAAAACTGGTAACACATATTAAGTAGTTTAAGCAGCTACAACTGATTAGTAGAATATTGTATACTCTCAAAAGGCATACAAAGAACATGTATAACCATTATCAACAAAATAGTATAAGAAACAAGGCAAAGGGGTCATCTAATGTGAATCATGTTTTTTTTTGGGAAAGCCAGGAGGCTATCTATTCATCGCGCCCTCCTTGTGAACACAAATCCAAAAACTCGTTACAGAAATATAAGTTATTCGTAGGAAAAAACATGGTAGTACTACTACCATTACAGAGATCATCATTCAATAGGGTGCATAAATCTTGAGGATGTCTAATGTAAGCAAAAAACACAGTGTTCTTTTTCATGAAGTCTTTAGCCACCCAGTCCACAACCATTTTTGATTCCCTTCCATAAACCTCAGTATCCAGCCCGGTTTAAGCCAGTTTTGTATATCAACCACCCAATTGGCATATTTTGGGTTTTTGGTACTGTCTTCTGATATCATTTGCACCGCACATTGACTATCTATGGAGATCTCTATGCTGGGATATCTGCATTTGTTGGCCATTGCTAAAGCTAACCTGATGGCTCTAAGTTATGCTTCTAAAACATCTCTTGTAATAACGTGTTAAGCTGCTCCCCCTAACCACTATTCGTCGTTGTTGCATGCCACCACCGCAATGGCTACCTCATTCCTTTTTACCGCAACATCGATATTAAGTTTAACAGTATTCATATCTGGTTTTCTCCAACGCATTTGAGTCCTCCCTGAAATGGGCGCCCTTGCCAGCTGCCCTTCCTTCAGTAACTGCATTTCTTCCAAAATCAGCTTTAGAGTGTGGCTTTTGTGGGTGGCCTTCCCTTCAAACGCAAAGGTGTTCCAGGCTTTCCAGACTAGCCAACACATGACTAAGAACACTTGCGTGTGCGATCTGTCCTACTGCAAATTCCACTTAATCCATTGTGTAAGTTGCATCTCTCCCCAGAACCTTCTGTTTTCAGTGCTCCCCAAGACCATAGACCAGATCTCTTTCATGTGTGAACATTCTCGAAGAGCATGTATGATGGTTTCCTCCTGGTTGTTGTAGTGTGGACACAGTCCATCAAAGGACATATGTCTCTTAACACAGACCGCATTAGTAAGTATGACACCATGGCTTACTAGCCACATGAAATTCTGAGCTCTAGTGGACACCTTTGTCTTCTAGATCCTGCTCCATTCACCTTGGCATCTAATCTCCTTTGACCTTCAAATCACTTCATATGCTGACTTGGTTGTGAACTGTCCTCCGCCAGTGTGCATCCAAGTGTAAACATCTAATCCAGAGGTTCCAATAGGTGGATTAATCGGTAAGATCTCTTTCACCATGTGCGAAGGCATCCAATCGTCTAGGAAGGCTTTGTCCCAACTACCAACATGTCGTGCCATGCATTGAACTTTAAGATCCAAAAGGTCCTCAAGAACATGTTTTGTGGCTTTTTCAATGAGTTTGCCTAACTTAGGAACCCAGACATCAAACCAAAACCTTGTCTGTGCCCCGTTAACAATGGTGAAGTAGGCATTTTGTTCAATAAGATCTTTCCCTTGTGCCACGGCTCTTCCCAAACGGGACATGTTGTTACTGTTGCTGCTCGTAAATTGATGGTACCTCCTTTCCATCACAGTAGACCAGAGCGATTGTCTCCCATTGCTGATGTCCCAGGAATTCTTTAGATGCTTGGTTCCAATCCCTCATAGAATTGATTCCCAAGCCACCATTTTTCTTATTCCCAACAACCTTATCCCAAGCCAGTAAACAAGTCGCTTTACGGATTTGATCACCGCCCCAGATGAATCGTCGGATGGTTCCATCAATTCTATCACATAGGGTAAGAGGAATAATAGAGGTTTGCATGATGTAGGTTGGTATAGCGGAAAGGGTAGATTTTACCATACAGATGTGGCCAGCGAAGGATAGACATCGCGTGGTCCATGCATTAATTCTGCCATTCATTCGTCCAAGATTTTAGCATATGTGTGCTTAGTGACTCACTTATGGATAATCGGGACTCCTAAACATTTCCCCAGATCTGACGTCTACTCAAAGGAACTATACCTGCATATAGTACATCTCGTAGCCCTGTTCACACTCTTAGCAAAGAGAATTTTTGCTTTATCAGTAGAGATGGCCTAGCCGGAGGCAAGTTCAAACTCATGAAAGCACTTAATGATAGATCGTATGTTTTTGGTTGTGGCTTTAGCAAATGGTATGATGTCATCTGCAAAGCACATGTGAGAAATCTTCAACGTGCTGCCTGGTATCTTGATAGGAGTCCACTCTACCGAATGCACATGTGTCTCTATCATTTGGCTAAGGTGCTCAAGGTACAACATGAATAGGTAGGGGGATAATGGGTCCCATTGGCGTAAACCCCTAGATGCTCTGAATGTGGTAGAAGTACTTCCATTCCATATAATCCGATTGTCGCCTCCTCTAATGGAGTTCATAACATACCAGTGGATGTTATCAAGAAGACCAAGTTTGAGCAGAGTGTCAGCTATAAAATCCTAGCTCATGCTATCATAAGATTTGGTAAGATCAATTTTGATCACCACGGTGTTCGCACTCGTGGCCTTCTTCATGTTGTGTACAATTTCTTGAATAAGAACAATGTTGTCAGTAATGTTCCTTCCGGGTACGAATCTGCTCTGAGCTGGTGATACCCAGTTTGGTAGCCATTTCCTCAGCCTGTAAACAATAATCTTGGAGCAAAACTTGAGACACACATTATTCAGAGAGATAGGTCGGAACTATTTGCATGTTTTAGGTGAGCTGCACTTGGGAATTAAGACAATAGAAGCCTGGCACAACCTGTTATCCAGTTCACGTCCGCTCAACGTGTTTGAAAATGTCTTCCATACTGATCCCTTCACTGCTTCCCAGTTATTCTACAGGAAATGAGTAGTGACCCCATTAGGGCCGGCGGCCTTGTATGGGTTCATGTGTCTGAGGATGGATTAGATTTCCTCGTAGCTGGGTAGCCTAGAAACGGTTTGCAAATATAACAGACTCAACCTGTGAAAATTAGCTGGGATGGCTTGGAGGGAAGCAAGCGAAGAGTTGGAGCAGGCCGTGAAGATATTTATGAAATAATTAGTAATCATCTTGGTAATTAAAGCCAGCTCAGTTTCTTATCTTCCATCTTCGTTTCTCTGTTATTAAGCCAGTTAATGTGACTTCTAAGTTTCCAAGCTTCCTCCTCTTCTTTCAGAATAAGAGCAAGGTTAGATTGCATGTCAACACATAACTGGTCCTTGATAGGGTCAAAGTGTTCTACTAAGTTGATTTGTAGCATGTCAATATTCTGTACAAGTTGATCTTTGTTCTTGTGCCTTAGTCTCAACTTTTCCTTATCCCACTTCATAAAGCTTCCCTCAGCTTGAGCTAGCACTTCAGGAAATTCCTCACCATCTTTCCATGCTCTTCTAATGACATTATTGAAGTCAGTATCTTCTCTCCAATGTGCCTTTGTCTAGAAACGTTGTGTACGTTTGGGTGGTATAACCGTGGTTACCAAAAGGGGGAAGTGGTCCGATTCCACCCTGGGCAGATGTGTGACCACAAGATGTAGAAAATGGATGATGAACTTGGCATTAGATACGGCTCTATCTAGCCGTTCATGTAGCATGCCATGCCTGTATGTGAATCTTTGTCTGGAGAAACCCAGATTAGTAAGTCCTTCTTCAAGCAGGGTGTTGCTAAAAAGTCTAGCCTCAACATAGTTCAAGGAGGAACCTCCTAGTTTTTCATTCGGTGTCTGCATCGTGTTAAAGTCTCCTAACATGATCCATGGGTCTGTGATCATGTTGCTCATGTTAATCAGTTGCTTCCATAGCTTTGTCCTTATAGTGATAGGAGGGCTAGCATAAACAAAGGTGACAGTTATAGAGTTATTGACCCTACATGTAACAAATTGCCTGTGGGTGTTGATAATTTTAACAGTACATATATCTTCATTCCAGCATACCAAAGTACCTCCTGCGAAACCCCTCGCTTCAAATCAGTGAGAGTTGTTGAATCCTAGCCACTTGCTTATAGCTATGGCTCTGACAGAGCTTATGCGAGGTTCTATAATACCAACTAGATCTGGCTTGTGCATGCACATGTATTCTTTCAAAGTGTGATAGGTATCCAAATTGTCAATGCCTCGGACGTTCCAGCTGAGTAATTTAACCATTACTCTAACCAGCAAAAGTGGATGTAGTTTAGTCTTGGTTTGGAGTCTGGTTCTCCTTATCCTTTCCTCATGTGTCGTTAACTGCTGACAAATCCTCTTCTATCAGCTTTTCTAGCATTTTGGGGCTTCGTCGTAGCATGTCCTGGATGTTTCTGCCTTTACCTCTCCTTTTCATATGGGTGCCACTGCCCTTGATGGACCTGCTAACTGTGTTGGCTTTATCAACTCTCTTACCTTTAGATTTGTGAGAAGTGTTGGACAGTGTAAAGGGCAAGCTTTGGATGATAATGTCAGAACTGGTACTAGCCTCCGCATCGTGGTGCTCTTCAATGATCTCTATGACTTCATCTTCACCGGGTGAAACTTCCGAGAGTTGCATCCCCTTCTTCGTTGTGTCCTCCACCTACCTGGTTTCTTTACCTCCATTCACCCTCATGTTATTAGTGTTGTTTTGCAAAATTGTGCCCTAATTATCAGCTTTATCAGTTTGTGATAGCTTCTTCATGTTTTTTACCCTAAGAAAATATGCTACACAACTGTATTATGTCTTTTATTAATACCCTGTGGAGATGAAGTATACCACTCATACTCCAACTGACCACTGCTAAGTCAAAATCAGTGTCATATAAGATCTAGGAGAGTCGGACTCCTATGATCTCCCACACCCTCAGTCACTCTGAGTATACCACAGTGACATATAGAGTTAAACTGCAAAATGGCCCAGTCAGCCTTGGTATATAGGAATGACACTAGAAAATAGGGTATACAAACCCAATCATCTCAGGTACAACTACAGTTGTCCTCTATCACATCACATACTGAGATACAACCTCAGTCAATCTCTTGTTGGTGTATGACCACAGTCATCCTCCAATCATGGAATTGTGGATGCAAGGATATTCCCTCAATTGCACCCCCACATATTCAACAATATACACTCTGAGTTTCCCTTAGAAATTACTCATTTCACCATCCAGCAAGTACTGAAGCTGAAGATGGATCTATTGCTTAGGGAAACCTACATGATTAGTGTGATGCCCTCCCTAAGTACACACATGCACATGATGGAAGTAACATAGAGTTATCCATAACTCATGCACTTAAAGGGGCATTAAATAAAACTGGCATTCACTACTACAATATAATCAATCACACAAATTGAAGTATTAAAGAAATTTCATGATTGTTCTTACAGAAAGATACATTAATCCTACCACATGGAAAACTAATTACCAAAGACTCTACTCTTATGATTGATACATAGAAACATATAATTGAATCTATAAATCTGAGGATCATCTCATAGTTGACACCCCACCATATCTTATCTTGATATATCCTTGTACTTGAGCCTCTAGTACTCTGCTCCTGATCTTCACCTGCAGACATCTCGTCCCCAACCATGCATTGAAAAAAAAGGTTCTTATAGTAAGTAGAATGAGTATTCTAGTATATGTGTTACTGAAGATATAAGATACTACAAAATATTATTGAACATTATAAATATGAAACTAACATTAAACTTTGTATAAAATCCAAAACATAAATATCTCTTCTTTCATTAACTTAATTCTTATCTTTTTACTGATCTTCCTCTGGAGACTTGTACTCTAGTACTTGGGTCTCATGACCTACACTAAGGTACCTGGATCACATAACATGCACTCTGGGCCTGGGTTATGTCTCTCTTATCTTATTCTCTTTCATTATACTTATAAATAAGATTGTGTGCATGCTTTGTACTAAGGTATCTTTCATTTATGACTTTTATCTGATTTGTGGCCACCATTATATGATAATTCCTCCTTTGTTGGCACTGAAGTGTCCTCTGTTGGCACTACGTGCCCTCTGTTGACACTGAAGTGTCCTCTATGGAGCAATGCATCCTTAGTGGGTACTATGTGCCTGACCAGCCTAAATTGCACGTCCAAAAGGAGTGGATTAAAGTAGTCGGACTTTTAAAGAGATAACCCGACTCTCAGGCCCCCACAATGATAAACGGGGTCCGATGTAGCAATCAGGGTTGAACACACGGACAAGGTTGGTCATGTCAAGAATGCGGAATCAAACATTCTTATACTCCAACAGAAAAAAGGTGTAAAGAGATATTCCCTAAGGAATGGTAGTGCAAGAGCTAAAACAGAAAAACAAACAAGAAAAAGAAACAAACTATAAACAAGTATATGAGGAAAACTCAGGTTGGGGTTCACCAATAAATCACCTCACCAACACATAATACTATCTCTTTCTCTCGTATACCCATATCAAGATTATAAGCAACCATTAAAATGTCCATTCCACTCTCTCTCTCTCTCTCTAGATGTGGATATATCTAGGTCTAAAAGAAGCCTCTCTCTCGAGATGACAACTCAAAAACCTCACAGCAAAACATATGGTTAAGGGTTTAGTATTCCAACACTCTCGTTCATTCATACCACTCCACGACACAGGATAAAAGTGATATTACTCTCTCGAGATATCAACAATCAAACATCACAAGATGGTAGCTAAGCATACAAGTGAAGCATTAAAATAGGTGCATGGAGATAATCTTGATAAGAAAATGTATATTCAAACGAAAGAGACAATATACATGTTGGGAGAGCCTTAGTGGCTACTCCCAACCCAAGTTAAGGTGTTTAGCTGCTCATGCTTGCAGAAAACATGACGGAGTTACATACAGATAGATCCATAAGGTTCATGAAGAGGGGGAGGGGTACAACAGAATGAAACGATACATCTGGAATAGGAGAACGTGATACTACACACTACTTCTTCAGATCTGGATCTACTATGTGGATGGCCTTCTATCGAAGAAGGGGTGGATGGCAGTCTTTTCTTTCCTCAACTTCTTCCTTTAGAGATCCAAGACTAATGGGTGGATGGTTGAAGATGAGTCTGGAACACAGCAGCACTTCGTTCCCTCAGGATCTGATATGTATGATCTCCTCCTTTGACAAGACAGGTAGGGGCGCTATTTATAGCCACCTTCCACCGACTTAGAACCGCGGTCATGGTTTTTTCTATTAAGTGAGGGCAAGACCACAGTCGCGGTCTCTACCTTATTCTTCTCTAGCCGTGATCCAGCTTGGTTGTGGTCCTCATATAATCACAGTCATGATTTTTTGGATTGCCTCGACCGCGGTCCTTGAATTCCCGCAGTCGCGATTCCTTTGGATAGCCACGGTCGCGGTCTTTGGATCACCACGGTCGCGTCGTTGAGGCGATGCAAATCGCGGGTGCTGTGAGAGGAGTGAGTGAGGAGAATAACCGCGGTCGTAGTCTTTGGATAACCACGGTCGCAGTCTCCAAGATCGCGACCAAAGTTGTGTTGATTCATGAAATCATTAAATAAGGCTTTAGTAAAAAAGATAGAGAAATTATGTGAAAAGTTAACTGAAGTTATACTAAAAGTGGTGTAAAATATACACAGAAAGTACGTAAAATACGGTTTTATCAACTCCCCCAAACTTAGAATCAAGCCTGTCCTCAGGCTAAGTGTAGGCCCGAGAACTCAGAGAAAGAAAGAACAAACAAAATTAAGAGACAACATAAAAGCATGACTGAAATAGCTCATCCTTGCATCAAGACTGTTGTAGCGTGTATTCAATCCCTTAGGTCTCAATCTCCCCCTTTAGACTTGGAGTTGCATAACCTCATCTTATCTGCCATAACCTTCTACTGTAAAAGGCTCTCCTTCTCAACTCATCACCCCTCCCTTAGCTAATATCCATACTAATGCCACATCCTTTAGAAAGGTAGCTTTCACACCTATTCTTTATTTTCCGCGGGCCCTATGCTAATGTGTATAGGTAGGCTTAAAGATTTTAGGTGTTTCCTCTTCCCCCTGAACTCCTCACCCACAATTGTCGTAAGAACAATGTTGCCCTTTCTGGGGTTATGACTTTAAGTCAGGTGGTATGTGAGGTTCTATTCAGGATTGGAGGTGTGTAAGCTTGGCTTCTAGTTTCCACTTACGGGCACACCATATCTGCATTCATGAGTGCAGCAATATACCGGTCGGGCAGAAACTTTTGGCATCTTTTAGGGCACATCTCTCATATTCTTTTTTTTGGCTTTTTACCTCTCCTTTCAGGCTTGGGTTTGAGGGTTTTGGTTGATTTTCTGGGCGGCCAAGCCTCTTTTTGGATATTTTCCTTGAACATGGCAGCTTTTTCCCTTCTATAGAGACAAGGATTTTTCTGGATAGAAGAGTCAAGTGGGGGTGGTTGTTTAGGAGTATGACTGAGGTTCTCTAGTCTGTAGTGGTTTCATGAGTTATGGTGTTACATTTACAATGTCTTATTGCAAGAATGAGATACAAAAGTATTTCTATGGATGTTGTTTTACTCATACTTTCATGTGTATGTTGCTCATATTTTTCTCTCTCTGAGGGTCAGAACACTATATTTAAAAAAATTTAGCAAGAGAAAGAGAGCTTCTAAAAGGTTAGTTGTAACGAAATTTCAAAATTTCAAAATTTTTGATGGTGTAATAAAAGTGGAAGTGAAATGGAAAAGGAAGTAAATGAAAAAGGGAGGTACAAGTACCTCTATGGCCCGTTTATGACTCCTCCCCCAAACTTATCCTGCACCTCATCCTGGGGTGTCAAAATTTGAGTAAGTTGTATAAACGGGCCTTCTTTGTTGTTTATTTGGCGGGGAAAGCCCACTTGGACTCTAGGAGCATGCTGGCATAGATACCCCTAAGTGCATGGTATTGCTCGTACTACATATTCTCTACCTTGAGACCGGTAGTTGTGATAGCTACCATCCATAACAGGCAGAAGAACCCACAGTCATTTGATAGGGGTACCTGCTGAGGGCTTCTGTGGAAATACTGAGTTTTCTTGAAGTCCTTGCCTTTTGTCATTACGTATCCTCTACAATGTTGCTTTATCATCTCAACGATAGCTTCAACATAGGTATTTGCCTTTTCTTCAGTAGGAGACTTTGCTGTCATCATGTTGGACGTTTTCTTGAGTGAGAAGGTTGTTGGCTAAATGGACATCTATAAATCCCTTTGTTTTGATTATGACAAACATTTCATTCTTATTGATCTAACGAGCTACTTGAGTGTGCAGGATTAAGGTGGATGCCAAAGAATCTAGGGAAATCCATATGCTTACACATTTATGTTTTCATGCAATGTAATCGCTTTGTAAAAACTTGTACAAATATATAATGTACAAGTACTTAGATTGCATGTAAATCAAGCGTTAGATCTTCCCTAGCTAAACACCACATTTAGATAAGTCATTCCCTTCAAATAGGATCACATTTGCACACTCATACATATAGTTAGTGCCTAAATTGAAACATTGAAACAGGATCAATCTCGGTCGACAAACTCCTCGACCGAGACACTCTCGGTCGACAATCTCCTCGACCGAGAAAGATCCAAAGTAGCCGTTAGACACAACAGATAAGTTAGTTGGCAGTTGGAGAAAGACGTTGCAAATCACTTGTTCCAGAGTGCCTGTCGGTCGACAAAAGTTCGACCGAGTAGGTGTCTCGGTCGACCATTCCTCGACCGAGATTGTCTCTGACAGCAACTGCAGAATTAATTAATTAGCCGTTGTTAAAGCAACAACTTTGTACCTAACGGCTAGTTAAGCACTTAGAAACCCCTAGAAGTTGTCTAGAACGTCCTTAAGCATCCTTAGGCCATTCCTATAAATAGGACAAGCCATAGGACACTCAAACGCACTTGTTTACACTTGCTACACTTGAGAAATCCTTGAGCATACTTTGTGCAATCTGTTTGTAAGCAATTTGAGCTTTGTGACAATTGGCCATTTCATTCCTTAGCTCATAATTCGTGTCCTATAGGCTAGTATCTCATACCCATTGCAATCACAAGTTCACATACTTGGTTAGGAGATCTATACGCTTGATCTAGGCAAATCAAGCCTTGGGCTACAAAGGATAAGTTGTAATTTCCGTTTTCTTTCTTGTTCCCTATTATTGTTTGTACTCTCCTTGCTACTCCTAGGTTGGAGGCTGCGGATTGGAGAGGGTGACGATCTTCTTCCGATTTTCAATTGTGGTTGTTTGAGTTCAATAAATTGTTAAAAGTAATTAAAAAAACTCTATTCACCCCCCCTCTAGTAGTTTTCAATTGGTATCAGAGCAGGCTTCAAGGAACCCTAACAAGGTCTTGAAGAATGGAGGGTAGTGGTGATTACAATCACAACAAAAGGTGCTGCTTGGACAAAACTACAACATGTTGTAATTGGTGCTTAGGTACAAGCCACCCAACAACTGGATGCCCATGTAGATCTAAGAAGGAAGATGAGAACAAAGATTGTCTCATTGCTACAACTAGCGAGGAAGAAGAAGAAGAGGTAAGTCTTTTTGATTTATCTAAAGAAGAACTAGTTGCTAGCCTTGAAGAAACACATATTAAATATGTTGAATGCAAGAAGAAATTAAAGAAATCAAATAAAGCAAATGATGAATTACATGCTAAGCTTCTTGCTATTACATCCGAAAACGAAGATCTTAAAAAGATCATTGAAGATCATGATATTGAGATAAAATCTATAGAGGCAAATTGTAATCTACTTTCTTTAGAGAAGAATAATTTGCAAAGACAAGTGAATGATCTTCAAAAACAACCCATTTTATGCAACCATCTAGATTATGATTCTATTGTCAAAGAAAAAAATTCATTGTCATCTAATCTAGATCAAGCAAAACTAGATATCAAGAAGAGAATGGAAGAGATTGCCAAGTTACAACAAAAAGTTAGTAATTTGAATAATAATGGCATTCTTGATCAAATCTTAGATAATTCCTATCATCAAATTGGGAGAAGAGGACTAGGTTATGAGCCTAAAGGAAAGTCCTATCAACCTAGTTGGAGAAAGTCACAAACCCATCAATCTATATATGTACCTAAAGGAACAAATACATTTGTACCAAAGAACAACCTAGAACAAAACCATAGAAAAAGACTTGAGGTTGATTCTATATGTTTCCATTATTGCTTACGTCTTGGACATTACTCTTTTTCATGTCCTTATAAGAGAACAGATGTCGAGTTAGTTTGGGTTCCTAAACCTCCAAACTAAACAAATAAGATTTAGTTGAGATATGACCAGAGACATTAGTTGCATATTTCTATGTCTATCTCAACTCAACATAATGAGATTACAAATAAATGTAAGTATCTAAATAGTTAACTTACATAATTATGTTTTATTAACAGTTCCAGGAATCTTGTCGGTCGAAAAACTGTCGACCGAAAGAACATCGGTCGAACAACTTTCGACCGAGCACATCACTGTTCTCCAGTCTACTACAAAATTGTTGCATTTATTTTAATCCGATGAAATTGCTATCTACTTATGATTGATGACTGGATATATTTTTGGAAATCATCCATACAAATTTAAATTAATATTAGTTTATTCCCTAAATGATTTAAACCAAATTATGCTTAGAAAATTTCTATCATTATTCATATGATTTCCTTATTTTCTGGTCTATCCATATAGAAATCATGTGATTAAAATCATGCGATTATTTACTGTTATTATTACATCATGGATATGCTTTCACCATTTGGTACTGAGATTAGCTTGATAGACAATTGTCTACATGGATCCATGATAGGCAAGCAAATGCTTTATTGGTAATATGTTATGCTTGCAACACATAAGATAAAATCTGTTATGACCCACTCCATGATTAACCAGTAAGCACATCGCTTAGTGCATCATTAATTTAATCAAATTGAATAAAGTACTCAAGATGCAATTTGTGCATTTGACCAGTTATGATTAGCTAATAACCAAGATAAGCTAAGTCATGAATCAATAGTTGAGATTTACTCATATAAGGTAACTAATGATGATAGCAACGTTGGTTATTAAGTTCATTAAGTTAAATAAGTGCCTATGAAGCGATTAGTTGAAACAAACTAGTTAGTATGATTACTTGCTTTGAGGGTGTAGAGGACCTCGTGCTCGAAACGTTGCAAAAAGAATCATGTGAATTGGACCTCCAAGGCAAAAGTTATGACAGTTTTAAGGTTTTTGGACCTAAGTGCAATTTTTCTATTAATTTGACTTTTATCTTTTATTTTATTTACTGCCCTTGGGGTCGGTTACCCCTGCTCCTTTCTCCCTCACGCGACCGATAGAACAGGAACTCGCCAAAAGCGGCGCCCGATAGATTTGAAGCAGGTCGCGAGCAAGGGGCGATCATGGGGCGATTTTCTAGCCCTGGGCTCCGATCCAACATCCCCACTGCTCTCCTCCTTCTACCTCCTTCCTTCCTCCCTTCTTTCCCCCACCATCGTCGACCTAACCTGCTTGAGCGCCGGCCGACCTGCAGCAACAGCTGCGCGGCGCACGATCAAGGAGGGATCGTTTGGCTGGTCTAGTTCTTCGGGAAGGTAACCCCAATTCCGATTTATGGTTTTGAATCCAAATCTGCAGTTGTAGATGCGTCAAGCACTAAGCGTGACCTTCTTCTTCAACCTGTTTGTGAACGTAGAAGTGCCTGTAAACAGCTGTCTGAACTAGGGCTTAATGGAGTGGGATTTGTCAAGGAGACGATGCCTTTGAGCTCGGCCAAGAGGCCTAAGCAGAAATCCGCAACTAATAGCCCTCAATCAGCACCTAACCGAGTCTCTTCTCCAACCTGTTCGAGAGTGAAAGCTGCTGGGTGTAGCAGGCTTAATTCCAAGCAATACCAAAGGTTGAAGAAGACCCAACGAATGCCCCGAATCCGGCCTTGGACGTATGAGACACCAAAGAAAGGTAGTTTTGGCTTTTGATTGAGATCCCGAATCTAGAATCTGTAGCTTATAGCCTTAATTAGGTACTAAATCGAGTTTGTCTACAATTAGATTTCCGTTTCTGTGCAGGTGCACGGCGTGCAACTCAGTTTGCACGGCGTGCAAAGTTACAGATATGCAGAACGAGTTTCTGCCCAGGTGCACGGCGTGCAGCCCAGGTGCACGGCGTGCACTCTGCTGTAAAGGAAAGAATTAGGCGTGGTTGTGGACGTTTTTCGGTGTATACGAACACACCGAAGTGGGTGAGTAGTAGTTCATTTAGTAATCATTATTTAACTCAATTTAAATGTTAAATTGTTTCTGTATCAGTTAGTATAACTTCTAAACTGTGTAGTACAGACAATAGAGTATGTTAGTTTCATTGGAACTTGAAATACCTGATATGCTTAGTGAAATGATGAAATTTCCTGTATTATTGTGGTAATGTATTAACTGATTTCAAATATAAATGTTTAGCATTGAAACTGGATGAATGATTCTGAATCATGTTTATTTATGATAAATATATATATGTGCTTTTGTGATGTTTAGATTGTGCAAAATGCATGAAATGTGATATTCTTGTTTAAATGTTATTTTGCTTAATCAAGTATAGACCTAGATGCCCTAACACCATAGAACCCCTTAGACGGGTCTGCAACTTTGGGGTGAAACTCGTGTTGCAACATCATCCGTGCTTGTGTCGCGGACAAACGAGGAAAGAGAAAGGCAGTGTCTAACAACAATCGTGCTTGTGTCACGATGGCACTGCGATAACAACAGAAAACACGGTTATCTAACACCATTCGTGCTTGTGTCGCGAAGGTAACCCTGTGACTCTCCGCCGGTGTACTCAGGTTTTAGGAGGAGTCGAGAGCACACGTGGTTGTGCAGCACACATGGTTGTGCGATGAGGCCGAGGAGCCTGTGTCCTGTGCAGACCAGGACGAGTAGTCAGACTTAGCACTTCCCGGGTGTGTCGCTAAGTCTTGTACGGTGGGACCGTAGCATGGACTTGTTGCGGATCTTTATATGCAGAGTACACTGCATATATTTAGGGCATAATAAAATGAATAAATAATCATGTAGGTTCACAGTAAATTTATATAACTGTTCATTTACCTGAATTACCTGTTGATGATTTAGGATGTGATTATTATTTATAGGTTTGTTATGTTATTAGAACTGCCTTGCTTAGTTCTGCATTTATGTTTAATTTCAATAGTATAAACCTGATGAGTTGTTTAGTGATAGCTAAGTGAAATACTATTCACTGAGCGAGTAGGCTCATACCTCTACTCAAAACATTTTCAGGTTATCATCAGCAGCAGGAAATCAGAAGGATCGAATTATCCTAACGCCTAGTCAGTAAAAGGTTCGTAGTTAGTAGTTAGAGGTCTCTTAGTCCATTCCCCTCGATCCTCGGGACAAGGTGGGAGTGAGAGAGAAAATGTGTATAATGATGTAAACTAACTGTTATGCTTTATTTTATGTCAAACAATGTAATATGTTGCAAACTCTGTTTATATTGCTAATCAGTTAATAAAGATGCTTCCGCGGTTTGTTTAGTTCATCTTACAGCATAAATCGGATTTTCCTGTTAATGTCTTTAATATGTTTTAAAAAGTGAAGAGTGGTTGGCTTATGTGTAAATCCCACCCTGTCGCGCCTAATCTTGGGGTTTGTGGTTAATGTGAGATTGGGGCGTGTCAACTCTTGGTATCAGAGCTTTGGTTTGAGTACTTAGTTACTCAAGGTCAGGGGACGATAAGAGACCAATAGGATTAAGGTTTAGGTGTCTTTCTTCTATCTGTAATTTTCTAACAGGAAGTGTTCTGTTATACTATTGTAGATAGTAGGAAGAGGATGTGGTCACGAGAATCAAGTAATGAGCTTAAGATGAGTTGTTAAGAATCATTAGGGTCAAAAGATAAAGTTATAAATAAGGCGAATAATGAATGATGTGTTTTAGCTCTGGAAGATCTGAGTGTTTAGATACCCTGGCCAGGTGTCTGAATACTTAGATTGACCGGTATCAAGCTACTCTGTCTGTTCTTCTCTGGATGCCCTGGCCAGGTATGCAGAGGAAGGATAGGCTAGAGAGAAAACCCTAGAAATCTTAGGGATAAGGAATCAGAAATTAATGTAGGAGTAAGAGATTAAATAAAGGATGTGATATAACTCTTACTTGATTTTGCTTATTTGATATAAAGATCACTAGAAATGCTCTTATATGCATGAATTTAGACTTTCAGTTTGTACAATAAGTATGATTCTTTTATATTGTTGTGTCATGAAGTGAAAAGTTTAATGTTTGTTTTCTTTGTATTAATGTAGACCCGAAACTATGTTTAATTGAGTTTGCCCTAAGTGGATATTCTTTCCACATGTTTTAGATTAATAGGGGTTGATTAATCCCGAGTAGCTCTTGGCTTCAGGACTACAGGTTCGGCCTGGTCCGGCTGGCAGGATGCGTTACTGGGATCTAATGACTCCTATTAACAAGTAACATAAGACTAGAAGTATAAATGTTCTTAATCTTGAGAATTAGGGCTTGAGAAGCATAGACCCTAATTGGCCCAAATTAGGATTCAAATAACGCATGAATACAGAATTTGATAAATAGAATGTCTCACTAGATGATTTTTAGTATTTTATGTGTAACTTTGATTTAGCTCCAATTTGGATATGAGTTGGATATATATAATGTGAACAACATTGGAAGATATCAGAATTTTTGAAGAATGTTCTGACCAGTTTATCGGCTGAGTATCAAACTCGACCGATCACATTTTCTGAATGATATAGCAGTGTGGTAATTGAATTTTATCTTTTTATTGGTACGTCCAATTGATCCCAAATTTTAACTATGTTTGAAAATCACAAATTTTAGACACTCTATTGATTGGTGTAATTTTTGGATGACTTTTGATCTCTTCAGTAAGGTGTCGGTCGAGTTCCAACTCGACCGAATCTGCTGCAGACTGTTATATAGCAGCGCACTGTTTGATTTTTAATTAATTATTGGTAACTTGAAATGACCTAAAATTTTTACTGTAGGTCTAAAACTTTATTAGGCACAACATATAAAATTTTCAAAATTTTTGGAGTTTCTGTTTACAGTTTAATAAACGAATTACAGAAACTATTATAAAACTGAATTTTCAGCTGAATGTGATTAAAGTTGAGTATTGGATTAATATGCTATTGATCCAAGCAAATCAATTTGATCTATATAATCGACCACACACATACAAATGCTATGATATTGATTTAGACCAAAACCCTAGGATGATTAGGGTTGAAGTAGTTTAAAGGATATCATTAGTGATGTAACCTTGTATGCCAATATCTTTGTTAAATAAAGATCTTGAGATTTGTTCTATGAAAAGTAAACTGGTTTTGATAACGATCTAGGGTTTTGAAGAAGATAACCTGATCGGTACATGAACAACATGAGATGATTTAGAGGAATGAGTAAGACATAAACCTAATATGTAACAATAAGTAAGTAACATAGAAAGCGGAATATTATCCGATTATGATCTAAAGATAGTTGATGTAGTTCATGTTTTAAAGATATGGTGTCACTATCTTTATGATGTGACAATAGATTATCACCCTAGTAAAGAGAATGTAGTGGATGATGCTTTCAGTAGAAAGTCAAGTTCAACAGTTAATGCATTTTCTACGGCAGGTTTCAATCGAGACCTGCTAGTAGAAATGTGGGAGTTGAACCTAGATTTAGGGGTGACAGCACAGAGTGATTTGATTATACAGATGTAAGTTAAGCTTACTTCTTATGATCAGATCAAAGAACTACAATAGGGTGATAGTGAGTTAAACCAGACTATGCATGACATGATAGATGGAAAAGAGACTAGAGTTTAAGTTTTTAAATGATAATATGTTGATATAGCGTCACATGTTGTGTGTACCTCGAGATAGAGTAAAATTCTTTTAAGGGGAAAAGATTGAAAGAAATGATTCTTATGGAAGTGCGTGTATTGATGTATGCTATGCTTTCAGGAAACACTAAAATATATATATATATGAATCTTAGGAGTTGTATTGATAACCTGGTGTGAAAAGGATGTAGCTGAGTATGTGGTTAAAAGTAGTGTGTACCAGTAGGTTTAAGCTAAACCCTAGAAATCTATAGCTACCTTGTAATCTTTTTCTATGCCTGAATAGGAATGGGAATTTATCATAATGGATTTTGTGGTAAGGTTACCCAGGACACCTAGAGGTTGTGATTTGATATGAATGATTGTGGATAGATTAATTTAGTCTGCTCGCTTTCTTCATATTAAGTCGACCTGTGATGTCTCGAGACTTGATTAAGACATACATGGATAAAATTATTAGATTGCCTGGTAATCCAGTTTCAATCATATCTTATTGAGATCCTAAGTTCACATCTAGGTGGTGGAAACAGTTGCTTTGTGCTTCGGGCACAAAGTTAAGATTCGATACAACCTTTTCATCCGCAGACGGATGGTTAGTTTGAGAGAACCATTCAGACTCTTGAGAACATGCTGAGAGCATGTGTTTTGCTTTTCAGTGGAAATGGGAAGAACATTTAAGTCTTATAGAGTTTGCTTAATGTGAATGTTGAGTTTAGAAATGCACAACTGATAATGGTACAGTTAGAGAATGAATCCAGGAAACACAGTTTTGGTAAACCATCAGGTGCATGATTTCAAGATAGTAAGATAGCATTAAAATATATAAATAAACCTAAATACCTGCTTCCTGTTATGTTAATGGGTATGACTTAACGTTTTCATGAATTGACACGTTTCTCTGAGATATCATTAGAAATTCTCAATTACTATTAATTATTTGTGTTATGATATGTAAGCAACTCTTAATTGAGTTATGTGATGCACAAACCAGGAATTTGGTTGACATGCACGCACTTCGAGAAATTTCAGACAATTGATAAATATTACAGATGGTTTCTTATAAATGGAGTAAATTACTCTTATTGGTGTAATAGGATGTTCAATTACATGAAATTCAGTATGTATGTGCCAAAATTGATTTGAGTTTGGAATATTTATGAATTTTTTTTAATCTGTCTGCATGCATGATATAAACATCACTCAGTAATTACAATGATTTGAAAATATACTGCTCTGCCAGTTCTGGAATGATACCGTATTGTGATGTGAATTGCAATCAAATAGGTGAGATAATGGAAACCCTAAGAGTAGGGTGTTGCCATGTGATTAGTGAATGAGATAACCCTAAGAGTAGGGTGTTGGTATGTGATGAATGAATAAGGCGAATGAAACCCTAAGGATAGGGTGTACGTGGAATCAAGTGTTTTGATATCAATTCTCAGTATGAGATGTAGTGATGATGTTTAAACAATTAAATTGCATGATTTTATTCTAGTACCAAATTGACACGCATTCTGTTTATTTAAGAATTTTAGTTCGTTTGCATGTATAGTATAATAATTTCTCAGTAATTACCATAATTTGAGATACTGTTATAACAGTTTTACAAGACAATGTTTTGTGGGTTGATCTGGAATTAGATCTGATGTGTCCTATGTTGAAAGACCGATACAGATGGTTGATCAGAGGATCAAGAAACTCACGAATTGTGAGATACCATTAGAGATAGTTTTGTGGAGAAATCTTAACCTAGAGGAAGCCACATGGGAAGTTTTGGGTTAGATATGCGTAACAAGTTTCCTTTTCTCTTTTAGGAATTTCGGGACGAAATTCTTATAAGGGAGGGAGATTGTTATGACCCACTCCATGATTAACCAGTAAGCACATCGCTTAGTGCATCATTAATTTAATCAAATTGAATAAAGTACTCAAGATGCAATTTGTGCATTTGACCAGTTATGATTAGCTAATAACCAAGATAAGCTAAGTCATGAATCAATAGTTGAGATTTACTCATATAAGGTAACTAATGATGATAGCAATGTTGGTTATTAAGTTCATTAAGTTAAATAAGTGCCTATGAAGCGATTAGTTGAAACAAACTAGTTAGTATGATTACTTGCTTTGAGGGTGTAGAGGACCTCGTGCTCGAAACGTTGCAAAAAGAATCATGTGAATTGGACCTCCAAGGCAAAAGTTATGACAGTTTTAAGGTTTTTGGACCTAAGTGCAATTTTTCTATTAATTGGACTTTTATCTTTTATTTTATTTACTGCCCTTGGGGTTGGTTACCCCTGCTCCTTTCTCCCTCACGCGACCGATAGAACAGGAACTCGCCAAAAGCGGCGCCCGATAGATTTGAAGCAGGTCGCGAGCAAGGGGCGATCATGGGGCGATTTTCTAGCCCTGGGCTCCGATCCAACATCCCCACTACTCTCCTCCTTCTACCTCCTTCCTTCCTCCCTTCTTTCCCCCACCATCGTCGACCTAACCTGCTTGAGCGCCGGCCGACCTGCAGCAACAGCTGCGCGGCGCACGATCAAGGAGGGATCGTTTGGCTGGTCTAGTTCTTCGGGAAGGTAACCCCAATTCCGATTTATGGTTTTGAATCCAAATCTGCAGTTGTAGATGCGTCAAGCACTAAGCGTGACCTTCTTCTTCAACCTGTTTGTGAACGTAGAAGTGCCTGTAAACAGCTGTCTGAACTAGGGCTTAATGGAGTGGGATTTGTCAAGGAGACGATGCCTTTGAGCTCGGCCAAGAGGCCTAAGCAGAAATCCGCAACTAATAGCCCTCAATCAGCACCTAACCGAGTCTCTTCTCCAACCTGTTCGAGAGTGAAAGTTGCTGGGTGTAGCAGGCTTAATTCCAAGCAATACCAAAGGTTGAAGAAGACCCAACGAATGCCCCGAATCCGGCCTTGGACGTATGAGACACCAAAGAAAGGTAGTTTTGGCTTTTGATTGAGATCCCGAATCTAGAATCTGTAGCTTATAGCCTTAATTAGGTACTAAATCGAGTTCGTCTACAATTAGATTTCCGTTTCTGTGCAGGTGCACGGCGTGCAACTCAGTTTGCACGGCGTGCAAAGTTACAGATATACAGAACGAGTTTCTGCCCAGGTGCACGGCGTGCAGCCCAAGTGCACGGCGTGCACTCTGCTGTAAAGGAAAGAATTAGGCGTGGTTGTGGACGTTTTTCGGTGTATACGAACACACCAAAGTGGGTGAGTAGTAGTTCATTTAGTAATCATTATTTAACTCAATTTAAATGTTAAATTGTTTCTGTATCAATTAGTATAAATTCTAAACTGTGTAGTACAGACAATAGAGTATGTTAGTTTCATTGGAACTTGAAATACCTGATATGCTTAGTGAAATGATGAAATTTCCTGTATTATTGTGGTAATGTATTAACTGATTTCAAATATAAATGTTTAGCATTGAAACTGGATGAATGATTCTGAATCATGTTTATTTATGATAAATATATATATGTGCTTTTGTGATGTTTAGATCGTGCAAAATGCATGAAATGTGATATTCTTGTTTAAATGTTATTTTGCTTAATCAAGTATAGACCTAGATGCTCTAACACCGTAGAACCCCTTAGACGGGTCTGCAACTTTGGGGTGAAACTCGTGTTGCAACATCATCCGTGCTTGTGTCGCGGACAAACGAGGAAAGAGAAAGGCAGTGTCTAACAACAATCGTGCTTGTGTCACGATGGCACTGCGATAACAACAGAAAACACGGTTATCTAACACCATTCGTACTTGTGTCGCGAAGGTAACCCTGTGACTCTCCGCCGGTGTACTCAGGTTTTAGGAGGAGTCGAGAGCACACGTGGTTGTGCAGCACACATGGTTGTGCGATGAGGCCGAGGAGCCTGTGTCCTGTGCAGACCAGGACGAGTAGTCAGACTTAGCACTTCCCGGGTGTGTCGCTAAGTCTTGTACGGTGGGACCGTAGCATGGACTTGTTGCGGATCTTTATATGCAGAGTACACTGCATATATTTAGGGCATAATAAAATGAATAAATAATCATGTAGGTTCACAGTAAATTTATATAACTGTTCATTTACCTGAATTACCTGTTGATGATTTAGGATGTGATTATTATCTATAGGTTTGTTATGTTATTAGAACTGCCTTGCTTAGTTCTGCATTTATGTTTAATTTCAATAGTATAAACCTGATGAGTTGTTTAGTGATAGCTAAGTGAAATACTATTCACTGAGCGAGTAGGCTCATACCTCTACTCAAAACATTTTCAGGTTATCATCAGCAGCAGGAAATCAGAAGGATCAAATTATCCTAACGCCTAGTCAGTAAAAGGTTCGTAGTTAGTAGTTAGAGGTCTCTTAGTCCATTCCCCTCGATCCTCGGGACAAGGTGGGAGTGAGAGAGAAAATGTGTATAATGATGTAAACTAACTGTTATGCTTTATTTTATGTCAAACAATGTAATATGTTGCAAACTCTGTTTATATTGCTAATCAGTTAATAAAGATGCTTCCGCGGTTTGTTTAGTTCATCTTACAGCATAAATCGGATTTTCCTGTTAATGTCTTTAATATGTTTTAAAAAGTGAAGAGTGGTTGGCTTATGTGTAAATCCCACCCTGTCGCGCCTAATCTTGGGGTTTGTGGTTAATGTGAGATTGGGGCGTGTCAAAATCTCTAAAAAAAAAGACTTGAGATATTTAGTGCTTTTCAATTGAGATATTTAGTGTTTTTCAATTGATATTTAGTGTGCCTTCAGTAAAGAATTTATGAGGATACTAAACGACGTGAAATTTGATTTTCATATTACTACAGCAAAGCCTATATTTTAAGAAAAGGACAAATGTTTTCATATTAAGTATTATGCTTCAACTCAATACTTAATCAAATCTTATGCAGATATTATACTTCATAATGTTCAAATTAAAAAATCTGCAAATCTGCCTCTTGGTTAAAATAAAATTTGACCAAGGGGCGCTATGGTCGTAGTCAAAATCGACCTAAAATAAGTTTTGACACAATAATTAATTGAATATCATTTTATTAAAAGCAAAATCAATTTATGATCACAAAATTGTCCCAATATTGTCAATAATAAAACAAAATATTACTCCCTTAGAAAATATATATGCTCTACAAATTTAGTCTATCATTTGCATTAAAAATAAAAAGCTTAAAAATTCGTACCCAGTAAGTCTGTCGGTCGACAAATCTTCGACCGAAACCCTCTCGGTCTGCCCACTTCTCTCGACCGACAGAATCTAGACAGACCTAGCATCGGACACACTTCTGGTCGACAATTGTTCGACTGAGACAGTGTCGGTAAACGATTGCTCGACCGAGAAAGAGCCGTTGGAAAATGACCGTTGCAATCCGACCGTTACCGTTAACGGCCGACCGTTACAAGTCGACCGTTGGACGGCCAAGTGGCGCGTCTGGAATATGACCGTTGCCGACGCTCGTTCGACAAATTGTCGACCGACCCGGTCACTGGATTGCTATAAAAAGAAGCAAAAACGGGTCATTTCTTCATACCTTCTTATTCTTGTTTCCATAGGCTCTCTCTAGTGAATTCCTGTGCAAATCTTTAGCATCCTCACCCCCAAGAATTCCTTGCTTCTTCTCCACCTTCAAGCAACACAATGGCATCATCCTCTGCTCGTGGAAAGAAGAAGGTCGCTGGCAGGAAACAAAGGGAGGCTACTCCACCATTGACAATCATCAACGACATTGCCTTCGTCGACGGAGATGCTGGTGATCGTTATCTACGGCTCTCCTCCAAAGCTCCTCTCCCACGACGACCAGTTGAAGTTATGGACTTCCTCAACATCGTCGACTTGGAGGACCTTTTCGAGGTGCAAAAGTTAAAAGAATTCATCAACCCTTCTTTCCCTTCCTATTCCATCAAGGTAGTGAATGAATTCTATGCAAACCTCATTTCCCACTCTGAAAATGAAACCATCTTCTTCTATACTATGGTCAATGGGCATAGCTTCCGATTTACTGAAGGGGATATTCTTGACATGCTAGATATTGACATAGATGAATATCAAGACACCCTTGACCTTACTTATGGAAATCCACTTAATCAATTTTCTCAAGATGACCATACCATTAGTCTTAGTGACATCAAAAGGACCATTTTTCAATCCAATACAACCTGTCACGAAGATAGAGGCACATACTATGCTATAAATCTCAAACCAGCTGCTAGGATTGTAAACCTTATTGTTTCAACAAACATACATCCTAGAGCCAATAAGTCTGAAGTTCCTATTTTTCGTATGTGTCTAATATATGCCATTATCCAACGTATTCCCACAAATTTTATCCGCATCATTCTTAAAAACATGCTTGAGTTTTCTGGCAATCCTCCATATGCTGATTTTGTATGCCAAATTACTCAACATTTCCTTAAGACCCAACTTGAGGATATGGGATATACATGGGAGCGTAGACCACAAAAAATAAGTAAGAATACTGTAGAAAAAATGGGGATTGATTTCGGTCATAAGAGGGCTAGGGTAGAAGGAGAAACATCTACACAAGATATACCACCTCCACCTCCTCCTAGCAGCCTACCCTATGACCCCGTTCAAAACACTCTAACCTATGTTGCTGGGTCACAATATCATCTTAGTAAACAACTAGATTATAACCATCATGCCATGACTTATCTAAACCAAAGAATGCAAACTCTTTCTCCAAACCAACCGGATGAATATCCTTATTCTTTAAATCCTGGCATGCTCAATCCATATAACCCATCTTACAACTACTATCAACCTCCACCTCCACCATCTACAGATCTCACGCATACTCAGTTTTCATCAATGCAACTACACAATATTGCTGCTCATTTCCGATTTGATCATGTTCCAACCTTCTTGGAGGCATATGCCTTAACCAAGACAGGTGCTCTGGAGTGGCAAACTTTGGTCCAGTATTATGGAGCTGAGCCTTTTCTTGGGAAAGACCCTGATATTGATGTAATTCTTAAGTCTTTCCAGTGAGATTTGGAGTTGTATTAGTTGTAATGGAATCTTTGCAAAATTGTAATAGATGGATTATTGTTACATGTTTTGGCTATCTTTTCATGCTTGTAATGACATTGGTTATCTTTATAATGAATATTTTTTTGGCATCATTTGAATTTGGATTATAAGACTATTTGTAGAGCATACAAAATAAGGGGAGTAATATATACAAGCAAATCAAAAAGGATGAACATCTTTGCAAATACCTAAAAGTTCAAGTTATGGCTAAAATGACATCTATTGCAAAATACTTATATCTTGGGGGAGCATAGTATAAGATTAAGGGGGAGCTCATAGAAACAAATTTGATTATTTGATTGAGAAGCTTACAAAAACATTGCAAACATCATTTGGAGCTTGTTACGACCTTAGTATTTTTACTCTTGGTTATGAAGAAATCTATGAATTTCATAAAAATGATATATCTTGTTCTTAAAGGGACTCTCTAAACAAATCAGGGCTTAACATCCCATGCATTTAGTTAAGAGACATTTTTATGCACTCTAAAACTAAAGGATTCTCATTTCATTTTTTAAGGCTTAACATCCCTTGTAAAATGGGTGAGAAATCAATACACATAGGCCATAAACTTAAAAGAAACTCATATCATTTCAAGGCTTAACATCCTTTGCAAATGATTGAGAAACAAATTGTGGCTAAATTTTTGACAATAAAAATTCCTTGATTTTAATTGGATATCTCTTTAAGGGGGAGCAAATCTTAAAAAGGAAGACACAAAATCATACTACATGATTATATTGGATATCTTTTTGAAATGACAAAGGGGGAGAAATAATATAAAATCACAAACATAAAATTAAAATGAGTTTCATAAATCTTGGCCAGCAGTCACTTGCAAAATCAAAGATGGGTACAAAGGTAAATTTTAGGTATGAAACTCACATGTTTTATATTTCCTATATTTTTATATTTAGGAAATGTTTGTCATCTTCAAAAAGGGGGAGATTGTTGGCTAAATGGACATCTATAAATCCCTTTGTTTTGATTATGACAAACATTTCATTCTTATTGATCTAACGAGCTACTTGAGTGTGCAGGATTAAGGTGGATGCCAAAGAATCTAGGGAAATCCATATGCTTACACATTTATGTTTTCATGCAATGTAATCTCTTTGTAAAAACTTGTACAAATATATAATGTACAAGTACTTAGATTGCATGTAAATCAAGCGTTAGATCTTCCCTAGTTAAACACCACATTTAGATAAGTCATTCCCTTCAAATAGGATCACATTTGCACACTCATACATATAGTTAGTGCCTAAATTGAAACATTGAAACAGGATCAATCTCGGTCGACAAACTCCTCGACCGAGACACTCTCGGTCGACAATCTCCTCGACCGAGAAAGATCCAAAGTAGCTGTTAGACACAACAGATAAGTTAGTTGGCAGTTGGAGAAAGACGTTGCAAATCACTTGATCCAGAGTGCCTGTCGGTCGACAAAAGTTCGACCGAGTAGGTGTCTCGGTCGACCATTCCTCGACCGAGATTGTCTCTGACAGCAACTGCAGAATTAATTAATTAGTCGTTGTTAAAGCAATAACTTTGTACCTAACGGCTAGTTAAGCACTTAGAAACCCCTAGAAGTTGTCTAGAACGTCCTTAAGCATACTTAGGCCATCCCTATAAATAGGACAAGCCATAGGACACTCAAACGCACTTGTTTACACTTGCTACACTTGAGAAATCCTTGAGCATACTATGTGCAATCTGTTTGTAAGCAATTTGAGCTTTGTGACAATTGGCCATTTCATTCCTTAGCTCATAATTCGTGCCCTATAGGCTAGTATCTCCTACCCACTACAATCACAAGTTCACATACTTGGTTAGGAGATCTATACGCTTGATCTAGGCAAATCAAGCCTTGGGCTACAAAGGATAAGTTGTAATTTCCATTTTCTTTCTTGTTCCCTATTATTGTTTGTACTCTCCTTGCTACTCCTAGGTTGGAGGTTGCGGATTGGAGAGGGTGAAGATCTTCTTCCGATTTTCAATTGTGGTTGTTTGAGTTCAATAAATTGTTAAAAGTAATTAAAAAACTCTATTCACCCCCCCTCTAGTAGTTTTCAAAGGTTGTGTCGGAGCTGTTGTACATATCTACAGTCCTTTTCAGAAGGTTGATGTGCAGCAAAGTCCAATGGTTGTCATGAAGAATCGGCAAGAAAATGTACTCTGGCATGGGTGCTTGAAGCAGTCATTACAGCCACTCCATTTCCCCTATCTTCTTCTCTTTGAGGATGTCATCTACCAGTAGGAAATATGCCATATAGGAGTTTGACATAGAGTCACCTAATAGCACCTGGTAGGCCAACATTGTTCTTACAGAAAGATACCCTCCTATTTTCAAAGTTTTGCGGAGGTCGTCTTTTAATATGCAGATGTCATCTCTATGAAATATTACATCTCCCAGCAAGTGATCTTCTTTCAGAGAACTCATAATTATTGTGAGTTCTTCCATCGACAGACTGAAGCAGCTTCATCTGTTGAAGTTCTCAAAAGAAGGCACTATTTCTCCTGTCGGCCCGTCTGGTCCATCGTCCCCCAGGTCTTCTTTAGCTTATGATTATGTGGGTTGTGCTTTTGTAGGAGGAACTTTGGGAGCTTCTGTTACTAAAGGATGTTGCTCTTTTTCTATTTTGTTTGCAACTTCTTCAATCTCTACAGTCCATCCCGCTTTCCAAGCTGCAGCTCTAGCCGATTCAGATGGGTCGATCCACATGGTCTTGAGTTGTTCCCTCCTAGATATCTTCTCAAGGAGAGGGATGTCCATATGGAGCTTGCGGGGTATGGTATCTGCAGCCATAGCCGGATCCTTGAAGAATCAGCAATCGTAGATGACTTACATGATGTACACACCCTACAGTCCATGCAAGTCTTCCATGCTCAGATCTTCTAGGGGAATGCCCTTGTTGATGTCTTACATCATGTGCAGAATGATGAAGGCGGAATTCCCTGAACTAGCTTCTTCCTGGGAAACTTTCTTGTTGATGGAGAACAGCTTCTAGGACCCTTGAAATTTTGCGCTCACCTCTTTGATAGCTCATTGTAGGCATATCGGAATCTTCAAGGCGTCCCTAGCATCCTTCCCTTTGTAGATTAAAAATGTGTTGTCCATCTTAGTTATGCAACAATTGAGCACCGTTGTCTTTTGTTCGTGTAGATCAACGACTATTAGTGCCCAATGCTTTGCATTCCTGATGGGCAACACTATAGTTTTGGTATCTTTTCTCCAGACCGCTTCCTGTAGTTCCAACACTTCTGCCGCCGAGTACTCTTCTTTGTATAGCAAGCTGGCCAGACATGTGGTGTCATTGAAAACCGGTTGCGGCTTGTCCAGATGTAGGAACTCTTCTAGGAGGGCGGCACAAAGTACGTTGAACATTCTTTTGCATACTTGCACCTTTTTCTGGAAAACCCTCCGGAAGTCGTCTCTGGACAGATGTCTACCCTTGTTGATGTACAATATGTCTGACCTGGGTAGATCATCATTGAGGACATCTACCAGGACATGGACATCTCTACAAGCGATGAGTGACACGGCTGTCATTTCCATGTCCTTCATCTTGCATGGTAGAGGAGGAGCTGTTGTAGGTATCTCTATCATGTCTTCAACTTGTCTCTCCTTGGCGGGCTCACCCATGAAGAAGGTTGCTAGCCCTCCATCCTCATCCTCAGACGTTGCCTCCAGTGCAATCGGTGTTGATGCTTCTTGGATTGTCGGCATAGCCTTTACTAATTGCTCAACAGTTTTATGCGTAGATTGCAATGTGACTGTTGGTCCAACTTCCTCTAAGGAGGCTTCTGCAGTGGCGTTGTCCTTAGAGTGACTCTCCTCAGAGGCATGTCCCAACTTGGCATCTGGCATCATCTTTAGAGTGTCCTCCATCTTCCCATCATAGATGTAGTCATAGTGCTCTTCATGAAGTGGGAAGAGGAGGAAGTCATTAGATTCATCGAGCCCAGCTCCCAGCTCAGCTATCATCCTGTCTATTTCTGCTGCTCCAACTGAGCTGAGCTCTGCGACCACTTCCTCCTGATGAGCAACTATTATCCACTCTTCTATAGTCAGAGTGTGTATTGGAGGAGAGAGGTGATGTGCTTCCTAGTGCTTATCTTCATCGGCGGTTTCATCCCGCACCTCCTCAGGGTCGCAGTTGAGGTTGAACCCCTTCGTCTGTGCTGCTTGCTTTTTAGTCTGGGGGCTCATCCTTTTTGATGACTGGGTTCCTTCTTGTTCAGCCACGGGAGATGGCTTCTTACTTGTGCTCCCGTTCCTTGTTACGCTAGCTCCTGTTGTGTCGGCTCCTGCCCCCAGCCTCCCTACGTTGTCGTCGTGGCTGGAGGGGTTGTCCAAGGAGCATGATGGGCTGGCAGGGCACTTTGTCCTCTTCTTCTCCCATTGGGCCTTGAGTTTTGTGCACTCCTGGTCGAGCTTCCGGCGATTGTCGTGTACACCCTGACACTCTACTTGAAGGGCGGCCATTGCTTCTTCATATTCTTGGCAAATTTGCTCGTTGTCTGCGTGGATGGCCTTCCCTTCTTTTCACAGGAGCACCATCTCCTCTTGCATCTTATTCGGTATCCCCATCATCATCCACTGGTTACTTAAAACCTCTTGGATGAAGTTCGGGAATATTGTCATCCTTTCATCCAATGTCTGTACCTGCGTTGTTATGGATGACAAAGATGTAGAAATTTTATCATTTATAGCATTGGTTTGATGCATGTGTTCCCACATTGCATCAAGCCTTGTACCTAAAGCACCCCCGAAAGAGGGTGCTTGTCGTTGTTTCTGATGCAGTTGTTTCTCCGCATGTGTCGTCGATGAACTCAGCATGGTTGGCTGCCTAGGTGGCGGCGGTGGGGGCATCTCTCCTACTTTTTCTATTGTTGCCTCCGGTATGGCCTGGGAGCCTTGTCATTCTAGCCCCGCCTCCAGTACGTCTATTGGTCGTGGGGCTTCTGGCTGAGGTTCACCCTCTCCTGCCTTCGGTATGACTTGGGAGCCTTGTCCTTCTGGCTCCGCCTCCGGCATGCTGGTGGGCTGTGGCACCTCTTCTGTAGCCCTATTCTTCTCCGCCTCTCCCTACACTACAATTGTTTCCTCTTGTAGCTTTGGAGAGGTGGGGTCTACAACTCTTGCATCCACCTGTTATTTTGCGGCCTTGTCTTTCTCAGCTGGCTTGATGGTGGTGTCTATCTTCTTCTTCTCCATGGCTAGTTTCTTTCTAGGCTCCTGGTTCTTCTTTGTTTTTAGCACTGGGGCACTGCTTTCCCCTATTATTGGTGTTGGATCCATTGGTGTGCTGGCATGTAGTGCCATGGAGCTCATCTTCTCGATGTCGTTGAGAGTTGGCCGCAGTTTATGGGCATCATAAAATGCCATCTCAGGAAGGGGGAGGGTTTCCTTGATCTTTTATGTTTGAAATATGCTTTCTCCCCCTTAAGCTCCGGGATTCTCATGCTGGCGAGAGACTTGATGTCTATGCTTTGATGTCCCTCCATTTCTTCATATTTATGGACTTCTCCTTCTTCCAGTAGGTAATCGGCAATAATCATAATTTGACCGCCCATGCAGAAAGTAGATTTTCATTTTACATCACCGCCTACTGCCACCGACAACTCTTGATTAGGATTCTACCTATGTTAACTAGTTGTTTCTTGATCATTGACCATATGAGGAAAAGGTCCCCCTTGCTGACTGTCCCGGTCTCTGATCTGGCATCTATAGTGAAGGAGGTGATCTTCTATATTATCTTGATGAAGTAGGAGCTGATCTAGGAGGATTTGGAATTCTTAGGGTTGTGCTTTTTCTCCCCAGCTAACTCTTCCCACATTATGTTGTTGTCGTATTCAGCAATTTCTCTTTTTGCTGGAGCAGTTGAAAATTCTTTGGCTTCTTCTTTCGTTGCAGTGAATATCCTATTTAGGTCTGCCTCTGTCACCCTGTGAGTTTCGCCCCCTAGACGTACTTGGAGCATGAAGTCCCCACCTCCCGCTTCTCGTGCCTCTCTACCGGAGGCGATCTTTGTCAGGGAAGACAAGAATTATAGGGTCAACCTCCTGTAGGACTTTACTTTGGGTGTGCATATGGTGTGTAAATTAGCGCCCTCCAGGAACTTCACTGTCCTTTCGTAAATCCTGAGTTTCTTGAAATCCTCCATGTTGAAGTAACATGTCAGACTACATACTTTGTTTGTGGACATCCAGTCATAAGTAGACTGGTGCACTATGTCTCCGGGCACGAACGGCGGCTCCCCTTCCTCTGCATAGGTTCCTTCCACTGCCTCTTCCGCCCTTGCCTTCTTGCTGGGCTTGGGTTCCTTTGTTGCAGCTTTTCACTTCCTCCCGTGCACCAAGCTCCCCAATTCTTCTGGTCGGTATTCAGAGGTCTCTGTCTCTTCTGTTTGTTTGGTTTCTACTGGGGCTCCTCTTGTGGTACCCCCACCAATATCCTCTGATACTGCTCCAATCTTAGCTGTATCTCCAGGCATTTGGGCACTGGTATAGAGGTGTTCTTCTTCAGCTGTTCTATCAAACCCTTCACTATCATCTCTACCTCCTTTAGGGAAGTAGCCTTCTTGAGAAGGGGGTCGCTGGTTGCTGGAGAAGACATTCTGTGAAATTTAAAACACTAAAGGAGTTTAGATCATAGTAAGGTTTACCGAAGATCGCATCTATTATTCTGGGCACAATTAACATAAGATTATAGGTTATCTTCCTTAACTGAAAACTTAGGTTTCAAATTTTATTAAGTGGACAATAAGAACCGCGACCACGGTTTATAATCGTAGGCGCGGTTATTTTCACCTCAGAGCAAGACGCGGTCGCAGCCTTTTTGAAAAGATCACGGTCGTAGTTTCCTAAAGAAAGACTGTGGTCGCAATTATTACCGTGGTCGAGGTTTCCTGAAGAAAAACTGGGGTTGTGATTATTACCACGGTCGTGATAGTAATCGTGATTGTGATTATAATTGCAGTCGTGGTGTTTCTTCAGGAGAGCCTAAACTAGTAAGCTCTGGGGGGTAGGGTGAACACTACGGTAGTGGTTCTTAGGGTTTTCCATCTTGCGTCGGTTAAGATGACCGCGATCGCAGTTCGTCATCTCTGTTCGTTCATTTTTTTTTCCAGACTGTTTGTTCTTCGTCCTTATGAGCGTCCATTATTCCATTTTTAGGGTCTTTAGGTTTTCTTTTTTTCTTTTTAGGGACAAAAAGACACAAAATCATGCGTTTGGAAACAAAGCATCGGTGGGGCAATCACCGGCTAAATTGTGGGAGCGGATCGCCGTAGCGACGATTGAAAAGGTCAAGATCAAGGAAAAAGTTTTTCGACACAAAGCATGGAGAAAACGAGCAGTTACCTTATCGATGGGTGTGGCTGTGACGATCGCGGAAGGCAAATAGTGGACTTGTGGTGGCAGGCTGTGGGTCTCGAATCGGCACGGAGGTCTTAGGGTTCAGACGAGAGTGTAAAGAATCAAACATTTGGGTTCTTAAAGGTATTTATAGGCGTTCAGATCGTGACCAAACTAACCGAGGGAAAAGACCGCGGTCGCAGTTTTCTAGAAGGAGTCGCGGTCGCGGATTTTACCACGGTTGTGGTTATGATCAAAGTCACGGTTTTCCTAAAGAAAGACTACGGTCATGGTCTTGTCGGTTGCAAGGGAACGATCGCGATTGCGATTCTTCAGGAACAAAAGCAAAATCGTAGTCGCAGTTATAACCGCGACCAAATCAAAGAAGAGTCAGCTTCGATGAGATATAAACTTTGACTGATAAAATTCATAATGAAAACAAAATTGGTCAGAAGATGGAGAAAAACTTTAACTAAATGAGAGAAAGCAAGAGAAAACAAAGGTAAAGAAAGAGATAATGGGTTGCCTCCCAAGAAGCACTTGCTTTAAAGTTTCTTAGCTAGACTTTATAAAACTTCATTCCTTGGTCACTATAATAGGGATTGGCAATTTCTCCTTGTTCCCCTCCTCTGTATGGCTTAGTTCCTCCAAATCAATCTCAAATATTCTAAAAAAAGCATGATCTTCATAAAACCTTTTTACCTTGTGTCCATTAACCTTGAAGATTCCAGTCTTCTCTCCCTGGATCTCCATTACCCTAGATGGGTAGATTTTTACCACGGTGAAGGGTTCTGACCATCTGCTTCTTATCTTTCTAGGGAAGAGATGAATACTGGAGTTGAAAACAAGCACCTTGTCTCCTTTATGGACATCCTTGTTTTACAGGAGGGTATCGTGCCACACCTTTGTCCTTTGTTTGTAGATTCTTACATTTTCGTATGCATGCAGTCTTAATTCTTACAATTCTTACAGTTGTAAGTAGCATCCTTGACCAGCTTTCTCCATATCCATATTCAGAAACGTTATGGCCCAGAGGTCTTTGTGCTCGAGTTCCAGAGGTAGATGGAAGGATTTTCCATATAAGAGTCGATAGGGTGTAGTTCCAATGGGGGGTTTTGTAGGCTGTTCTGTATGCCCAAAGGGCATCATCCAGCTTCATAGTCCAATCTTTTCTCATTCTGCTAACCGTCTTTTCTAGAATTTGTTTCAGTTGTCTGTTTGACACTTCCACCTGCCTTGAGGTCTGCGGGTGGTAGGGTGTAGCAACCTTGTGTCTAACTCCATACATTTTTAGCAACTTTTCAAACTGCTTTTCTTCAAAATGGGACCCTCCATCACTTATAATTGTGTGTGGCACACAAAATCTTGGGAAAATATTTTTCTCAAATAGCCTTATGACAGGTTTGGATTCACAAGTTTGGGTGGCAATAACTTCCACCCATTTTGAAACAAAATCTACATCAATGATAATGTATTTGTACCCTTGGGATGGCGGGAAAGGTCCCATGCAGTCGATCCCCCATACATAAAAAAATTCTACTTCAACCCACTCTGCCATAGGAATTTCATTTCTTTTCCCGATATTCCCTGTCATCTGACATTCCTTGCAGGTTTTTACATATGATGTGGCATCCTTGAAAAATGAAGGCCAGTAGAAACCTGATTGTAGGATCTTAGTTGCTGTCTTGTCACTCCCCAGATGTCCTCCATAGGGTGAAGAATGACATTCCCTCAGAATATCAGACACCACTTCTTCAGCAACACATCTTCTGTATAGATTATCCGAGCATCTTTTAAAGAGAATAGGATTGTCCCAATAGTAATTCTTTACATTGGAGAAGAGTTTCTTTTTCTGATGGTAAGTTATTTCTGGTGGTAACTCCCCGCAAGTAAGGTAATTGCAAATGTCTGTGAACAATGGAAAATTCTGTTCTTTGGCTTCCATCATGAGCAAAGCCTCATCTGTGTAGTTATCATTTACAGGTGGTTCATTCTTGTCTTTGAAAATAATCCTTGACAAATGGTCGGCAACTACATTTTCTGCCCCTTTCTTATCAATGATCTCGTGATCAAACTCTTGGAGAAATAGGGCCCACCTTAGAAACCTAGGCTTAGTGTCCTTCTTCTGCATTAGGTATCTAATAGCTCCGTGGTCCGTATAAACCCTTACTTTCTCTCCAATCAGATAAGACCTGAATTTGTCAAAAGCAAAAACAATAGCGAGCATTTCTTTCTCAGTGGTTGTGTAATTTACTTGCGCCTCATCAAGAGTGCAGTTGGCATAGCTTATGACACGATGTTTCTTATCCTTCTTATGCCCTAGGACTGCCCCCATGGCATAGTAACTAGCATCGCACATTAGCTCAAAGGGAAGCTCCCAATCTAGAGCTTGAAGAATAGGTGGTGTTATGAGTGCTTCCTTCAAAGTCTGAAAAGTTTTCAAACAATCATCTGTAAAATCAAATTCCGCATCTTTGGTCAGCAAATTTGACAAGGGTTTTGAAATCTTTGAAAAGTCTTTTATGAATCTTCTATAATAACATGTGTGACCAAGAAAACTTCGCACTCCTGTCACGGACCTAGGTGGAGGCAGACTAGAGATAGCCTCGACCTTGCTGACATCTACTTCAATTCCTCTCTTTGAGACCTTGTGGCTCGGGACTATGCCTTCTTGCACCATAAAATGGCATTTCTCCCAGTTGAGGACTAAGTTCTTCTCGTCACAACGTTTCATGACTAACGATAGGTTTTTCAAGAAACCATCGAAATCTCTTCCATATACAGAAAAATCATCCATAACCTCCACGATGTCCTCCAGAAAGTCTGAGAACATCGAAATCATGCAACGTTGGAATGTTGCAAGAGCATTGCATAACCTGAATGGCATTCTTCGGAAGGCATAGGTACCATATAGACAGGTGAAGGTAGTTTTCTTCTGATTTTCAGGTAGGATGGGAACTTGGTAAAATCTGGAATAACCGTCCAAGAAGCAAAAATATTCATGATGCGCAAGTCTTTCTAGCACTTGGTCGATAAAGGCAAGAGGGTAGTGATCTTTTTTCATTACTTTATTCAGCTTTCGATAATCAATGCACATTCTCCATCTGGTGGCAGTTCGGATGGCCACTTCATCTCCTTTATCACCCTTGACAACTTTCATCCCTCCTTTCTTTGGTATTACATGAATAGGGCTCACCCAATTTTTGTCGTTGATTGGGTAAATAATACCTATGGTCCCTTAGCTTGAGAACTTCCTTCTTTACAACCTCTTTTAACATCTGATTCAACTTCCTCTGGGGTTGAACAAGGGGTTTGGTTGACTCTTCTAGATTTATGCAGTGCATACATAGGGCAGGATTTAGCCCCTTGATATCATCCACTGAATACCCTATAGCTTGCCTATGGAGCCTTATCTCTTTAATAAGTCTTTCCATTTGCTCTTCAGTTAGACTGACATTGACTATGACATGATTCCTTTCTTCAAGATCAAGAAACTCATACTTCAGACCTTCTGATAATTGTTTCAGTTCTGGTTTGGGTTTTGGTACTTTATCTTCTCCTTTTATCATCTCTAGAGAATCATACTTTACTGTCTCGACAACTTCCTCTTCATCGCTCAATTCTTATCTGTCTTGACTTAAGTAGTCAAGGATCTCAGCAACCTCAGGGTCTTCGATTTCTGGATCATGATTGTTTAATGCCCTTATGAGAGGGTCTACTACTACTATATCTTCTTCTACTTCTTCACAATATTGGTTGTAGCTGTCCATGAAGTAAGCAGATTCGAGCAGGGATGGTCCCTTCATTGCATCTTTTACCTTGAAATCGATGTGGTCATATTCGACCCTCAGAGTTATGATGCCTTCAGTGACATCAATCAGTGCCCTCCCTGTCGCCAAGAAAGGATGTCCGAAGATGATAGGGAATTTAGGGTCTTCAATAGTGTCAATGATAACAATATCACATGGGATGAAATATATCCCCACACGAATCAAAATATCTTTGACTACTCCCACAGGCCTCATGAAGGTGTGATCCGCCAACTCGATTCTCATATTAGTCTTAACCATATTAGTCAGTCATGATCATTGCACGAGGCTTAAAGTCATTAAACTAATGCTATCCCCAAGTCGGCAAGACCTTTCCTTTTGATGTTATCCCCTACAACAAAAGGTATAGTAAAGGCTCCTGGGTCTTTCTTTTTGGTAGGTAATTTTGCTTTTACGAAGGCAGTTGACATATTGGCAAGGTGCACTGTTTCAATCGTTCCTCCTCTTCTTTTCTTTGTGATTAGGTCCTTGAAAAACTTGGCATATGTTGGCATTTCTTCTAAAGCATCCAGAAATGGCACCTCGAGGTGAAGCTTTTTCACTGCCTCCATAAACTTCTGCTACCTCTTCTTGAGGTGCACTTTTATAAGTTTGTACAAAAAAGGTAATCTCGGGGAGTATTGACTTCTTTTAGTGAATATTTCCTTCTCAAGTTCCGATTCTCTAACTTGAGCGTGCTGGTTCTCTCCTTTGGCTGGGTTCTCTGTAACATTCTCTGGCTCTGGTTCTTCAGGTCTTGTCACCTCAGGGCTCTCTATTATCTTTCCTGATCTAAGGATTGCCATCTTCGCAGACTATGTGTTAGAAGGAATCTTCCCTAAAGGGTTCTTCACGAGCTCAGCCAACTGAGCGAGCTGCTGGTCTATTTGGCGTTGATGTGTTTGCATATCTGCCATTTGTGCATGCATAGTGTTCAGAACGCCAGAGTTGGACAGTGCACTTTATGCTAGTTGATTGTTTATCGTGTGTTGTCTCTTGACGAAATCGAATACTTGGTTCACTAAGTCAGGCTGACTATTACTCCTTGTCTGACTCTGTCATTGAGCTTGTCCTTGTCCTTCACTTGTGTTTGCAGCTTGGCAGTTTTGATACTTCCCTTGACCTTGATAATTGGTTTTGTTCGTCTAGAAAGTTCTTGTCTTGGTGTATTGCCCTTGTCCTCTCTTCTTCTCAAAACCTGGTCATTGCTTGGGTGGATTATTCAATTGATGCGAATTTTTTGCAACATATTTGTTGCCATAACTGAAACCAGGGTGATCTGCCCTCTGGAAGTTGGCATAAGAGACATTTTTATCTTCCTCCAGCTCAGACTCACTTTCACTTGATTCTCTGGGTCGGGTGTATATGCAGTTATCTATTCCGTGCCCACCTTCACCACAAGTGACCCATTTCATCACCTGCTCAATTTGCTTCTTTCCTTTCCCTCCTGATTCCTTCAGCTGTTTGACATCTGTCGCTATCTATTGTATTTGAGATGTGATTGCTTCGAGTGACTTTGATTCAATCGACGACCCTTCATTGGTGGCTTTCTTATCATACCCTCTGTCGGTCCTATCATAGTCAGTCCCAACTTGTAACTTAGCCATGTTTTCTATGATTTTTTTAGATCTACTGGGCTTTTTATCGAGAAAGTCACTTCCTACTACTGCATTTAGCGAGACTCTCTCTTTAGGAGTTAGACCATTGTAAAATGTTGTTATCAAGAACCCCTTCTTATACTTGTGGTGAGGGAAATCTCTCTAGTACTCATGATACCTTTCCCAGGCTTCATGCAGATTCTCACCTGGTTTCTGTGTGAAAGACGTGATCTTCTGCCTGTTACGAACAGTCTTCTCGGTGGGGTAGAACTTGTTCACAAAAGCATCTGCCAATGTGTTCCATCCATTCAAAGCTTGATGCGGTAGCCCAAGGTATTAGGATAGTGCCTTGTCCTCTAAGGAGAAAATGAAACCCTTGCAATAGATGACTTCTTGCGGAACTCCCCGCATTTTGATGGTGTCACAAATATTCTTAAAAGTGTCGAGGTGATGATAAGGGTTATCATTCTTTAAATTCCCTCAAAAGCTTTTCTTCTGGATCATAGAGATTACAGATGGCTTCAATTCGAAGTTCACTGCATTGAACCTTGGGATGATCACAGGACATCTTGAGTTGTTGGCTTTTGTAGCTGCCAACTCCCGAAGAGTCTTTTCTTCTTCATCGTCATCTTCACTGGCATTGTCCCTACGATTTCGCTCTTGTTGTGGTGATTTCTTCTATTCCTGCAGCGATGGAGATGCTCCTCATGGTGATGATCATCTTCAATTTGTTCTTGTTCAGGTTCTTCTTGTTCTTCATAGAGATGATCATCATTATAACGGTCATTCCTATCTTCATCAGTTCCTAGCGGAGGTGGGTGTTGTCTAATCCTCGTGTTCTTCTCATCTGCTGAAAGGGGACCTTCCACGTGAGGCGGCATGATGAACGGGAGTTAAGTCAAACAAATTGCTTCTTCCTGGGTACATGAATAGGTCATACAGTCAAGTTAGGAAATCAGACTGGTAAAACAAACTATTCTGCACGAATTCAGGTTAGAAAGCTAAAACAAATCACTGTGTTGTCAAACTTATTGCTAAGCTTGAGGCACAGGAGTATAGTAAGCGGACTTGGGTTCTTAATGGTACAGTTTTTCCTTGTCCCCGGAAACGGTGCCAAAAATTTGACCGGCCTAAATCGCACGTCCAAAAGGAGTGGATTAAAGTAGTCAGACTCTTAAGATAACCCGACTCTCAGACCGACGCAACGATAAACGGGGTCCGATGTAGCAATCGGGGTCGAACATAGGGACAAGGTTAGTCGTGTCAAGAAAGCGGAATCAAACACTCTTATACTCTAGTAGAAAAAGGTGTAAAGAGATGTTCCCTAAGGAATGGTAGTGCAAGAGCTAAAATAGAAAAAAAACAAGAAAAAGAAATGAACTGTAAACAAGTATATGGGGAAAACTCGGGTTGGGGTTCACCAACTAAATCACCTCACCAAGACATAATACTATCTCTTTCTCTCGTATACCCATATCAAGATTACAAGAAACCATTAAAACATCCATTCCACTCTCTCTCGAGATGTGGACAGTTCTAGGTCCAAAAAAAGCCTCTCTCTCGAGATGACAACTCAAAAACCTCGCAGCAAAACATATGGTTAAGGCTTTAGCATTCCAACACTCTAGTGTATTCATACCACTCTATGACATGGGATAAAAGTGACATTACTCTCTCAAGATATCAACAATCAAACATCACAAGATGGTAGCTAAGCATACAAGTGAAGCATTAAAATAGGTACATGGAGATAATCTTGATAAGAAAATGTATATTCAAAAGAAAGAGACAATTTACATGTTGGGAGAGCCTTAGTGGCTACTCCCAACCCAAGTTAAGTTGTTTAGCCACTCATGCTTGCAGACAACATGATGACATTACATACAGACAGATCCATAAGGTTCATGAAGAGGGGGAGGGGTACAACAGCATGAAATGATAGATTTGGAAGAGGAGAATGTGATACTACACAATACTTCTTCAGATCTGGATCTATCATGTGGATGGCTTTCTCCTATCAAAGAAGGGGCAGATGACAGTCTTCTCTCTCCTCAGCTTTCACCTTTGGAGATCCAAGATCGATGGGTGGATGGTCAAAGATGATTCTGGAATGTAGCAGCACTTCGTGCCCTCGAGATCTGATCTATATGATCTCCTCCTTTGACAAGATAGGTGGGGGCGCTATGTATAGGCGCCTTCCACCGACTTCGAACCACGGTCGTGGTTTTTTTTCTTCTGTTAAGTGAGGGAAAGACCGCGGTTATGGTCTCTGCCTTATTCTTCTCTAGCCGCAATCCAGCTTGGTTGTGGTCCTCATATAATCACGGTCATGATTCTTTGGATTGCCTCGGCTACGATCCTTGAATTCCCGCGGTCGCGATTCCTTTGGATAGTTGCAGTTGCGGTCTTTGGATCACCGTGTTCGCGGCGTTGAGGCAATGTAAACCGCAGGTACTGTGAGAGGAGTGAGTGAGGATAAGAACCGTGGTCGCAGTCTCCAAGATCGTGACCAAAGTTGTGTTGATTCCTGAAATCATTAAATAAGGCTTTAGTAAAAAAGATAGAGAAATTATGTGAAAAGTTAACTGAAGTTACACCAAAAGTGGTGTAAAATATATACAGAAAGTATGTAAAATATGGTGTTATCAGTGCCCTCTATTGACATTGAAGTATCCTCTATGGTGCAACACACCCTCTGTCTGTGACACCCACAATGTCTGGCACAGTGCATCCTCTAAATTAGTTCTTTGTATCTATTTCTTTGTTCATTAGTTCTAAAATGAATCAAAATCTGATTCTAGAATCTGATATTCTTATTGTCTAGATGAATCTTAATATAAAGCTCTGATTTCATAAAATGACTTAATTAAATTCTAAAATCAGATTTATGACATCTGAATCTGAAGGCATAAGAAAAATAATTTGAACTGAATGTATAAATACTATGCATATGAAATTAACTTAAGTATCAAATATCTAGTATATGATTACTAACAAGATTACTCAATCTCTACAAAATCTCATTAAATCTATTATTGGCATGAATCAGCTTAAATCTTAAAGCATTATGTTCTCATATTCTTATCATAATTCAATTTATGAATATCAATAAAATATTATATTGTAACTTAGTCATTTCTTAGCACATGATAATCTTATAATATTACCTTGAACTCAATTCTTGATATATTTTGATCTTAATAGAATCTTTATCATGAAAACATAATCATGTAAATAAAATATTATATGGTAATTTAGTCATTTCTTAGCTCATCATAATCTTATAATATAACCTTGAAAACATGATCATGTCTTAATATATTCAAAACATATAGTCATATATTCTACTTAACTCTTAGACATTAACCATTTTAAGAAATAAAAATCATTTTCTAGTTATTAGATCTCAATCAACATAAGAAATATTGATAGCATATTTCTAGTTGAAAACTTAAATATAAAGTTATCCCAAATTATCACTTATGTACGAGTATCTTTCTTGGGTATCTTATCTTATAATCTTATTCATTAATATGAATCATTAATGAGAAATCTTATAAGAATATGATCCTTCAATTTTCTCAATTAAGTATGAGTATCTTTATTGGTATCTTATCTTATAGTCTTATTCATTAATATGAATCTTTATTGAGAAATCTTATAGGAATATGATCCTTCAATTTTCCCATGAACCTGGTTCTTGAGTTTTAATCATTCTAGGAAATATTATTAACATATCTCTACTTAAGATATTGGGTATATATGAGAACATCATCATAAATATGTGAAACTTTTAATAGCATATCTCACTTAAAATCATAGGATATTGGAACACATAAATCATAGTACCTTATATGAAACATGTATATATATTGATCTTGATAATTATGAATGCCCATTGGCATGAACCACTTACCTGGTGCAGTAGGAACTATTGACCCTAGATTCATGATCTCAAATTCTTTAATGTTCTATCATAAAAACCAAAATCCTAGTTAATATTGCATAAACCCTAATTGGCTCAAATCTTGTAATCTGAGAAACTAGAGTAAAAAAACATGACTCGTAACCTAGCCCATTGGATAGATCTTGAAAAATTGATCCATATAAGGTTTGATCCCATTCAATTTATATATTAATTTCTATGATATATGCAAGGTAAAAATACTTTTTTATATTAATTAAGCCTAATTACATTGTATTGGGTCACCTGGAAAGTTTGATTGGTTTAGGGTCCAAGGACCCGATTACAAGCCTCCCACCTATTCTGTCTTTTCCTTTTGTCGACGAAGCCCTATGCTTTGACCAGTGTTGGAACCCTCACAGTTGCCTTCTCCAACCAGGATCCACATCCTCCTCCTCTCGATTGCCTCTCCTCTTCCTTTTCTCACTTAGGTCACACACAGGCAGCCATCTCTACTGTTCACAGCTTTTGTAATCCTTTATACATGTTTGCCATCACTACTGCAGGAAATGGAGCAGCCTGCCAAGATGGGTCTTCTCATCCCAAGGGGAATGACTGTGGTGTCTCTGCCACCACCTGGGGTCTCTTGGAGGCATAGACACTAGGAGACACTTCCTGTAAGAGAAACACTTACACAACAGCCAACTCAGATCACCAATATCTTCATAACGCTTGAAATGGCACCTTCTAGAACATGCATCCGCATTGCTCGGGACTCTCATTGTCCCTAGAAGGGCCTTCACCCATGAAAACATGGCCCCAATGGGAATCACCCTGGCATGATATGAATAAACTACATGATGAAGCCAACCCGTGTGCTCTCATGAACCAGTGATAGAGATGTGCATCGCTGTCCTAAGTGGCTACCACCCTCGATCATTATTCTTTGTCCACCTAGACTCCTCGATGGTGGCCATGACTAAGATCAGAGAGTAGGTGGCCATGACTAAGATTAGAGAGTAAGTTCCCTCTGCGCCTTCATGATGTGACCTTGTTTTCCTGGTGAAATAGAGATTTACGTCCACCATAACTCTAGCTACGAAAGGCCAACATGGTGGGATCTTTACCGGAGATCTCATTCTGTGTTGGTGCCACCCCTCCGATCCTATCCTAGTTTGTTAAAGGGATATATGTAAGAATATGAGGCCACCATAGTACCTTAGGGCCATGATATGGTGAGGAAGTCAACGAGTTAGGTTGGAACATTGTCCCCTGTCTTGCTCCTGACGGTAGTCTCATTTCTAAACTAGATTCAGTGGGGTGGGATCATGGTATTTGGACCTTCATGACACATTGTCATCAGATGTCACCACAGACATCTAGTATATATATCTCCTAGGGTTTTCTCTTATTGACCATATAATACCCTTGATTATAACCCAATTAGGGTTTTAAATATTATGATATCTACTCAAATATGTTGATGTTATTGGTTATGAAACTTTAAAATGAGGATGTTGCGGTTAGGGTTTCACTTGATTAGTTAAGCCAATTGGGTATCGTTATTGCATCAATCAAGTTATAATGTACAAGCCATAGATAAATTCTACAAAGATAGGAATAGGTTGCAAAGTCAGAAGATATAAAATGTATTAAACATAAAGTCGAGCACACCATCACATGATATTATCTCACTGCCTTATACCAAGCCATCACCATTACCATATCATCATGGGATAACCATCCCTTATCACATTATCAGATGATATCACCTCAAATTAGGCACAAAACCTCTACCAGGTCATAAGACCCTATCACATAGTTCATGCATAACATCATTATCTCATCATGCCTCATAACAGCTCGTAATCATCACCCTATGTCACATCAGAGATACCATAGCATCCACAAGCTATGATGTTCATTCAACCGATAGTATTAGGGTTATACAAATAGGAGAGAGAATACATCATTACACGCTAATCACTTCAAGAAAAATTAGCATTACATCATATACTCATAATTAGGGTTAGGGTTTCTCATACAACACTTAGCATCATACCCTATAGTGTACCAATCCCACATTCTTTGAAGCCACAGACCAAACATCATCATGCTACCAAACATCAAGGAAACTAGAAAGGTGTAGCAACCAAATAGGTACATCATCATATGTAGCGACCATCAATGTAGTGACAATCACCATAGGTAGCGAGCATCCATGTAGTGACTAAATGAGCTACACCAATACTAGAGACAATTGGGCATTGACTGCTCTAGTGACCACTAGAGTTAGCCCACCATAGTGACCAACTCACACAACCACAACATTGTGACTGGAAACATGCAGTGTAAAATCTAGCGAGCTCAAGGATTCTCAAAGGTAGAAACTACAACATATGCATAACATTAATGATGTAGCGACCAACGCTCATCCCTTCGACCATCACCAACAAAAAAACATAATGAATGCAATAACACAACAGATGGTGACTGAAACACATCACCAACATAGCGACCATCCTCAAACAACAACCCTAGCATCTGCAACAAATACAAAGAATAACAACCAAGGTGGTTAGGGTTAGGATTATTGCGACCAATCAAACCTAAACCATGACCCACTATGGATTATAGTTACCACTTGAAACATGAGGAACATGTCGATCAAAATAGAAGTATAACATAAGGGAAACCAAAGTGTCACTAGCATATAAATCCATGAAGATGATGATCATAAGAACTCTAAAACAAATGTGACAAGAATCAACATGGAAAACCATGGTATTAGAGAGAAAACCAAACATAAAACGCATGTAAACCAGAACCAAAACCTCCATCTCATTCAAGATGGATGAACTTAAGCCTAGGTGATAAAAACAATCATTCAAGATGTTGCATGCAAGCCTTAGCAACTCCACAATCCATATCTTTCAGGTACAAGTATTAGGGTTTAAGAGAAAGAGCTTATCTACACAATATTACCACAAAATTGTAAACCCTAAAACAAGGTATTATCATCAAGCATCATATAATCACATTTTAGAGATAAGATAACATGCATGCAAGATCAATTGCAACAATAGAAGAGGATAGAGTTATATAACCTTCATTGAGGTGAAGATCAACTCCAAAGCCATGATGCTCCAAGAGAGAAAAGGAAATTCAAGCTTGCATCAACTCCAACTCCAAGCGAGATCACCTCGAGAGAAGAAGAGAAAACCAAGGTCAAAGAAAACCCAAAGATAAGAGGGTAAAAACTCTAGGCTGAAAAATAAATGAGAAAGATGAGATCTTTGTCTCACTCAAGTACTACCATGGAGAACCATGGATTCAACCTCTATTGGAGAAAATTTCCTCAAGAAAGCCACAATGGAGAACCATAGTCTAGCCAGGAGAAGAAAGAGAGAGGGTAGGGTTTAAAGAAAAATGAGATCAAGAAGGATAAACCACTTACTAAGATCAAGGATCACCAAGAATCACCACAAGGGAGATGATCAAACCCTAGATCACCACATGCAAAGGTTCACCCTTCTTCTTCAAGCTCAAGCACATCCACTTACACCACCAAGATCAAGGTTTGACCTCAAACAAGAAGAGATGATGAAGAGAGCTAAAAGGGTTACTTGCATGTGAAAGAAGGGGTATAAATACCTAGGGGTAGGAGAGAGATGAAGTTTTATGAGGTGTTAAGATATTAGAGCCACTCGTGACACTTGTCCCTCAAACAACCCGACCATGTAAGCACTCTAGGTATGCATGCAAGAAAGAATGTTAGAACCTAGGTAGTGTAGCGACCACTAAGGTCTTCACCAGCTAAATGGTCAAAGCAAAAAACTAAGGTTCAACATGGTAGCGACCGCTACCCATGTCAATCAAAGCAATTGATCACTACAACATCAACACAAGAAAAACCTAGCAACCAAGATCAAGAGAAAAGCACATGGGTCACTACAACCTGAACCAAGAGAATCACTTTGGTCGAAACATTCTCAAGGACACAAAGTACATGTGACGCTACTAAAAAAGGATCATCAACAGAGTCGACACCACCATCAACTCTCGCATCCATGAAAACCTTAGCATAAACATTCATGATGCCACCTCATCAACCAAGGTCCAACAAGGCACCCCAAAGCATCATTCTCTGTCTCATGGTGCTAAGGCACAATAGGCACATCTGACATGTGGCAAATTGCAAGATAAACCCTCAAATATGGGTAAATCAAATTTTAGTCTAAAACAAGAACACATATAGCATAACTAACTCAAGCATGACCAAACTGAAAACATAAATGTGTCATGTGTTATTAAGGCATCTCAAGGGATTAGATTATGGTTTAAGCATCTCATTAAGCAAAGCAAGCAAGATTATGTAACTAAGGTAGGTCAGGGTTCTTACACTATACATGGAGTCAATATTAGATCTACTTTTCTCAACAAGAGTTTGGGTTTGTATTTCTTCATTTGACTCTCAATTGTTCTTAACATACTAAGCAATTGTGAAAATGGTTTCCATAAACTATTTATAGTAATTCTTGATAATTGACTATAAGATTCCAGCAAAAATATGAGATCACATATGTGTCCAAGTCTTGGCCTAAAGGAAATCCCAATCTCCTTAGGATTTTCACGTACCCAATTAACTTGATAACATAGGGCCCAACTGGATCACCTTATGTCATGTTGGAATTAAATAATGCCTTGGAGACATCAACGCTCTCTTACCTTTCTTGTTCTGGGTACATGATCCTGAGATCTATTACCATATCTGTAACATCCCTGACCTGGGTTATGCTTTAACCCTAGGTGTTTTAATAAATAAATATGATTATCTGCTTAATCTTATCTTGTGAAAAGTAATTAGGGCTCATGAGGAACTTATTATCAATTTTGGTCCTATTTGAACAATGTTGAAGCAATGTTTGCTTATTTTGGACTAAAGTGCAAATTACCCAAGTTAAGGGGCTAACTTACAAATGTTACATAATAATATGTTCCTATGATGTTGAGACATCATAAGAATGAATATGATGTAGTGGTATAGTTTCCACAAGCCTGGACACCAAGATAGAGCTCGTTCGACGATGTTTGTGCATTAAAACCTAGTTTTGGTGTAAAGTGCAATTTACCCAAAACCTAAGGTTCAATATGCAAATTACCACTTCAATAAGGTCCATAATTTTTCTTGACATCATTTAGAGCAAAGAAAATGAGAGGGGCACCTCATTTGAATTAAGTTGGAGGAGAGAGAATCTTGATATTAAAATAATCAAGATTTAAGCCTAATTGGAACCCTAATTCAATTTAATGCAAAAATAAATAAATAATTGAAGGGGCCTTCAACAAAAATTAAAATGGTTGGATTCAGATGTGTGTGGACGAGATTAAGCCTTACAAAGGCACGAGCATATCCTAAGGAGGTGAAATTCCACTCACCATTATTATAAGAAAAAGAAATTCCACTCAAAAATGGATATTAATATTATAAGGGTTAAGGTGCTTAATTTCTTTTCCCTTTATTCTTGGATAATGAAGAGGTTTTGCAAGAACATGAATATGTCTTCGTGGCCAAGAAATGGAGGGGGATTTGGTGGAAATTATTTTGGGAATTAAAGGAAATAATCGCATTTTCTCTCTCCTTGGGATTTCCTTATACATATCCCTTTTTCCACTCACTTGAGGACTTCTTTTCGGATTTCCTTTCTTTCTTTGCCTTGGCCGACCCCAAGATAAGCTCCGGAATAGGAGGAGGACGACCCCAAACTGTTGGTAAGGTTCTTGACCTCTTTTCCCCTTGATTCCATGGTGGAAATTGAAAGTAAATCATTGATTTCTTCTTAATTTGATCTCCTCTTCAACCCTAGCCAAACTTTTCAACCAAAAGCTTGAGGACGAGCCTAGGGGGAGTTGCAAGAGCTTCATCCACCATTTTTTCCGTGATCTTGGAGATTTGGATCTCAATTGGAGGCGGGTTTTATAACTTGAACCGTTAATATTGTTATTTCAATTAATTCCTTATCACTAGGTGATCCTTTTTACATTCCCGAAATTTGTTTTGGTTGATTGATGCAATCACCATGGAAACCACAACAGGTTTCGTGAGTTCAGAGCTGGAAGATGATAAGCACACACCTCTCCAAAATATCCAAGGCAAACAGTTTACTTTTGTTGCTCAAACGTTTTCCCAAACCGTTTGGGAGCAAACGGTTTCAAACCGTTTGGAATGAAACAGTTTCACTAAACCGCATAGAAGCAAACGGTTTAAGACCGTTTGGTGGTGTTGAACAGGGTTGACCATTTAGAGATCTGTTGAAAATGATCTAGGTTAATGACCCATCAATTATTATTGATTAGTTCCAATTGGTTCATGAGTTGAAGGTCCATCAATCACCAAAACCCTAATCGGGTTAAGTGCTGATTTGTAATTTGATTAAGTTGGAAACTTGGGTTGATTGACCCAAATGGTTTCAAAACCGTTTGGGGATTACCCAAAAGGTCTCAAGAACATTTGGGGGTCACCCAAGACCATTTGGAGGTCTAGGGTTGAGTATGGTTAATTGTTTGAAGATCCAAAGATATGGTATGAACCCAAATCGGCTAAGTGATGATTTTGCAAGTGATTGAGATGATGTTTTGGGTTGATTGACCCAAACGGTTTCAAAACAATTTGGGGATCACCCAAACGGTCTCAAGACCATTTGGTGATCACCAAAGACCGTTTGGAGGTCTAGGGTTAAGTATGGTTGAGCAATTTAAGGTCCAAAGATATTAAGTTGATGTACAATCAATTGCTGATTTGGTGACCAATCCTAGGATCCAAACCTTAATTGAATGACATGGTTAATGATGATGTGATGGGAAAACGGTCTCAAGACCGTTTGAAGGTCATTCAAACGATCCCAAGACTGTTTGGGGGTCACCCAAGACCGTTTGGAGGTCTAGGGTTGACTATGATTAGGTGTTTGAAGATCTAAAGATACTAAGTTGAAGTGCAATCAAATGATGGTTTGATGATCAATCCAATGATCCAAACCCTAATTGGATGACTTGGATTTGAGTGATGAGATGGGAAAATGGTATCAAGACTGTTTGGAGGTCATCCAAACGACCTCAAGACCATTTGGGGTCAGGTCATGTTCAATTTGGATGATGGTCCAATAGTTTTAAAGTAACTAGTTACACATTGATTAATGTTGAAGGATCATCGATTCTAAACCCTAATCCAATTGATTCAAACCCTAATTGATGATCAATTGAGGGTCAAATCAGTTGAAGGATGACCTATTTAATTCAATCAAAGTATGGTGATAGGTCCAATTGATGATTAGTTACATGAATACAATGGTTGATGGAATCAACATTGAGAACCCTAAACCGATTGGAGTAGTTGATACCATCTTTGGTCCAAGCGGTTTTGAGGAGGTTTGGACCAAATGGTCTCAAGACCGTTTGAGTCCAAACAGTCTCAAGACCGTTTGGTACCAAACGATCCCAAACCAGTTGAGTTCATGTGGTTTCAAAAAGGTACTTTAGCAAACGATCTTGAAGGTCACTTTTACCAAACAGTTTCAAACCGTTTGAACCTTGAAAGACCAAGACTGTTTGGGGCCCAAGTAATCAAAATTGTTTGAGGATCAATATGGTTAATCCTTTTGGATACCTAATGTAATTGAGGACTCAATTGGTTAATCCACTTGGACACCTATTGGAATAGAAGATCCAATTGGTCAATTCATTTGGATACCTTATGTAATGGAAGTCCAATGTGATTGAATCTCTTGAGAATTAAGATGAAGAATGATCCATTGATCCAATGATTATTATTAAGGCTAGGTACAAAGGTTGAAACCCTGAAGTACCTAAATGATCAATACCTTTACATTAATTAAACCTAAAAGGTTATGAGAGTAATGTCTTAGTACACTATGTTAACCATAGTTGAATGTATTTGATTGAAGGGTTGATGTGATCTAATCAAGTTGGGAGGAAGATAGAGAGGAATTCATATATGAGTATTGATCATGTGATGATTAGGTTATGATCCTTAATAAAGAGATCACGAAACCATAATCCAGAAGGTTAATGAATCTTAACCTTAGTTCAGGGTAACATAATGTAAAACCCCAATTATGGGAATAAAGAGTGAAACCCTAATTCAGATGAGTATTCCCCATTGATAGGAAAGGAAAAACCCTAATTGATGGTGATTCCATGAGAAACCCTAATTGATGGTGATGCCATGAGAAACCCTAATTGAGGGTGATGTCATGAGAAACCCTAGTTGGAATGAATAGTAAGTGAAACCCCAAAGCCCTAATAAAGGGTAAAGGTAGGTGAAATTCTAAATGGAGTTATAATATTTAAAGCCCTAACCTTGTGCAATATGATGACAAACCAGAATACTGATAATAAAGTAGAGGGTGAAACCTTATAAAGGTTAAATACCTTAAAGGATTGAGTATAGGCAACCTTATTGTAGGCAATGCCTTAACCTAAAATGAGTCCATATCATTAAAGGTAGTTGAACCATTCTTGTGTGTGACATATGCAATTCATGATGAGAGTGATAGGTCAATGGATGAAAGTATTAAGATGGGAAGTGCCTTAATACAAGATAAGCTGATAACTCAAGGAAGATAGAGGTGATGAGTAAAGTGATATACCTTGATGCATTTCAAATCCAATCTATTTGAGTAAGAAATATATGAAGTGTGTTATGTAAATTCTTACAATAAAATGTAGTGCGTTTGATATACCTTGACAAGCATAGGCTAATATACCTTGAGAATAAGGGTAAGCGAAACTAATGAGTATGATGTAATCATACCATGATAAGGATGAGGAATGAACTCATACCTTGTAATGAGAATCATTTAATGTTAAATGTTAAGAGTAATGAACATGACTGAATTTTAAAGATGTGTAATGGCCTTATGAGCCATATGGTTAGATGTTTCCTAGTGAGAGGTGACAAGGTGTTTTATGGGTCTTATGAGTTATGAGGATGGTTATTGCCTAGTGAGAGGTAACAAAATTTTTTAAAGGTTACAAAGGATTGACATAGTTCAATACCTAGAATAATGTCACAGGATTGACATAGTTCAATACCTGGAATGATAACACAAGATTGGTAATAACCCAATACCTGGAATAATAACACATAATTGGTTAAATCCCAATACCTAGAATAATGTCACAGGATTGACATAGTACAATACCTAGAATAATAACACATGATTGGTAATAACCCAATACCTGGAATAATAACACAAGATTGGTTAAATCCCAATATCTGGAATAATGTCACAGGATTGACATAGTTCAATACCTGGAATAATAACACAAGATTGGCAATAACCCAATACCTGGAATAATAACACATGATTGGTTAAATCCCAATACCTGGAATAATGTCACACGATTGACATAGTTCAATACCTGGAATAATAACACATGATTGGTAATAACCCAATACCTGGAATAATAACACAGGATTGGTAATAACCCAATACCTAGAATAGTTGCACAAGATTGACATAGTTCAATACTTGGAATGGTTACACAAGATTGACATAGTTCAATACTTGGAATAGTTGCACAAGATTGTCATAGTTCAATACTTGGAATGGTTACACAAGATTGACATAGTTCAATACTTGGAATGGTTACACAAGATTGACATAGTTCAATACTTGGAATGGATACACAGGAATAATACAAGTCTAATGCTTGTACTAGTTGCACAGGATTGGTGTAATCCAATACCTAAAATATTTATAAAGGATTGGTATAGACCAATGCCTGAATAAGACATGATGATGTACACTCTCATGTCCAATATAACCAAAAATCTGTTTAGCAGATTGGCCAAGGCCAATAAGTTGAATTAAGAATGTCTCATGGGTGACATATCAAGATAATGAGTGTCACAAGAGAAGTTTGACATGATGGTATGATACGAAGGATAAATGATATACATGTTCTTCCTATTCCTTATTAAGTGAATAGTTGATCTATTGTTCTATCATAAATAGTTACAATGCTTTAAGATGAGAATGCTTTAAACTACATATCGTATGTCTAGTTTTATATATTTAATTGCAATAATGATGTTTTGGTGGAGAGTTATATCTCCCGCTGGGACAATTTATAATTGTCTCACCCCCATGGGATCCAATGTTTTTAGGTGGACATGGACAAGGAGGAAGGAAAACTTTAGCAGAGAAAGAACAGCAACAACATCGAGGACAGTAGTAATATCTCAGGTGGAGATATTGCATGTCTAGTCTTATAGTTAGAAAGTCCTATGTGTCGTCTTTGTACTCTCAGGTCCTCAGAGTCAGTAGTTAGTGTTTTTATTTAATCGATCTGAGATTTTAGCTTGATGCCTCGAGGTTTTTATGTTGTTTGTATATAATGTTGAATAGGATAGCTGATGTTGTAATCCTTGAGAAGAGATAGTACAGGTTGTGTACTTATGGAATAAAATGTAAATATTATACTTTGGATCTTGATGAAAAAGATTTCCTATGTGTGGATCTCTTTGCAAAAAGTTTAAATTTTAGTGATTTTTAGCAATCCACTGCAAATGATTTGCTTCCGCTTAGTTAATCTCGTGTTTTATAAGTTGGATGCCACAATTTAGTGGTATCAGAGCTCTAGGTTCGCTGAGTCTACAGAGACATAGGACTAAGGTATTGAGTCTGTTCTAATTGTACCTCAGTATATCTTATAATGTCTTCTGCTTATGTAGAAGAAGATATATAACTTAAAGATGTCTGAAGGACGTGAAGAATACGTTGCTGAGAGCAATGTTTCTACACCAGTGGGAGGTGCAAGGGATCAGGCAAGGGAGGAACCAGTGCCTGAAAATCCCCATGTTGATGAAGTCATGAGAGGAAACCCAGATATTCATAATCTTTTTGGGCAGCTCATGACCACACTAAGGTATATGGCAGGTCGGATGCCAGCATCAACACCCAGGGCACCAACTCCCAATGAGGGATATGGGTTTGGTAAGACCTTTGAACGACTACGTCGTGTCGGAGCCATTGAATATGCTGGAACATCTGATCCAGTAGATGCTGATCTCTGGCTCACTGAGTTAGAAAAAGCCTTTAAGATCCTTAGTATCCCAGAGACTGACAAAGTTAAACATGCAGTGTACCTTTTGAAAGGTAGTGTTGGACACTGGTGGGCTATAGAAGAAATAAAAAGGAATGATGAAGAGGTTTGGTGGGAGGAATTCCTTCGAGAATTCATCAATAAGTATTTTCCAAAGACTTATTTAGATGAAAAGATCTCACATTTTGATAAAATACGACAGGGAGCCATGTCAATAAGTGAATATGAGGTTAAGTTCATGGAACTTTTATGATTTTACCCCCAGATGGCTGCTACTGAGGAGGAAAAGATTCGACGTTTTGAGAAAGGATTGAATGTTGAGATGTACATTCTGGCATCTCCCCTAGAAAGTAGGGAGAGGTTTGCCACATTTTTGGAGTCTATACGGAGGATAGAAAGATCTACGATAAAGAAACATGAGACAAACCTCAAAAAGAAAGTCTACACAGTCACAGGGACTAATGAGTAGTGGCAGCAGACAACCAAAATCTTCACCCGTCCAACCACAATATAGTGCACATATGCAGGGGTCATCAAGTTGGGGTCGATCTTGTCATAAATGTGGACAACAAGGACATTTTAGACAACAATGTCCAAGGAGAAATGGTGAAATGACCCAACAGTCAAGGCATAATCTGCAAAACCCACAAGGACCTCAGTCCAGTGGAGCATATGATAGAGGACAAAGACAAGTGTCACAGTTTAGTCCATCTACTTCTGATAGTAAATGACAAAGACAATAACAAATAACAACTAAGTCCATGTTCTGGGTTAGATAAGATGCTAGTTATCTTGTAAAAGGTAGACTTGTCAAGATAGAAATTTCTATTTTGAGTTACCTTCTATTTCCTACTATAAGAAAAGTAGTTGTTGTTTAGTTCATCTGTATAATCCTTTAAGGATATGAGGAAGAGATAGTAGTATGAAATTTGTGTTCAGTTTAATATTCTTTTATATGTTTTGAAGTTTCTCTTTCTCCATTAAGAAAGGGAAGAAATGAAAAAGGAACTCAGAAGAAATCTGCGATATTAAATATACTAAATCTAAAGAGATGAAAAACATAGAATAAAGTAAGTGCATACTACTTGATCTCAATATTTATATACCCTGGCCAGGTATACAACTATTGATGATAAAGTGAGTATGGAGACTCTTAGATTGTTATCTTTTTGATTGCCCTAATCAAGCAGTCATTCTAATATAATCTAATGAGTATCATGAAATAAGAAGTATGGAATGAATAAATGTGTCATGTCCTAAGCATAAGAAAGAGAAATATGAGATAACCTTAGATGAGCATGGTTGTATGAGGAATTAAAAGTATACTCCTCATAAGATAAGAATGAAAATAAGGGGGATGAATCTTATCCAATAAAGTTGTAAGTATTATAAAGATCCCTTCCATGATGTGGGAATGGAAAATGTGATGAGATCCTAATATGATCATAAACATGTTAGATAATAATAAAGAAAAGAATAATGTTATGTGATCATCCTTATAGATTCCTAAGCTTAGGGCAAGGAACTTAGGATGAGATGTAGAGTAAATGGTTCATGAATAGTTGAAAACACAGGAATAAATATGAGGAATATGAATCCTTGTTTTCTTTTCTTTCAAGGACATGGAAATCAAGTGGGTCATAGGACACTTGATGTAATGACCCGTTTTCAAATTAGTCATCTGGTTAGGGTTTACTTGGATAATTGTATGCTATATTAAGTTGATCATTGTTTAAAGCTTGATTAGTGATGGTAGTTAAATTTTCATGTTTTAAATATAATGAGAAGTTTTAATCATACTTTGATCCACCTAATTAGGGTTAACATTTCAGAAACCCTAATCGGCCCAAATTAGGGTTTTGATGACATGAATACAGAATTTGATAAATATAGTGTCTCACTAAATGATTTTTAGTATTTTATGTGTGACTCTGATTTATTCCAAATTTGGATATGATTTGAATATATAAAATTTGAACACTCTTGAAAAATATTAGAATTTTTGCAGAATGTTCTGACCGGTTTATCGGTCGAGTTTCAAACTCGACCGATCATATTTTCAGATTGAGATAGAAGTGTGGTAATTAAATTTTATCTTTTTATTGGAATATCCAATTGATCTCAAATTTTAACTGTAATTGGTAAACTCAATTATAGACACACTGTTAAATTGGAGTAATTTTTGGATGACTTTTTATCTCTGCATAGAGGGTGTCGGTCGAGTTATGTGCAGGACAAACTCGACCGACCATGCTGCTGACTGCAATATAGCAGTGTGGTATTTGATTTTTAATTATTTATTGGTAACTCTAAATGATCTAATTTTTTTACTTTATCTTAAAAACTCAATTTCAGACATTGGGTTAAAGTTTCATAATTTTTGGATGAGGTGTGAGTTCTGAAACATGTAGTTTCGGTTGAGTTCTGAGAAAGACAAACTCGACCGACCAGATTTTTTCTGGAAAAATAAAAAAGACTGAAAAATGTTTATAATTAATTATTCCAAGCAGGACTCTATTACGACCCAAGCACCTCTCATTTCCGTCCCACACTTCCGAGCTTCATAATTCTTGAGAGAGGAGGATATTTTAGGGTTTGGAGAATCAGAAGTGGAAATTTCATATTTCTGGGTTTTCTCTTTCCAAGGTTGGTAAATTCTGTATAGATCATAAATCTTTACTAGGTTTATTTGCTTCTATTCTCTCTTATGTATAGAACTCGTCACTTCCCTGATTTGGATCAAAAGAATCCAAAATGATCTCTTCTTTCATTCTTTTTTCTTCAATTCTTCTTCTTCTAGGTTCTTGAGTGAAGAGGAGCAGGAAGATTTTGTTTTCTTGAAGCAAGGACTTGATTCAAGAATTAGCAGTAGTAGCTGGGCTACGAATTTCAGGTGTTTCACACCTGAGGTGAGTGTTTTTCTCCCTCCTAAGCTTTGTATCCATGTTGAAAGCCTAATTCAATGCGGCTAAAACAAACAGAAACTTTGTTTTTATATATATGTGATTGGATTTGACTTGGGAAAGATATTGGGGAATCCAATTTTTCTGATTTTGATTATTTCTCATTGATTGAAACTTGATTAGTTCCTGTTATATTGATTGAGGATGCATGGGTATTCTTATGGGTAGATGAATATGGTATTTCATGTGAAATTTTCCTAAAAATCAGCCCAATGGCTGATATGCTTGGAATTGAATTGACATGTATAAAGTCATATCTAAATTGTGCTAGATTGTATTATACAAGTGTATTGTTGAATGTTAATGGAGTTGAATGACCACATATCCTGATTAGGATTTGTGTTGAGGAAGTGAATCAAATAAGTCAATTAATCAATGTATACTTATGATTGATGAATAAAATGTGTGAAAATGGAAACTAGGGTTTCCATGTTTGTGAATAACCCTAATGAACCCTTGGGTCATGATTGGATTACTGAATGATATGATTCTTATGATATGTTGAACTAAGGAATGACTTCTTGAAAACCCTAAAAGTTTATTATTAAGAATATTATGAGTGATGAAGCTAGAACTTGTATATGTTGTTGTAAATGTGATCAATGCTAAAGTTGAAGGTATTAATACTTCAATTGAATATGATGAGTCTTACTAATATCATCTAAGTCTAATGCATTTGTTTTACTATAATAAAGGATGATCATTGTTGATTATGGGAATGACATTACTAGTCAACATCAAGGTACACTTCTCTGAATATAAGTGACAATATGAACAAGATGTACTTAATGGTGATTCCAAGATAAAGATGAAACTAATGAAGATAGTATGATGAAGTATTTTATCTTTAAATTAATTACATATGGATTAACCCAAATTAAATAAAATATACCAAGAACTGTAATTTGATAAATGTTATGTATAAGAGAAGCATTGTATGTAAAGTGAATCAAGAAAGATTGGACCAGATAATGTAATGAACATGAAATGAAAGAAGTTGAGACTACTGAGTATAAAATGATGGAAAAATATAGGAATTAATAGATGATTCTAAGAATGTAACTCTTACCCTAAAATGATGAGTTTGATGATGCTAGTGAATGATAATATCAAATGGGGAATTAAGAGATACACATAACTGTAATTGAATTCAACTAAAAGATGAAAGTCAAGTATTTGAATTGATTTATAAGAATGTGTTCTTGAATCGTGAATTGTACTCTGAGAATGGACTAATAGTACAAACTTCAATTGATAGTGAACATGTGATGACTAGTAACCCCATATGAAGAATGTGAAATAAAAGAAGAAGAGAACTAAGTCTGGTATGCATGTATATGCATGAAATTTATTGGCATCTATTTAGATTGGATGGAACATGCATATGTTGTATGATAAATCTATTCTGGGTATGAGAAATGATACATGATATCTATATGCTTTTACTGTTGCTAGTTTTAATGCCTCTGCTAATATTTGTTCAGAACTGTGATATACAATGAGCTGATAAGATCTATGTTGAAATGGAATTTAATATGCACTCCTTACTTTGAGAAACCCTGATAAGGGTAAATGTTGCATAATGAGATTATGTCTAGGGCTGAAAGCCCACTGATGATGATAAAACCATGATGGGGTAAATGATGGACAATAAGATTATGTCTTGGGCTAAAGGCCCACTATTGATGATTGCTATGAGTTGATGCAGAAGATAGAAATAATCATATTTGTTGCAATCTATAGACTTATTGTGCTTCTTGCTTTGATCATTGCCCTTATTGATAAACTTAATCTGTTTCATGTTATTATAGTTACACGAGAATACACAGATATGATGTATGATGTTTTGAATTCTTTTAAGATGACTAAAAGAGATTAATAACAAGTGAATTGATGGAACATCTAGTTAGGTGCCCTGAACACCGTGAGTTTCCCCCGAGGACCACACTGGGGAAACAAAACGGATCTCCTTGTAGTAATCGATGAATTATGAGAAGGATTTCCGGAGTGTAGATCGATACCTTAAAGGTTAGACCACCAGGATTTAGGAGTGAGTCATCTGGAGTGGCTCTGGCCCTAAATCCTTGCTGTGAAAGTCTATGTCCAGATGGAATAGACTCTGTTGAAATGAAATATGTGAAATGTGAAATGAAAAATATGTGAAATATTGTGATATGTGGTATATTGTTTTGCTGGTTCCTATCTCGTGTACACGAGATGAGGATGTGAGCCTCTTTAGGCAACCCTGAGGTGGCCAGGGTCTGTTGTTGATATCTTAGGGTGGCCGGATAAACCCTAAGATAGTGACGGTGAGTCGTTGACACGAGAATCAGGTGTGGCGACTTCTACATGGTGAGGTACAAGCCAAGTAGTTTCAGGGCAAATGAATAAAAGATGATAAGCCGTGTAGAATATGATTTGAATGATTATTACATTCCTTGTAATACCACTTGATGATTTGTCATTGTTGATTATACTTCTTGTTGAGGAAAGTAATCATGTTGCTACAGACATTTTCTATTTCACATTATGATATGTCATGTTGACAAGTTATAAATGATGGGATTCATATCCATTCTGATTATGAGTTGGATTGCTTACTATTTGATAGTATTGTTTGGTAGATATGTATTATGTGTACTTCAGCTTCAGGACTGCAGGATGTGTTCATGGTCCGACTGGTGGAGTGTCACAAAGATAATGTTATTGTTATGTATTGGTTCAAAATGCTTAGAACTTGACTTATTACTCATGTAGTAAGATTATTAATCTGAACTAGAAGTATATGTTGATTTGTTCATGTCCAGCTGGTGGAGTGTCAAAAGGGTAATGTTATTGTTATGTATTGATTCAAAAATGGTTAGAACTTATCTTATTTCATATGTAGTAGGGTTCTTAATCTGAACTGAGAAGTATCTACTGATTTGTTCATAGACATGTTCTAAAAGATGTTTCAAGGTTATAATTGGTTCAAGTGATTGCCTTATGTGTTGGATTAGATTACCATTGCAAGATAGATTTGAATATAGAACTTTTTGCTATACTTTTCAATATATGCATGTTTCTTTTAAGTTTTATACTTAATCTGATGCTGATGCATGTACCTAGCTTGAGTGGGAGGTATCCACTCACTGGGGCTCTATATGAGTCTCATGAGGTTGTTTCAAATGTTTTTAGGTATAATGCTATCCAGCGGAGAGGTCATGACAAAGAAGATATAAATAGTATAATCTAGATAGATTAGAATGTCCATGTACTCTCTCTTTCTCAGGATGGGTTGTAGATTTTGTTTGGTCATCAATGTACATGTATCTAATGTAAACTGAACCGCATATGAGAACAAGATTTGATTCTGGATTTAATGGAGTTGAATATGATTTGTGATATCTGAATTTGATGTCCTTGATGTGACATTGATTTATGGGTTTGTGAAGAGAGACAAAAGGAAAAATTTATCTGTGTTTTTCGTATATTGTTTAATTGCCTTAGTAGAGAATTCATTGTTTTATTTCATAATCTGGGTTTAGGCTTTGCGATTACCTCTAATGGTTGGTATTTGTGCTGATCAAAAGAGTGGGTCCCGACAGACGTTGTATCAGAGCCTAGGTTAGATGAGTCTACAGGGACAATAGGATCTAGGACTAATTGATAATGTCGATGTTGAATATAACATGAATGATGTGCATACTGACTGAACTCAGTATCCAGATACTCTAGTCAAGTATTTGGGTATTGAGCTAATCTAGTATGGAACTGCCGACTATACTTCTTCTGGATGCCCTGACCAAGTATCCAGATGAACATAGTTTGGTAGTATAATAAGATACATGATGAAAAAGAGAAGAATGGCGATAAAATGGTGAAAGAGAAAAGGATTTTTATAATTCAATATGGAACCTATGGAAAGCAAAAATTTCATATAATAAAGATGAAAGCTTAATGGATTATGAAGACAATCTATAATGAGTTTGAATTTGAGTATGAAATCTGAAATTGTGATAAAATCTATGAACTAAGATGCACACTAGATGATCTTCTTCATAAAGGAAATTGATGAATGTGGATGATAATATGTGAATGAGTCATAATCTTAATCCATGAGATATACAATTAAAAAAAAGGATGTGAAAGGTGATGTGAATTAGATCTTGATAAATGATGTGTTACTAATATCTTTGAAGTAAGTGTTTGTAATACTCAAGGAGAGATATGATGATGACATAGGATGAAATATCCATCTAATACAAAAAAAAGATGTCGTATGAAAGAAAGATAGAATGGAATACTTTCTAACTGGATGTTGAGAGAGGTGAATGATTAGATGATATGATATTCTTCCATATATTTTCTTGGATTTTGGGACGACATCCTAAAAGGAGGGAAGAATTTGTAATGACCCGTTTTCAAATTAGTCATCTGATTAGGGTTTACTTGGATAATTGTATGCTTAATTAAGTTGATCATTGTTTAAAGCTTGATTAGTTATGGTAGTTAAATTTTCATGTATTAAATATAATGAGAAGTTTTAATCATACTTTGATCCACCTAATTAGGGTTAACATTTCAGAAACCCTAATCGGCCCAAATTAGGGTTTTGATGACATGAATACAGAATTTGATAAATATAGTGTCTCACTAAATGATTTTTAGTATTTTATGTGTGACTCTGATTTATACCAAATTTGGATATGATTTGCATATATAAAATGTGAACACTCTTGAAAATATCAGAATTTTTGCAGAATGTTCTGACCTGTTTATCGGTCGAGTTTCAAACTCGACCGATCATATTTTCAGATTGAGATAGCAGTGTGGTAATTGAATTTTACCTTTTTATTGGTATATCCAATTGATCTCAAATTTTAACTGTAATTGGTAAACTAAATTATAGACACCCTTTTAAATTGGAGTAATTTTTGGATGACTTTTGATCTCTGCATAGAGGGTGTCGGTCGAGTTCTGTGCAGGACAAACTCGACCGACCATGCTGCTGACTGCAATATAGCAGTGTGGTATTTGATTTTTAATTATTTATTGGTAACTCTAAATGATCTAAAATTTTTATTGTATCTTAAAAACTCAATTTTAGACATTGTGTTAAAGTTTCATAATTTTTGGATGAGGTTTGAGTTCTGAAACATGTAGTTTCGGTCGAGTTTTGAGAGAGACAAACTCGACCGACCAGATTTTTTCTGGAAAAATAAAAAAGACTGAAAAATGTTTATAATTAATTATTCCAAGCACCTTAATGAGTATATAGGACTCTATTACGACCCAAGCACCTCTCATTTCCGTCCCACACTTCCGAGCTTCGTAATTCTTGAGAGAGGAGGAGATTTTAGGGTTTGGAGAATCTGAAGTGGAAATTTCATATTTCTGGGTTTTCTCTTTCCAAGGTTGGTAAATTCTGTATAGATCATAAATCTTTACTAGGTTTATTTGCTTCTATTCTCTCTTATGTATAGAACTCGTCACTTGCCTGATTTGGATCAAAAGAATCCAAATTGATCTCTTTTTTCATTCTTTCTTCTTCAATTCTTCTTCTTCTAGGTTCTTGAGTGAAGAGGAGCAGGAAGATTTTGTTTTCTTGAAGCAAGGACTTGATTCAAGAATTAGCAGTAGTAGCTGGGCTACGAATTTCAGGTGTTTCACACTTGAGGTGAGTGTTTTTATCCCTCCTAATCTTTGTATCCATGTTGAAAGCCTAATTCAATGCGGCTAAAACAAACAGAAACTTTGTTTTTATATGTATGTGATTGGATTTGACTTGGGAAAGATATTGGGGAATCCAATTTTTCTGATTTTGATTATTTCTCATTGATTGACACTTGATTAGTTCCTGTTATATTGATTGAGGATGCATGGGTATTCTTATGGGTAGATGAATATGGTATTTCATGTGAAATTTTCCTAAAAATCAACCCAATGGCTGATATGCTTGGAATTGAATTGACATGTATAAAGTCATATCTGAATTGTGCTAGATTGTATTATACAAGTGTATTGTTGAATGTTAATGGAGTTGAATGACCACATATCCTGATTAGGATTTGTGTTGAGGAAGTGAATCAAATAAGTCAATTAATCAATGTATACTTATGATTGATGAATAAAATGTGTGAAAATGGAAACTAGGGTTTCCATGTTTGTGAATAACCCTAATGAACCCTTAGGTCATGATTGGATTACTGAATGATATGATTCTTATGATATGTTGAACTAAGGAATGACTTCTTGAAAACCCTAAAAGTTTATTATTAAGAATATTATGAGTGATAAATCTAGAACGTGTATATGATGTTGTAAATGTGATTAATGCTAAAGTTGAAGGTATTAATACTTCAATTGAATATGATGAGTCTTACTAATATCATCTAAGTCTAATGCATTTGTTTTAGTATAATAAAGGATGATCATTGTTGATTATGGGAATGACATTACTAGTCAACATCAAGGTACACTTATCTGAATATAAGTGACAATATGAACAAGATGTACTTAATGGTGATTACAAGATAAAGATGAAACTAATGAAGATAGTATGATGAAGTATTTTATATTTGAATTAATTACATATGGATTAACCCAAATTAAATAAAATATACTAAGAACTATAATTTGATAAATGTTATGTAGAAGAGAAGCATTGTATGTAAAGTGAATCAAGAAAGATTGGTCCAGATAATGTAATGAACATGAAATGAAAGAAGTTGAGACTACTGAGTATAAAATGATGGAAAAATATAGGAATTAATAGATGATTCTAAGAATGTAACTCTTACCCTAAAATGATGAGTTTGATGATGCTAGTGAATGATAATATCAAATGGGGAATTAAGAGATGTACATAACTGTAATTGAATTCAACTAAAAGATGAAAGTCAAGTATTTGAATTGATTTATAAGAATGTGTTCTTGAATTGTGAATTGTACTCTGAGAATGGACTAATAGTACAAACTTCAATTGATAGTGAACATGTGATGACTAGTAACCCCATATGAAGAATGTGAAATAAAAGAAGAAGAGAACTAAGTCTGGTATGCATGTATATGCATGAAATTTATTGGCATCTATTCAGATTGGATGGAACATGCATATGTTGTATGATAAATCTATTCTGGGTATGAGAAATGATACATGATATCTATATGCTTTTACTGTTGCTAGTTTTAATGCCTCTGCTAATATTTGTTCAGAACTGTGATATACAATGAGCTGATAAGATCTATGTTGAAATGGAATTTAATATGCACTCCTTACTTTGAGAAACCCTGATAAGGGTAAATGTTGCATAATGAGATTATGTCTAGGATTGAAAGCCCACTGATGACGATAAAACCCTGATGGGGTAAATGATGGACAATAAGATTATGTCTTGGGTTGAAGGCCCAATATTGATGATTGCTATGAGTTGATGCAGAAGATAGAAATAATCATATTTTTTGCAATCTATAGACTTATTGTGCTTCTTGCTTTGATCATTGCCCTTATTGATAAACTTAATCTGTTTCATGTTATTATAGTTACACGAGAATACACAGCTATGATGTATGATGTTTTGAATTCTTTTAAGATGACTGAAAGAGATTAATAACAAGTGAATTGATGGAACATCTAGTTAGGTGCCCTGAACACCGTGAGTTTCCCCTGAGGACCACACTTGGGAAACAAAACGGATCTCCTTGTAGTAATCTATGAATTATGAGAAGGATTTCCAGAGTGTGGATCGAGACCTTAAAGGTTAGACCACCAGGATTTTGGAGTGAGTCATCTGGAGTGGTTCTGGCCCTAAATCCTTGCTGTGAAAGTCTATGTCCAGATGGAATAGACTCTGTTGAAATGAAATATGTGAAATGTGAAATGAAAAATATGTGAAATACTGTGATATGTGATATACTGTTTTTTGGTTCCTATCTCGTGTACCCGATATGAGGACGTGAACCTCTTTAGGCAACCCTGAGGTGGCCAGGGTCTGTTGTTGATATCTTAGGGTGGCCGGCTAAACCCTAAGATAGTGACGGTGAGTCATTGACACGAGAATCAGGCGTGGCGACTTCTAGTTGGTGAGGTACAAGCCAAGTTGTTTCAGGGCAAATGAATAAGAGATGATAAGCCGTGTAGAATATGATTTGAATGATTATTACATTCCTTGTAATACCACTTGATGATTTGTCATTGTTGATTATACTTCTTGTTGTGGAAAGTAATCATGTTGCTATAGACATTTTCTATTTCACATTATGATATGTCATGTTGACAAGTTATAAATGACGGGATTCATATCCATTCTGATTATGAGTTGGATTGCTTACTATTTGATAGTATTGTTTGGTAGATATGTATTATGTGTACTTCAGCTTCAGGACTGTAGGATGTGTTCCTGGTCCGACTGGTGGTGTGTCACAAAGATAATGTTATTGTTATGTATTGGTTCAAAATGCTTAGAACTTGACTTATTACTCATGTAGTAAGATTCTTAATCTGAACTAGAAGTATATGTTGATTTGTTCATGTCCAGCTGGTGGAGTGTCAAAAGGGTAATGTTATTGTTATGTATTGATTCAAAAATGGTTAGAACTTATCTTATTTCATATGCAGTAGGGCTCTTAATCTGAACTCAGAAGTATCTACTGATTTGTTCATAGACATGTTCTAAAAGATGTTTCAAGGTTATAATTGGTTCAAGTGATTGTCTTATGTGTTGGATTAGATTACCATTGCAAGATAGATTTGAATATAGAACTTTTTGCTATACTTTTCAATATATGCATGTTTCTTTTAAGTTTTATACTTAATCTGATGATGATGCATGTACCTAGCTTGAGTGGGAGGTATCCACTCACTGGGGCTCTATATGAGTCTCATGAGGCTGTTTCAAATGTTTTTAGGTATAGTGCTATCCAGCGGAGTGGTCATGGCAAAGAAGATATAAATAGTATAATCTAGATAGATTAGAATGTCCCTGTACTCTCTCTTTCCCGAGATGGGTTGTAGATTTTGTTTGTTCATGAATGTACATGTATCTAATGTAAACTGAACCGCATATGAGAACAAGATTTGATTCTAGATTTAATGGAGTTGAATATGATTTGTGATATCTGAATGTGATGTCCTTGATGTGACATTGATTTATGGGTTTGTGAAGAAAGAAAAAGGAAAAATTTATCTGTGTTTTTCATATATTCTTTAATTGCCTTAGTAGAGAATTCATTGTTTTATTTCATAATCTGGGTTTAGGTTTTGGGATTACCTCTAATGGTTGGTATTTGTGCTGATCAAAAGAGTGGGTCCCGACACTTGATGTGCATAATACAAAGATGTTTATGTGATGGATACTTAGAAAGGTATCAGTTTCTATTGAGATTTGGCTCCAAGATGAAGATATATGTAATAAGTAATGTTCCAAGATGAAAGGAAGATAAAGATGTCATGTGTCTTCAACACATGTGATAGGTACCAAGGTAACAAATCCTAGTATCTAAAGATATATCAGATGATTCATGTTGACTACTTGGAATGGTCAACCATGAAATCAAATTAAAAATGTAAAATAATATGAACATCACATGTTAGGGGTTTATGTTTTTCATAAACATAACAATTGAAGATATCCTTGAGAAAAGTTCTTGGTTGATATGTAACCTATTCTTATGGTAAGAAAATGCACAAATAATGAGATAGTTAGTGCATGTAACAAGGAAAGCTTGTGCTGTGTCATCAGGTAAGGTGACACAATTAAAGCATAAAAAGACTTATAGTCCCAAGTGAATGACAGAATATAATGGTGAATCTTGCATGAGAAAGTCTGAATTAATTAAGGAACATGGGAGTATATGTTCCATGTGAATCATTCCATGATAAACTTGTATGTAATAACTTTGTATTGATCAAAACTCTATGGCGTCTCCATAATAATGAGGTGTTGTGTGAGTACATGATGATATGATGCATGAATAATAACTGTTTTCCTTTATCTGGGATTTTGGGGACGAAATCCTTATGAGGGGTGGATAATTTGTAACATCCCTAACCTGGGTTATGCTTTAAACCTAGGTGTTTTAATAAAGAAAGATGATTATATGCTTAATCTTATCTTTTGAAAAGTAATTAGGGCTCATGAGGAACTTATGTTTCAATTTTGGTCCTGTTTGAACAATGTTGAAGCAATGTTTGCTTATTTTGGACTAAAGTGCAAATTACCAAAGTTAAGGGGCTAACTTACAAATGTTACATAATAATATTTTCCTTTGATGTTGAGACATCATAAGAATGAATATGATTTAGTGGTATGGTTTCCACAAGCCTGGACACCAAGATAGAGCTTGTTGGACAATGTTTATGCATTAAAACCTAGTTTTGGTGTAAAGTGCAATTTACCCAAAACCTAAGGTTCAATATGCAAATTGCCACTTCAATAAGGTCCCTAATGTTTCTTGACATCATTTAGATCAAAGAAAATGAGAGGGGCACCTCATTTGAATTAAGTTGGAGGAGAGAGAATCATGGTATTAAAATAATCAAGATTTAAGCCTAATTGGAACCCTTATTCAATTTAATGCAAAAATAAATAAATAATTGAAGGGGACTTCAACCAAAATTAAAATTGTTGGATTAAGATGTGTGTGGACGAGCTTAATCCTTACAAAGGCACGATCATATCCTAAGGAGGTGAAATTCCACTCACCATTATTATAAGAAAAAGAAATTCCACTCAAAAATGGATATTAATATTATAAGGGTTAAGGTGCTTAATTTCTTTTCCCTTTATTCTTGAATAATGAAGAGGTTTTGCAAGAACATGAATATGTCTTCGTGGCCAAGAAATGGAGGGGGATTTGGTGGAAATTATTTTGGGAATTAAAGGAAATAATCCCATTTTCTCTCTCCTTGGGATTTCCTTATACATATCCCTTTTTCCACTCACTTAAGGACTTCCTTTCAGATTTCCTTTCTTTCTTTGCCTTGGCTGACCCCAAGAGAAGCTCAGGAACAGGAGGAGGACGACCCCAACCTGTTGGTAAGGTTCTTGACCTCTTTTCCCCTTGATTCCATGGTGGAAATTGAAAGTAAATCATTGATTTCTCCTTAATTCGATCTCCTCTTCAACCCTAGCCAAACTTTTCAACCAAAAGCTTGAGGACGAGCCTAGGGGGAGTTGCAAGATCTTCATCCACCATTGTTTCCTTGATCTTGGAGCTTTGGAGCTCAATTGGAGGCGGGTTTTATAACTTGAACCCTTAATATTGTTATTTCAATTAATTCTTTATCACTTGGTGATCCTTTTTACATTCCTGAAATTTGTTTTGGTTGATTGATGCAATCACCATGGAAACCACAGAAGGTTTCATGAGTTCTGAGATTGAAGATGATAAGAACACACATCTAAAAAATATCCAAGGCAAACAGTTTACTTTTTTTGCTCAAACGGTTTCCCAAACTGTTTGGGAGCAAACGGTTTCAAACCGTTTGGAATGAAACAGTTTCACTAAACCACATAGAAGCAGACGGTTTAAGACCTTTTGGTGGCGTTGACCAGGGTTGACCATTTGGAGATCTGTTGAAAATGATCTAGGTTAATGACCCATCAATTATGATTGATTAGTTCCAATTGGTTCATGAGTTGAAGGTCCATCAATCACCAAAACCCTAATCGGGTTAAGTGCTGATTTGTAATTTGATTAAGTTGGAAACTTGGGTTGATTGACCCAAATGGTTTCAAAACCATTTGGGGATCACCCAAATGGTCTCAAGACCGTTTGGAGGTCACCCAATACCGTTTGGAGGTCTAGGATTGAGTATGGTTAAGTGTTTGAAGATCCAAAGATATAGTATGAACCCTAATCGGCTAAGTACTGATTTTACAAGTGATTGAGATGATGTTTTGGGTTGATTGACCCAAACGGTTTCAAAACCATTTGGGGATCACCCAGATGGTCTCAAGACCGTTTGGTTATCACCCAAGACCGTTTTGTGGTCTAGGGTTAAGTATGGTTGAGCAATTGATGGTCCAAAGATATTAAGTTGATGTACAATCAATTGTTGATTTGGTGACCAATCTTAGGATCCAAACCTTAATTGAATGACATGGTTAATGATGATATGATGGGAAAACGGTCTCAAGACCATTTGAAGGTCATACAAACGATCCCAAGACCGTTTAGGGTCACCCAAGACCGTTTGGAGGTCTAGGGTTGACTATGATTAGGTGTTTGAAGATCTAAAGATACTAAGTTGAAGTGCAATCAAATGTTGGTTTGATGATCAATCCAATGATCCAAACCCTAATTGGATGACTTGGATTTGAGTGATGAGATGGGAAAATGGTCTCAAGACCATTTGGAGGTCATCCAAATGACCTCAAGACCGTTTGGGGTCAGGTCATGTTCAATTTGGATGATGGTCCAATAGTTTTAAAGTAACTAGTTACACATTGATTAATGTTGAAGGATCATCGATTCTAAACCCTAATCCAATTGATTCAAACCCTAATTGATGACCAATTGAGGGTCAAATAAGTTTAAGGATGACCTATTTAATTCAATCAAAGTATGGTGATAGGTCCAATTGATGATTAGTTACATGAATACAATGGTTTATGGAATCAACATTGAGAACCCTAAACTGATTGGAGTAGTTGAGACCATCTTTGGTCCATGCGGTTTTGAGGAGGTTTGGACCAAACGGTCTCACGACCGTTTGAGTCCAAATGGTCTCAATACCATTTGGGACCAAACGGTATCAAGACCGTTTGGGACCAAACGATCCCAAACCGGTTGAGTTCATGTGGTTTCAAAAAGGTACTTTAGCAAACGATCTTGAAGGTCACTTTTACCAAACAGTTTCAAGCCATTTGAACTTTGAAAGACCAAGACAGTTTGGAGCCCAAGTAATCAAAATTGTTTGAGGATCAATATGGTTAATCCTTTTGGATACCTAATGTAATTGAGGAATCAATTGGTTAATCCACTTGGACACCTATTGTAATAGAAGATCCAATTGGTCAATTCATTTGGATACTTTATGTAATGGAAGTCCAATGTGATTGAATCTCTTGAGAATTAAGATGAAGAATGATCCATTGATCCAATGATGATTATTAAGGCTAGGTACAAAGGTTGAAACCCTAAAGTACCTAGATGATCAATACCTTTAGATTAATTAACCCTAAAAGGTTATGAGAGTAATGTCTTAGTACACTATGTTAACCATAGTTGTATGTATTTGATTGAAGGGTTGATGTGACCTAATCAAGTTGGGAAGAAGATAGAGAGGAATTTGTATATGACTATTGATCATGTGATGATTAGGTTATGATCCTTAATAAAGAGATCACGAAACCCTAATCCAGAAGGTTAATGAATCTTAACCCTAGTTCAGGGTAACATAAAGTAAAACCCCAAGTATGGGAATAAAGAGTGAAACCCTAATTGGGATGAGTATTCCCCAGTGATAGGAAAGGAGAAACCCTAATTGATGGTGATTCCATGAGAAACCCTAATTGATGGTGATGCCATGAGAAACCCTAATTGAGGGTGATGTCATGAGAAACCCTAGTTGGGATGAATAGTAAGTGAAACCCCAAATCCCTAATAAAGGGTAAAGGTAGGTGAAATTCTAAATGGAGTTATAATATTTAAAGCCCTAACCTTGTGCAATATGATGACAAACCAGAATCCTGATAATAAAGTAGAGGGTGAAACCTTATAAAGGTGAAATACCTTAAAGGATTGAGTATAGGCAACCTTATTGTAGGCAATGCCTTAACCTAAAATGAGTCCATATCATTAAAGGTAGTTGGACCATTCTTGTGTGTGACATATGCACTTCATGATGAGAGTGATAGGTCAATGGATGAAAGTATTAAGATGGGAAGTGCCTTAATACAAGATAAGATGATAACTCAAGGAAGATAGAGGTGATGATAAAAGTGATATACCTTGATGCATTTCAAATCTAATCTATTTGAGTAAAAAATATATGAAGTGTGTTATGTAAATTCTTACAATAAAATGTAGTGAGTTTGATATACCTTGACAAGCATAGGCTAATATACCTTGAGAATAAGGGTAAGCCAAACTAATGAGTATGATGTAATCATACCATGATAAGGATGAGGAATTAACTCATACCTTGTACTGAGAATCATTTAATGTTAAATGTTAAGAGTAATGAACATGCCTGAATTTTAAAGATGTGTAATGGCCTTATGAGCCATATGGTTAGATGTTGCCTAGTGAGAGGTGAAAAGGTGTTTTATGGGCCTTATGAGTTATGACGATGGTTGTTGCCTAGTGAGAGGTAACAAAATGTTTTAAAGGTTACACAGGATTGACATAGTTCAATACCTAAAATAATGTCACAGGATTGACATAGTTCAATACCTGGAATGATAACACAGGATTGGTAATAACCCAATACCTGGAATAATAACACAGGATTGGTTAAATCCCAATACCTAGAATAATGTCACAGGATTGACATAGTTCAATACCTGGAATAATAACACATGATTGGTAATAACCCAATACCTGGAATAATAACACATGATTGGTTAAATCCCAATACCTGGAATAATGTCACAGGATTGACATAGTTCAATACCTGGAATAATAACACAAGATTGGTAATAACCCAATACCTGGAATAATAACACAGGATTGGTTAAATCCCAATACCTGGAATAATGTCACAGGATTGACATATTTCAATACCTGGAATAATAACATAGGATTGGTAATAACCCAATACCTAGAATAATAACACAGGATTGGTAATAACCCAATACCTGGAATAGTTGCACAAGATTGACATAGTTCAATACTTGGAATGGTTACACAAGATTGACATAGTTCAATACTTGGAATAGTTGCACAAGATTGACATAGTTCAATACTTGGAATGGTTACACAAGATTGACATAGTTCAATACTTGGAATGGTTACACAAGATTGACATAGCTCAATACTTAGAATGGTTACACAGGATTGACATAGTTCAATACTTGGAATGGATACACAGGAATAATACAAGTCTAATGCTTGTACTAGTTGCACAGGATTGGTGTAATCCAATACCTAAAATATTTATAAAGGATTGGTATAGACCAATGCCTGAATAAGACATGATGATGTACACTCTCATGTCCAATATAACCAAAAATCTGTTTAGCAGATTGGCCAAGTCCAATAAGTTGAATTAAGAATGTCTCATGGGTGACATATCAATATAATGAGTGTCGCAAGATAAGTTTGACATGATGGTATGATACGAAGGATAAATGATATACATGTTATTCCTATTCCTTATTAAGTGAATAGTTGATCTATTGTTCTATCATAAATATTTACAATGCTTTAAGATGAGAATGCTTTAAACTGCATATCCTCTGTCCAGTTTTATATATTTAATTGCAATAATGATGTTTTGGCGGAGAGTTATATCTCCCGCTGGGACAATTTACAATTGTCTCATCCCCATGGGATCTAATGTTTTTAGGTGGATGTGGACAAGGAGGCAGGAAAACTTTAGCAGAGAAAGAACAGCAGCAGCATCGAGGACAACAGTAATATCTCAGGTGGAGATACTGCCTGTCTAGTCTTATAGTTAGAAAGGTCTATGTGTCGTCTTTGTACTCTCAGGTCCTCGGAGTCAGTAGTCAGTGTTTTTATTTAATCGATCTGATATTTTAGCTTGATTCCTCGAGGTTTTTATGTTGTCTCTATATAATGTTGAATAGGACAGCTGATGTTGTAATCCTCGAGAAGAGATAGTACAGGTTGTGTACTTATGGAACAGAATGTAAATATTATACTTTGGATCTTGATGAAAAAGATTTCCTATGTGTGGATCTCTTTGCAAAAAGTCTAAATTTTAGTGATTTTTAGCAATCTGTTGCAAATGATTCTCTTCCTCTTAGTTAATCTCGTGTTTTATAAGTTGGATGCCACAATATCAATAGCTCCCCTATTCTCATGTTGCTTCTAAAGCTCATGATTCATTTATCACAACTTGAGAAATTTTACATTAATGGTATCATCAAAATTCTTTTGATAAGTTTCCCTTCACACCCTAGGAGAAATAGGGACTAGTTTATTTGGTGTTGTGCATCCAGCACATAGATCTTACACTCATGTGTGAGAACAATTTTCAAAGTCATAAACTTGTCATGGATTTTACTCCTTAAAGTTGTTCTTTATCAAGGATTCACTATGATTGAATCCTTGAGAAGTATTTTAACAAAATTTTCTTTTAAACTATTGGTGAGAATAGAAATCATTCTTGATACTTTAGTTGGATCATTAATGAAATATATTGCCTCAGGAAAAATGTCAGATTCACTATAGGTAATGGCAAGGACACCTTTTTTTGGAAGAATCATTGGGAGCATAATACTTCTCTCCTATTAGATTATATGGTAACAGAGAGCATTATTAAACTTAGTATTGATGCCAATGCCAAATTGAGTGAGATGATTTCTAGGAATGTATGCATATTTGAAAATAGGATACATGAATGTTGAAATAAGTTGTTGGACAACATCCCTGCCCAGAAGAACATGAAATATGAAAAAACATCTGACAAAGAAAAACATTTCCAACTTAAGGATGTGTGGAATGTGATAAAAACAACTAGGATTACTTCATCTTGCTTTTATTGGCTATGGAGATCCAAGGTGACTAGAAGATACGGAATACACCATTGGAAAGTGGATTATGATAGGATATCCACATTGAGTCATGCTAAAAGATTAGGTATTCAACTACCTTCTTATTTTCTTTCATGTAAGCAAAATGAAGATCATGTTAATCATATTATTCTTGAATTGGAGAGTTCTAATATTATCTGGAGAAAAGCAAGTACTTACGTTCTTCAAGTTGTCCCTACTTCTAAGGAAGATCTCATAGGGTTGGTTAGTAGAGATAAACACATGGTGTGTATCTGCATTATTTACTGGTTGTGGAAAGAGAGAAACATAAGAGTCCACAATGATAGAGTAAATTCAAATATGACTTTGTGGAGAATCATTATGATGACTTAGATGGCCTAACAAGTCTTTCTATTTAGCTATATACAGATTCTATGAATATCCTTCACTATCTTGGATAGGTTGTTTCTTAATCTCATTGATTCATATCATCTTTTTTTATGTTGCCTTGTTGTGAGGAGTGCTCTTTTATGTTTGTCTGTTGCTTCTTGATGGCCCTTCTGTTCCATGGAAAATTGTATAGATTTTTCTTCCTATTTTGTTTGGGCTAGTGTGTCTTTTCATAGATACAACTACTTTTTCTACTTTTTCATTGGATAGATAGTCAACTTGAGCACCTTCCACCCCTTATGCGCAATCTTTATAAAAATATAGAAAGAAGGAAGTGAGATTTCAGGACCATAAAAAGGGACTTACTGTGAATAGTTGTTGTTTGTTATTTGATCTACAAGAATGTTTGCCTAAGTTAATATTTTGTTTTTTAAAAAAAATAATTTGGTATTTAATTAAATATCACTCCAAATAAATTATTTTTAAATTAATATTATTTACTATTGATTCAGATGACTTCTGTGAACCACCCTCTAGTGGGTCGGTCTCCCTATTTCATCTAGTCATTATTCAACTTTTTTTATCACTCACAACTTTATTATTTAGGTAGGCAACATTTTCCAATTTCATCTAATGCAACTTTTGATAAGATGCATGCACAACTCCTTTTGATAAACAATATGTATGCCTCTATGTGCTTCAACTTAATAAGATCACCTAGTTAAGTCAAATTTAAAGGCCAACACAACATAATTGCACCCTGGTTTGGTAGACCCACATATGTATATCACACTTCCCTAAGATAGATAGTGCAACAAGCTTTGGTGTACCCACATGTAGTCAGTCAAGGTTTCCATGTGCTTTACTCAATGGAAGAAATCATAGACTTAACATTTTAATTGATGGGTTTTATTTATGTACATACACATATATAAACACTGTATACTTATGATATGTATCTCATGTACATTATATCCACAATCCACAACCATACAAGCATTAATTGTGGACATACTAGTGTAATATTTTGCAGATACCAGGATTATTGTGGACCAGACATTCAATGCATCACATAAATTGATTACTTATGTAAACCTACATTTGTCAGCATCATGGAGAATGTCTCTATTGACTCTCCTTGAAGTTGGATCTTTAAGATGCCTCATCATGCCATGTCCATGAAAACTAATTCTATTCCTATCTAATATTACAAGGTATGTAGAAACCTCAATTTACATTCAAGAAAAATTAGAGACATATAGTAGAAAAAATAAATTTCAGGATGGAAATGTGAGGCTCAGTTTGCAAGTTGAATACTTTAATAAAAGATCTAGTCGTCATATACCCCATGCATAAAAAAGGGTCCCCAACATAACCATGCAATCATCCACCAATTTTTTTTTAAGTGATGTGTATGATTTATAGATATATCATATCATATGCATATATTTATACTAAATATTGCATCTTTTCATATAGGACATTCCCAATTATTTTTTTTTGACATCCAAACAAATTAGGTGTGGTACGTGGGGATCTCACTACTGGAGGAATGAGTGGGGTCCAAGGGATTCTTCCCTTGGTAGGACTTATGGGAAATGCCCTGGAAAGGTCAGATTTGCCATATCAAAAGTTTAGATATGAAGTGTACTGGAATTTACAGGATCTGTATACTAACATTTTATTATTCAATTAGATACAATGGCAGAAATGATATCAAACCAAACCTCCACTATGTTAATTTGAATCATGATAAATTGTAGGTTGATGTTTCTGTGGTATCATTTTTGGGAAATTGAGCAACAAAAGTAGCAAAAGCAACAACAACAAAAATCCATTTCCCATGAGAAAATCTCACCAATATTGATGTATCAAGAAGGAAGGACATGTGAGATATACCATTCTATAGAGAAAGTCCAACAATTTTCTTCTCGTGGTGATGTGGGTTACTTGCAAAAATGCATAGATAGTTATTGAAATCCCTCCCAATATAGTCCATACAAATGATGTGAAACTCCTCGTCACTCTTATTGAGCCGATAAGGAAGGAACATCCTTTTTCTTGGCAATGTGCTAGTGTTGCACTCTATCTCCTTCTCTATATCCCTTATCCCTTAGGGTAATGATATCTAGGGTTCACCTATCAAAGCATGTAACCAAAACTATGGTCCTCATGCCTCTTTAATTAGTCAAGGAAGAGACTAGGGTTTCAAAAAGAAACTAAGAAATGGAAAGTTAGTGGATGTGTTTAGGATGACCGCTCACGGACAGCCAGTTGATCGGCTGGACTACATTAGAAATTTTTGGAATTGATCAGTTAACTAACTTATATTGTCAAGTAGATTGAGTAAACATCCAGGTGAACAATTCGGATGATCTAGTCCAGTCAATCAGCATGACTTTCCATTTGATTGTTTGGGTTGGTCCTGTCTAATTGAATGACTAGATTTTCTAGCTGATTGATTTCATTTCTAGATAGTTTATTATTTCACTAATTCATTACCTAAACCTTTAAATAACCAATTTTACTTGTGTCCATGAATATACTCATCTTCAGGGTGCATCCTATGTGTGTTATGCTATAGGTCCCACATCATATTGGTAGTGATGTTTATAATCAAATTATGAGTTCACAAGTAGTTGGAGATATCTAGAAATACATGATTGTCACCAAGTAATTGGATAAGTTAAAGAACAACTTCAACCTTGTATTGTGATTAGCGTTACACTAACCATATAACCCATTTTCCTCTTATATCCACATTAAATTAGAGGCATGCAATCATCTTCCTCTTAATGTACAATCTTTGTTCCTTGATAAAGAGTAGATCATTGGATATTCATATGAGGTCAATATCAAGTATTAACTCACATGAGCATGGCAATGAATCCCATAGTCTCACACGTCAAGTGGGAAGGATATCACTCCAATAATAGGGACTACATCACTCATAATAATCCACATGTGTCATAGTGCACCCAAGGTGTACTTGTATGGAAAGCCTTATTAAGGTCATTTGGAGTAGTTTTACAATACCTAAAACATCTTATGATCATTTTACTAACTTAAGATCTAAGGATACAATCACCACTATTACATTGAGATATATTGTAACTGCCATTTTTATCTTCCATGTATCAAACTCGAAGTCGTTATGTGAAACACACTAAAATTTGGGCTACAAGTCATAATTTTCCCAAACTTGCTATCATCTACAGATTGGTAGTCTATTTTAAGTTTTACTTTGTTATTTTATTCAAATAAGCAACGCATGATTGACATTGCTATTGAGGAGGAACATAGGAAACACATATTATGTATTTTGATACTTGTTAGTCACCATGGTAAAATAATTGTGCTTAAATAAGCTCAAACTCACCTTCTAAATTATATTTTCAAATATATCCATTAATGTTACTTAATGACGCATTCAACTACCAGCTAGTGAAATGCTAAGTAATTGGGCCTAGTATATTGATTTCGTATTAATTATAGTTTTATATATTATTTATTGAGTGGTTTATGGTATAAGATTTGATATGAAATACGAGAATTTGAATTAAAAAATTAGTAATTATATTATTTGATTTAGTAATTAGACACATGGCCAAATTTTCATTAAAATAGGACTTATGGTTTTTAAGTTAGAAAAGAAAAGAATTAGTTAGAAAATACCACACTTGATGATAATGAATTTCGTATTTATTAGAAATACTAGAAACACAGAAGACACCATCTCATCTTCCTTGATGTCATGAAATACTAAGTAATTGGGCCTAGTATATTGATTTCGTATTAATTATAATTTTATATATTATTTATTGAGTAATTTATGGTATAAGATTTAATATAAAATATAGGTATTTGAAGAAGAAAAATGAGTAATTATATTATTTCATTTAGTAATTAGACACATGGCCAAATTTTCATTAAAATAGGACTTATGGTTTGTAAGTTAAAAAAGAAATGAATTGGTTAGAAAATAACACACTTGATGATAATGAATTTCATATTTATTGGAAATACTAGAAACACAGATGACACCATCTCATCTTCCCTAATGTCATAGAAGCTTGTTACACATAACTACAACAATGATCTTCTCGCACCTTGTGTAACCCTAGAACTGCATTGACTTGACACCCCTCTGAATCAACCTCCTCTACTTTATGATGTATTGCAAATTATTTTTAACCCTATCAATATAAGAAAAGAGGAAAGTAACACATTGAGCATCATCCTCTATATCTTGATGCTAACATGGACCTAGTTCACTAACTATCATTCTTTCTCCTTCCTCCTAGTCCTAATGTCTTCTAGGATACAACCTATATGCCCTATCCAATTTCCTACCTCATCCACAATAAGGTAGCCTCACATGAATACCCTTTTATAACTCCATAGCTCTAAAACCACTCTAACTCCTCCTATTCGTAATAGTGCACAACACCCGCAAACCTAGGTTTTCATCCACCCTAACAACATGAAATTCTCTTACATATAATCCCATAAACCTTACACCATGCATGTCATTTCCTTCCTACCATTGGTTCAAATAGGAGATGGAGGATTTCAAAATCAACTAGAACATCATTCCTCCACTTGTTATGCAACCTAGCCCAGCCACCTTTTCCTAAACCTCATGTCCAGTAGTCTAATGACAACCTCGACACAGAGAGCTCAACCACTAGAGTTCATGAACACCACAATCCATGACACAGCCCTTGACCTTCCTTGATCCCCTAAACTCCATGGTAGTCTTGAAGACAACAACTTACAGCCTTACCCCTTCCTCAAGAATGAGTCCATGCTTGAAGATCCAACTCCCGACATCCCATCAGTAGTTATATTCAACTTTGATAACCTCTTCTTTCTCCTTCAGCAAGATCCCAGGCCATGGATGCATTGTTAATGTGACACCTGCAATAGAATTGTCATCACAGAATAACTACAACTAACTTGAGATTTGAATTTAATAAGTTGACAACACCATATGATGATCATGTGTGGGTGATCAACATCTATTCAAAATTCCTTGATGTTAGGAACACCTCCAACAACATCCAAAGAGACCTAGTGTTGGGGTTACAACTTGGAATCCACCCTTGTCATTGTGACCAATCGATAATTGAATTTTGAGATCAATTCCTTTGTAGTAATTGTGGTGAGTTTGCAATACCCCTGTAGCAATTCTGAAAGGATGTTAATCATGGTAAGGATAATAAGAGTGTATATATTATTTTTATTTCAAACTAAATTTCTCAGTCAACTATTCCTATGGTATATATAATATACATATTGGAATATTAACATGTACAAGTAGAAGTCTACAAACACATGTAGGATTACACTTAACACTAAAATGATGAAAAGTAAATGTGATGATAATTAAGGTATCAACGATATAATTTTGTGGATCTCACATATTTAAAAGACACTTTAACCTAGAAACCATGTGAATATGATAGTAGGTACATATATGTAACATGGGAAAAAGGTATTAAGCAATTATTACATTACATGTATAAAAAATACTAATGATGGTATTATGTGACTATCAGTAAGATGATTGTGACTCTAGTAACACAATATGAATCTATTTGATCTTAATGAGAAGTTAAATAAACAATGAGAACTAATTATGGTCTTTATGCATGAATGGCAAAAGGGAAACTTTACATAAGATAAACATGATGGGCTAAATAAATGAAATTCATTAAAATATACTTTTATAAGAGATAAAACCCTAGAAAAATATTAAGAAATCTTGGAGAACTAGTTGTAATATATGTAAGAACTAATTGTAATATATGTATCACTTGGATTGCAATGGTCATACTCCTTTTTAAATAGATATTTATATGAAAATAATATTGTGGGACCTTTATCACATGGATATTTCCTAAAATGATAAATACCCTACATGCATTGAATGAAGGAATAAATAATCATTACTAAATTTATCTGTAAAAAATAAGTAGAAAGAATATAGGTTTCAATGACTAATAAAGATAAATGAACAAGTAAAATTTAGTATAGGTGTAATCCAATTAACATATTTGATTTCCTTGGATGAGAAAGAAAAATATTAAATCTAAAATATTGTACAAATAATTGATTTCAAGCCTAGTGATAACCCCATTGTATTATACCTTGTATATTCATCTCTTTGGAGCCTTTATTAGTTGTAAAAACAATGGAATCTTTAAATTTTTAAGTACTAAATTCTCTTATATTGTTGAGTTATTCATTTCCCTCTTCAATTTCATGCATATAATATTATCGAGAGGTGATCCCAAATTGTAAGCCTTAACTTTCCAATCTTGAAGGTTACCACAACTATTTCAAATATAGAAGGTTGTTAAATGTTGGATATTGAATATTGAAATTGTCATTGAAGTTTATCTATTGGGTTTTTTATTCCCTTGGTGGCTTAGGCCCCTTTTAGAGCTTTTACCTACAATGTATATGCAATGGATAGGGATAGTTGTCCCCAAGTATAGTGGTAATATCTGATAGTTTCGTTCTCTCCTATAGTGTGAGAATACAAGGCACTTAGCCATAGAAAAGATATGATATGAAGGTTCCTAACTTGAAATGTTTGATATTTAGAAATCTCTAGAAATATTGATATTCTCAAATCATATAGCAAATATTAAAATAGTTGATATCTTGTTGCATAATTTCAAATAGATCAATAATATGGATTTATTATTAGCAATTATCATAATAGGGTTATATTAACATTAAGAACATTCCTTTATTACATCAAAATGCAAGGAATATAGATATGATTAACACTCATCATATTCATAATGCACATGTTTAGCATAAGAAAGTATCAACCATGTGAATATGATAACCACCAATTAACACATTAAGGTTATGATCATGTTAAGGAGGTTTTTCCATCATCATTCCATCATATAAGAATGTTAAACATGAATACTCATCTTTATCTATTTTCATTAGAGTTAGGTTCCACATGATAAATTATATCAATGTTACTAATAAGCACTTATACCCAAACCCTAACTCACGGCATCCCCATTGGATCATGATTGCATAAGGTGAAGCATCACCATCACATTCCATACTATTCTCAAGTATGAACCCACACATAAATCATGGTGTAACCATCAACTTATAGCATACTAGGGTTTCAACAACAGTAACAGAGTATTTCATGATTGTATTAGTCATTCAAGGACTATTCATACCCAATTACCATTATTTAGTTATATTAAAGCTAGGTATAACAAGCTATACCTCATTAGGGTTACATATCAACACAATATGGTTATCATCCCTTCTATTCATATGAGTGAATAGGTAAGACTACCTTATTAAGGGTAACCCTCCATTTGTTCCATCATCATTCAACCCATATCACCATATCACAATGTCACCTAGAACCATTGGATGTTAAATAGGTAAGACCATTGATTGTTTACATAAGTAAACACCTTGGATAAACCACCTATGAAGTCCTTGATTTTTTGTCTATAAAGAGTCACCATCTAACCCTAGACATCCCTTGATTAACAACACAAAAAGTTCCATTAAGAGTAGGGTAAAACCCACAATCGATTGTTCAGTTAAAACAAGCCATCCATGGTCAACATGTAAGCTCCTTAAGTTGATCATATAAAGGAAACCATATAAATCACATTATTAGGACTAACATATTACAATAGCCATCATTCCACTTTATTGGAGGAATAAACATTAGATCTTGACCATTGGGTCAAGTTCATATGTTAAAACCATCAATTGCAGTATAGGATCGACCATTGCATCAAGTGACCCAAGAAACCATTAATATAAGGCTTAATTGATGCTACAACTACAATGCTTAACTCACCATAGGTTGTAGATACCTGATCCACCATCATTAGTGACCATTAAATCACCATAGGTTGTTAGATCAACACTATATTCATTAATCAACATCAAATATTAAGCTAATGTCATCATTAATTGATAACATCAGTAGGGTACTTAAATGTTGATCATTAAACTTCTAATTGATCCAAAACCTGACCTAAGGGGTGACCATAGGTTGTCACCGTCATTTGAAACCCTTGATCTCGACCATCAGTTATCATGAAGACAACACCATAGGATTGTTGAAATGGTACCATCATCGGGTCATGGGTTAATAGAAGAAATCAACTTTAAACCCTAAAATTGACCATTAGCTGATAGGTGATTAGCACCATAGGTTGTCAAGCCAACCTGATCCAAGTCATATTATACCTTAGTAATAATGTACACATGATCACAGGTTCATCTAGAACTGAAATTAGAATAGGTAACATCATAAAAATCAAAATCCAAGTCAAGCATAGCTTTTTAGTGCATGAATCATCATTTTCAAGCAAAAACATGATCTAGAAAGCTTATGGTAAGCAATAAACGTGGTGCAAGTTATAAAACGTGCCTATAATGAGAAAGAAAAAAACCCCCACACAGAAGAAAACTCGAGCAGGTAGGGTAGAAAATCCAAGAATAAGCTATGAATTCGTCCATCTAGCACCTTTCTTCATCAAATGAGCAAACCCTAAGCATATGGAGCAAGAAAGGTAGGGTTTTAGAGCTTTAGAGTAATTTCTACCATGGAATAGAAAGGTTACGACTTGGAGAGAGCTAGGAGGAAGGATAACAAAGAAATAAATGGAGGAAAGAAGGGAATTCTTACTCTTTTAGGTCAAGATCACTAGAAGGAAGCTTTTTTAACCCTAAAATGAAGTCAATTGCAACCCTACATCCTTTTTCCTAGAAAATCCCCACTTTCTTCTTCCTTGGACAGAACAATTCGCAGAAGCATAGAGGGAGAACGGGGTTGGGAGAAGGAGGGAAGTGGTGGAGAGAATATGGCTCGTTTTGGTGCTTGGGGATAAGTATATGAAACTTCAAGATAAAGAAAAAGAAAAAGTTGAAGTTCTAGTATCTATCCAAGTGTCCATGGCCTTAATTTATTAAGAATATACAAGCACACACACAATAAGCTCCCCCACCATGTGTATAGACCTTCTTAACTTTCCTTTGTCAAATTTCCCAGCCAATCAAATAATTCATTGGTTGATAGCTACTAAAGGTATCTCATCCGTGAAGGGGTAAACCCTAAAATACCCTTGGAGAAAACACCTTCAAACCAAGGTTTAAATAGGTGACCCATGTATCAACAAGCTCAAGCATGATGATAGAATATTAAAGGAATATAATGCAAGTGATAAATTGCAAAGAACTCCTCTCAATTGGGTAAATTATAGAAAAGTCCAAAATGTGCATAAAATTGCATAACTTGCTCAAACAATGTCCAAATTGGACAAAATTTAAAAATTAAGCTTGTCTTATGATTTCAAATCATATTACAAGGTTATATCAGGTTTATAAGAATTCAATTATGATAATTAAGCTCATTCAACTCCTTAAGTAAGTTTAGGGGCCTTACAACTATAAACCCCTAACAGGGATTTCGCCCCCGAAATCCATGGTAAACAAAGATGGGTACTTCATATGCACCTCATCCTATTACCTTCACATGGTTACTTGCATATCATGGTGATGTCACATCATTCATACATATCTCATATTGGGTCAACACAAAAACCCCCCACATAAGAAGACATTTGCAAATATTGAACATAGAAACTTATTATATCATTTGTACAACTCTAGTAGTAATGTTCAACTTTAAATTCTAGCTATCATTAAAAAATTATATCTATTATATCAACACATTACTCAAAAGTCATACTTTCTAGATTTTTACCAATCATGGCATGTGTCCCATACCATTCCTTGAAGCATTAAAAAAGGCAATGTATCCATCCTTTTTTTTGTATACACTGACACTAGAACTCTTGTCAATTCTTTTTTCGACATCAAAAGAAATGCTGACGTTGGCTGTTGCCATTCCATACAAGGAAACATCATTCCTAGTCAACCTTGTTAGGGGTGAAACAACAACACTATCTTCACCTTACTAGGATGTACACAACCTACTTAGAAGACATATCATGATCCCATAAATAAATTTAATCAACCCCATCTCACTCTTGTTCAACTTGTCTCGTAGCTATTGCTACTCTAATAATATCACTTGCAAAAATAATCCCCAATGCATTATCAAGTATGGGAATTTACACATCCACATAAAATAACGCATGTCTCATTATCCTAGTAGTCACCACAAGATGCACAACAAAAGAGGAAGCACATCTAAATCAAAATATGAGGGATGAGAACATCCAATAGTTATCATGTGGGGTCAGAGGACCCATAATCCATTATTCAAAAATCTCCACAAATAAGATGCATAAGAGTCCACATTTAATTCAATATCTTAAATTAGGATTTCACAAGGAATAAAATGAACAAGATATAAATAATATTGTAATAAGGATATCCAACAAGGTAAGATGATCACAAGATCAAAATCAACATAGAATCTATCACATGAAATAAATTATTAGAAGAGAGAGAGAGAAATTGTGTAGGCTAATTTGTCCATAGGACCAAGAGAAAGATAAAAAGAGGTGATTGCACAATATGATGAATTGAGAATGCAACATACCTCACATGAAGTCTACATATGTTCAAAGTCAAACCCTATTCCATCTCAGTCCACAAGCAACATATTGAAGGCATATATGAGATTAGGGTTAAGTTTACATTAATTATATAAACCCTAAAAATTGCCCTTTTATTATTAGTGAATTGTCTTATTAAAAAAACCATTTTATAGATTATGTTTACCTAAGTCCATACTATATTTTATTTTAATTTTTTGAGTTATAAATTATTATTAATTAATTTTAGAATATCTTACCAATTAATGAAATCCCTAAAAAATACATACATTTACTATATTGGACTTAGGTGATAAAACCGATACTCCTGGGTTGAGAATAATCCACCAATTCTTGAACATGTTTTCTTGTATTTTTCTACTTATGACTGATTTATAATGAATTTTGTAGTATGTGACCAATTAAGAAACTCAGAAAAGCCACATGTATAATTCATATCCTTTTAGATAGGAGGGGCTCAACTGAGCTGGCCCTATCAAATCTCGCCTTGTGGTGTGGTCCCTCAAAACAAAATGTGACACAAAAAGACAAGTAAAATCTGGAATAACCCTGGCTGAGGAACAGATTAATGAGTATACAAGGAGGGTGAACTAATAATCCACTAGAGCTCATCATTATTAGAAGAACAACCATGAATAGTAGTCATGGGTTTGGAATCCTGGATTGGAACTCTATACCCACACCACCTTAGCTCAAGGAAGAAATTCCAATTAGTCTGCAAGGACACAACAAGGATCGAGAGCTAAAACTCAAGTATATAAGAGGCAGGTACCTCCCTAAAGCCTATCTCCATTATGACAGAAGATGAAACTCATCAAGGGAACAAGGAAGACCAATTTGAGAATAAATGAGACCTTTGGAAGACCCAATACATTGAAAGAAACCTCACACACTAAAATAAGATGAAAAATGATCTTAGATTTGCACCATCATGGAATAGAATTGATTGCAGACCAAAGCAACTAGAAAAGGGGGAAACTAGAATTACTCAATAAAAAGATCAATAGAGGAATGAGATACCATTGAGTTACTATAGGGAACAGTTCTTTGGGATTTTCTAGGGTCAAAAGTCCCACCCCCAACTCAGGTTCCTCAATGTCAGTGGGTATAGTAGGGGAAACATGCTCAGGGTCAAACAAGGCCCAATCAATTCCATGAAATAGAACCTGGGGTCCCGATGGAGGTTGAGGAAGGGATTCCCAACAGTTTGAGGGTATAAGGAGGTGAGAAGATGGAAAGGAAGGAGGAAACCAAAGGGAAAATGGGAAGCATGGAACTGAGATGTAGAAATAGTGTAGAAACCACAAAACCCTAACATATATAGGGTATCCTGATGTGGAATGAATAAATGAAAGTAGAGGAGAAATATTCAGGGAAAAAGATGGAGTGTTGAGGGAGAAAGAGGTGAGATAGAATCGGGAGAATAAAGTCGTGTACAAATGAGGAAATGGGAAACTTGCCAAAGATTGAAGATAAGTCATGTGCATTTGATTTGGATCCAATGGCTCCAGTTCACATTCACATAAAGATTCCTGACATGATACAAAATAAAATTCTGACCATATTGAAATCTATGAAATGATTATATGCCTTGGGTAATAAGTATTTAAAATTAATGTTTCTTTCCTATTTTACTTGAGGGAACAAACAAATCTCAAATAAAGTCAAATTTGATACATAGGATAATTAGGACATGAAGAATCTGAATTTTTTATTTGCTTCCTCTTTTAGAATCATACATTATATTAATTATTATTTTGGATATTAGCTTATATTTTCTTTCATTATTTAGTTTAGGGTTCAAACATGGTTCAATTAATTTGGTTCCAAGCCTAATTTTGATACCTAGAACCCGGTTCTATAATTAATTTCCACTTTTGGTATTGTTTACTATTTCATTTAATATTTTTGACATTAAGTTATTTTTTCTTTCCTAAATGAAATTAGGATAGATAAGATTGTTCAATTATTATGAAAATTCACACATATACTAATTTTGGTATGTGTAATTTGAATTTGAGATTTATTTTCAATTTTAAATTCATTTAATAATTTTTTTAATACATTTTCCCATTTCTCATATTTTCTTCTCTGAATAAAATTGGGATAGTTATTATTGTTCAAATAAAGTGAAACTTGGCACCCAAGCTAATTGGGATCCAGGAACACATTTTTACAATTATATTTGGATTTTGTAATTTGACTTTGAGAGTTATTTCACCATTGTGGTCTAGGTAATTTATGTACATATATATTGATAATATTCAATCAGAGTCCCATTAGTTTCACTTTTTGTCAAAAGAGTTATATTTTATATAGATCCAAAAAAAATCTATATTTTACTTGTTTAATATATTTAGTTCATTGTTACACTTTAATGTAGGTGGTTGCACATGAATATTCCAATTGTTATTCTAATACATGATTTAAGTACATTATTTTTCTTATTTAAAAAATATGTGAATATTATTAACAAATGACATATATGTAACATATTTCATTATTTACTTACATGTTGAAACATAATTAAGTTATTATGTTAATATTAGTGTATTGTTACATGTGATGTTGATTATAGAATCTAATGCACATAATAGTTTGTAAGAATTAATAATATTCATTAAGGTATCACTTTATCTTTGTTTGGTAAAATATAAGGAGCTATACTTACTAATATCTTAGTTAGGGAATGGGTATTATTCTAGGTTTTGGTTCCTTACAAATATCCCTTCCCACTCCCTTGAAATGGACCTTTCATCCAACTCATTGCTACTACTAGAGATCAACAAGAAAACCATCAATTGATGACGGGGAGACTTCTTGAGGGTGAGACCTTGAAAGATCATTGATATTGGTTATTTTAAGCATTGGATCTAAGATTCTTGCCTAGTTTCTTACATTGTACATGTAAGATAATCTCCCCAAACCCTTTTTCTCATTGTTTTACCCTTCTATTCTCTACCAGACTAAGATTCATAGTTCTTCTATCTAGAAACTCGTGAACATGGTTAAAGAACTCTCTTTTCTTTTCTCTTTGCTTTAGATATACTTCATTCTTGAAGATAGGAGTTTTTTTAGCTTTTAGAGGAAATAGAACTTGGGTCCTTACTTCTCTTTTTCATGGTTCTTTGTTGTTTGGACGTTTTCTTCACCCTTGAGGGGAGTGTTGTAACTTTTGATGCATTTCTAGCCTACTTATGACATGCATAATGTTAATCTTGCTCTAAAATTACGTACTAGGATAAAAGATGGAAATAATACATGTTTATTCAAAGGTTTATATAGAGACTCAAAAATATTCAAAAATGTTTTTCTCATAACTTTATGTCCTATATAACCAATACAAAATTTAGAATGGGTTTACCTAGAAACTTAATATCACTATATTTACTTCATTTACTTTTTCTTATACCAACAAGCCCATGCAATACTAGAAAGTTAAATGATTTCATCAACATGAATGGAAAAACTCAATGTTAGATACTCCCACTTCACTTGTTCCTAATGTTTGGACCACTTTGAAATCCCTAATAGATTTTTCTTGATCACATCACTAGACATCCACTTCTAAATGTCTAACAGACACACAACTACCAAATTAGACCACCTTGCAATTGACCTCAACAATTAGTTCTTGTTGTGCCTAATAGAATTCATTTAGAGAGAGAAAGACTTTAGAAAAGAACTTTTGTAAATCTATGTGTCTTTCTACAAATCACTGACACAATATGGGATTTGGATTAAAAACTTCAATCTGGAAATGTTTTCTCATAATGTGGAATGTAAATACCTTAAAAAATATGCATAAAACTATTCACAAAAAACATAGCATATTATACTTGTGGATACTAGAAACAACTCAGATAATTTTGAGTTAAGAAATGGATTGTCTAAGAAATCCACCTGCTTCTACAAGATGAAATTCTCAAAGAAACAATCTAAAATCAAATGGATAAAGGAAGGTGATAGTAGCACACAAATTCTTAAATATGTAGTGTGAAGAAAAGAGGACTACAATCCATTCCCATACCATCTATATTTTGAATATACGTAATAGAGACATATCATTACCTACATTTTCAATACTTAAAACACACATTTAATTGTTAAGGCATTTTTCCTAGTACACAAAACCTCAATTTGGATATGTTATGCCCCAATAAAATCCTTAGAGTATATTACCAAACCCTTCATGCCAAGTAAAAAATTGATATGTGCAAACAATTTTGATAAGATAAGTTTCACACTCTATGTAATGACCCCGCCTCCTGGTAACCCCCAATTAAGAGAGACCGAAAGGGAAGAGCTGTTACCAATAATCCCGGATCAAAGGTTCGACAAATAATCAATAACAATTAATAAACTTTACCAACTAAGCTGAAAACTGGTAAGAAATAAGACTTTGCTTACCTTTTAAAAAATGGGATTTCTAAACTTCTATCCATGAAGATACTAATCTAACTAATCCTCCTGTGCACGTTAATTCTCATTTAATTCCGCATATGTCACTTTGTTGTTTGTTCTTTTCATTTGTACCTAAAACGCCGACAAACAAAATGTCGGTCAGCAAGAAGCTGGTATGTGGGGAAAACAATAATCACGCAACTATAATAACAATGTAATCATGCAATTAATCATTTAACAATCAAGATTTCATTTTAATCCATACAACTCAATCCATACATATTCCCAACTCTGTGTTGTCCCTGCGGTGGACTTATATAATACCTCTATAAAGGTAGAGTCGCATGGCACTACTCGAGGTAGCCCAATATCTAACTCAATGTGACTTGATGGTCCTACCTCAATGGTAGCCATGTACTAAGTCATCCATAGACCTGATGGACCTACCCAATAGGTATCCATGTACTAGGTCTTCCTCTGACCTGATGGACCTACCCATAGGCAACCATGTACTAGGTCAACTATACTGCCACAGAGAGAATCAGGATCTGAGCTTGTAGGCATATATCCTTTGTGATAGTCATAGCCACATTATAGTTTGCATGAACTAAATTCATCCAACGGTTTATTTCAAGTCATCGGTGAAAATCTCGGAAAACCTCGGAAATCTATCTCGAGATATTCATAAGCGTAACCACATACCTGTCAAGCTGTTTTTGGAATGTAGACTTAGTCCAACAATCAAGTAATCCAAAGTAAATCAAGCAAGCACATTTCAATCCTGAAATATTCATCCAATATTTTCTATCATCGATCATGGTACACAAATCTAATAGTCCTAATCATGCCTTAGAGTTACTAGCCCTTCTAGGGTTTTACTCATAATTAGGGTTTCTCTTCCTTTTTACCACTTTTACTTTATTTTTATCAAAATATCCATCAAACCCTAATTATTCCATTTTATTTTCCATTAAGATCTTAAGATCAGATTTGTATCACAAAACCCTAATTTTTGGATTACTATATCTTTTCTTCCCTTTTTCCATACCTTAGGGTTTTTAGGGGTATTAATTACATTATTAGGTTTAAAACCCTAATTCTTGCAATTTCCTCTTTAAAATAAATCAAAATTCAACTTTATCACTAAATAAGTCAATAATGATCGAATTTACTCACTTGCAAGATTAAATATATCTTTTATCAACATTTAGGGTTTCTAACCACAATTAATATTTTTCCCATCCATTTATACACTTTTACAAAACAATACTGATTTAGGTTCCCAAACCATTTTTAATGCATCCCTCGTATTTTTCTGATCATTTTTCATGTATTAACCTCCCTCATCCGAGTTTTCTAGCTCAAGATATAATTTTTGTAAAGAAAACCTTTTTATTTGATTTATTGGCAAATTCTGGAAAAACACAGATCGTTAGATCGATGGTCCGTTGGTCCACTCGGGATCCAATGACCAAGGTCACACACGTCTAATTCTTTTTTGTTTTAAGTAACGAGAGACGGTTTTGCCCTAACCTTTATTCACTAGCGCCAGGGACAGGGAGGTCTTTTCCTCCCTTCTTCTTCAACCTCGCAAAGGACTTCGCACTCAGCTATGATCCAGGCTCCTAGCTTGGTCAACCCAGATGGTTGACTTCGAGATGCAACCCTTCCCAGCACTCGAGAAGGACACCACGACCTCCGCCCGGCTTCCCCGAACTGGACTAGGGTCTCAATTGCTCAGCCTCTTGCTCGAGCTTCTCGCACGGCGGAGCTCTTCTCCGGTGAGGCCTGCTGCTAAAACGAGGGGGAAGACCGTGGTCTCTGACCAAATTGATCGCATTGAAAGAACTGCCTTAGGGGTCTGAGCATACGGGTTTGATTTTTTGGAGTGCAGGTACCGCGGTGTACACCCTCCTATATATAGGGTGTTCATCGCCTTCCCTATGAATTGGGAATTCCAGTTCTTTCCACGAAACCCCCAAAACTCAGGGTTGGTCGATCCGTCTAGGACTCCTGATCCTGATGGGCAAGTTTCCAAAAGCACTCGTGCATTAAATCACGAGAAAGACTCCTTGGAAGATTCCCTCCCTTGTCTGCCAGTTTTCCTAACTTGTCGCGAGCTAGGAGATGAAAGAATTAACGTTGGATCTGAATCTGATGGTCCACAACGCGCATGGCATGCACATGGGATGGGCCCAAGATTTTCTATTCCAATTATAAATGTGACATTTTCCATAATCACAACACTTTAGGGAATGTTGTAAAAGCCATAACTCCCAAACCGAAGATCCAATTGCTCCCAAATTTTTAGGGAAAGTCCATCATGACTTAATATACCTCTCTTCCAAAATTGGGCTCATTATCTCAAAGGAAACGTTCCTTTTATTTAAGTGCATGATATCTCTCAATTATATACATCTTTCACCTATTTTCTCTTTCCTTTGCTACTAAATTATTATTTTGAGTTCCTTGAACCTTAAGAAACCTTAATGGCTCAAAAACCCATCCTGGGGAAAATACATTGACCTTTTATTTATCTTTTATCCTTTATTTTTCATTATCTTATTTATTTCTTATCGAAATATCTCTTTTTGAGGATTCCTCTTTATTTCTCTTTATTTCCCTTTCATTTTCCTCATTCGTATTCCTTTTAACATTAGGAATCCTTGGGATACAAAATTCCACCAAGGATAACTCAATTATTTCCCATATTTTAACATTGTTTTCAATTTCTTTCTTAATAAAGAAATACTTATTTGATCTTTTCTTTTCTTATTGCCTTTTCTTCACAATCTAGGACTCCTTGGCACACAAGGATCCTAAGAGGCACGAAATCCATCCTTGGATTACATTATTTTGCCTTCTAGAGGTTTCCACATATTTCTTTTCTCAAATTCTCAATTATTAATTAAAATTCCTTTTTATTGGGCCCAATAGCCAATAAAGCCCCTAAGCAACCAATCAAGGCTATTGTGAATGAAATACATTTATTCAAAACAAATCTTATCATTATTTGTTCAATTACCTTTAATATGAGAAATTACATTTCTCACCAATTGAACCCAAAAATTGGGGTTATAACACTCTAGGTGAATTTAGTATGTCATTGTACCACATTGCTAGGACATAATTAAACACATCATCACAAAAACTTTCACAATATCTATGATATTGACATTTTCTCCCCATAGCTTAGACTACTCAACATAATCTACAATATTCTCATGAATAAAGTGTATAACCTAGTAAAAATTAATCATTTTCTTTTGAAAAGTTTAATCAAAATATATACAATATTTTAACTTAAAATACTAACCAACATGCTCAAGTTTCATCTCAAATCCATCATCATTGCAAACCATAGGCATTTATTTCTTATCAAAGCATCTAAGATGATTAGATTATGGTCCATAATAGAAACCATCCATCATTTTCACCATAAGAAATGTACCCTTCTTGCATTAAATCCTAACCTTGAAAAGGTTGGACACAACATCATCTAGTTTTTTATGACAAGTTTATTTTAGTTTAAGAATAAGATACAAACCTCATTTGTGATTCACATATTACAAATATTTCAGCACCATTCTTACTTCAAGATTAAATTTGCAAAATATTTCATGTGTTAAATCAACACGATTATGGTTGACATGAAAGGTTTATCTCACATCCTAAAATGAAAATTAGAGACTTTACTCATTAAGATGAACAACCTTAGGTGCTCGGTATACAATCCTATCACTATTAAGATTACATAATATATGCAAATACATGTTTCGCAATTAAGATTATACACACACTCTAATTAGTTCAACCCTCACAAACCTTCATCCTATTTCATAAGTTGTACACTACTACCATAAACTGTTGAACTTCAGGTGGACGAGTTCCATAGAAATTTGTATGGGAACATTATGGACACTCAACAAGATCCACTTAACAAGATAGAGTACTATCAATAGGACCCAATGCCTTAGGTGGTTGTGTTGTTATAAACCTTAAGCTCAAATCACACATGGTGTTATGTAAACAACTAGTTGCACTCTACAAATGTCTTCATACGCCTTGGAGCAGGCTAGTTTTACACAAATATTACTAAAACTACATCATGGAAATTTTTCTACTTCTAATGTAGTACTTTTTTAGGATATCTTATGAAATATATGTATTTTGTATATAGTGAAATCGTTACACTCTTGCATCCTTGTCCTTTGTTTATATCCTTGGTACATCAAGGGTAGACTTATTAATGATAACACCTATCCCTACACATCTACAAGCCTAACTAAAAAATTGATGATGCCCTTACTCTTCTTCACTAATCTCATGAAAACTTTCTCAAAAGTTACCTCAAATATTTGGGGTTCAAAAATCAACATATTGATTTGATTATTGTAGAACTTCTACAACCTAAAGTGTTTATCAACATAAAATAAGTTTAGGATGATTACCTAACAGTTTTCCAAGCATATAACTTCTTCATTTATAAATGGCATAAAACTCTACAAGACAAAAAGAATTGGCATATCAAGTGTGCAATTAAATTCACTATTTTTTTGTCTTTTGATGCATGATAAATTGTTACGCTAGTGCAACATGGAAAAGTACATTGTCAAGGTACTTGTATATATTTTATCTACATGAACATTTTAGAACATGTTGCTTATCTTTTTATCTTTCCCTATAGCCTCATCCATTTGGAGACATGTCTAGAAAACATGTACAAAAAGGTCATCCACATGCTCCTTTATTTTGTGGGTTGCAATATCTAACAGTGGTGATATTGACAATCACTTTCATATGCTTACTTTTATGGTCACTTTGGTATATAACACACAATAAATTGTTCAAAAATTATAATAATTGTTCACCCTTCTTGCTCGACATTATCTGTTCAATGTTTAATACCAATCTCTTCTCCACCAACCCTTCTTATTCACCTATTTGATGTGGACTTATTTATGATAATTCCATCAGTACTCAATTATGAGTGCTTTGAGGGGACATCCTTGGGTCACCTCTTGTTAGATATGGATCTTATAGGGGGGGAAAGTCAGCCTCTAGCACAATCCTCTCTTCACCCCAATGTATATAATTACACACAGTTGTAGAAATTATGAGGACATAGAAACACATGGAACATGGTAATAGTTCAGGGGACACTATAGAGAGAGAAAGGTGTGCTGGAAAAGGGAAGTAAATCTTGGAGAGAGAATGTGTTTTTAGGAGAGAAAAACATTCGGAAGAGTGGTTTTTATAGAAATAGAGGATGAATATGAAAGAAAAGGAGATAGAAATTCGTGTGCGAGGAGAGGGAGTAATTTTGAGTAACTCCCCATTTTCATTATATATGAATGAGATTTGAATGATACTTCCATTTGTTTAGAAATTTTTACTTAATAGCGGCCACAACTTTCATTTGATCAAAGACATCATAGTATGTATTAGAGTTATTATTATAGTGTTTCATATATAAATGGACCCAAGTGTATTTTTCCCATTAGGGTTTGATCCATTGCTTGTAATAGTACTCTAACCTTTAAATGGGAGTAGGTTTTTATCCAGTCTAAAAAACTAATTAGCTTCCAATCATATGCACATGGTATCAGAGAAATACACTTTTAAGGAACCCTAAAATCTAGACACTCCCACCCGCCTTTTACATCTGCTCCTATGGTGCTTCCACCCTTTCGTTAGAGAAGAAAAAAATAATAGGAGAGATCTAGGCTAGCAGGTGGGTACCTTTTCTTCTCTAGGTCTCTCACAGACAGTCACTACCCATTCATGTAATCATAGAAGACCCTACCTATTTAGCCACATAGATATCTACCACAATATATTAGCCAAGAAGTGGAAACCCTCATAGGCCGTTTCTAATAGCAAAAAATCTGATGACATGAGCCTGAAAATCTAGTGGAAGTAAAATAATCATCAGAACCCTAGTAGCCTTCCTCCTTTTGTTTATCTAGTCAAGTTTTCTTCTACAAGAGCCTCAACACTGACCGGCCTCCCTGACGCTACACATCCAGATAAGTGCTAACTTTTTCCATCATCCTTAACTGCCTCTGGTAAAGGACTGACATCTCCTATCATTAGTCATCATTGTGTTATTTTCCAAGGACCGCCTTGGCCACAAGTTGAGTTTTGAGCCAACAACGACTCTAGGAAGTCACAAGTTGTTTTGTACACAACCATAAATTCAATCTCAGACACCCACCACCAACACATCACTAATCAGCCCCGCGCCCGACAACCTTTGATCATCTTCTGGAGTTGATTTCAACCAACCAACCTCCAATCATTAGCCACTACAACAACCATTCATCACATCATCAAATAACAACCAATGTACTAACCCAAAACTCCTTACCCTTCTTATTTGTGCATCAAAAAATAGGAGGTCCCATTATAATTTGCCAACTAATATGTCATGTTATCTACCAATTGTCATTGTATCCTATTTGCTTTGTAATTGTATTCTAAAATGCCAAGTATACCAATAGTACCATCAATACCAACACCCACACCCCTACACCATCTACCTTGATCATTGAAAAAATCATCTTCCACTTTACCTATTTTCAAAATTCATGCTTGATTCCTAACTAAAAATTATTATTAATCCTTTTTTTTTGGAAGGGGGGACTTTTCCCATGGTCCCTTGAAAGGGGTGGTCACCCCTCACTCCCTCCTACTAAGGGCAGTGGGAACCCATCAGTGGAGGGCCATGCCCCCCATACTCCAGATAGTACTACGATCAATTTACCAACATCCCTCTTGCCATTGTCCACCGACAACCACCATGTTATTCTTCATGGTTAGAGTGAGGAGGAGATATAGAGAGGGAATAGAAGATCACCATGTATACATGATGTTAGTTTCATCATATTCATCAATGTTTTTCTAACACATTCTATAATGCATCTTTTCTATAGCAGCGTGTCTCAAACACGATGCCAACCTGTTATAATACAATAGTCCTATACCAGTGCTCTTACTATTGTCCACCAACAACCCTATTGTTCTTCATCATTAGCTGAGGAGGAGATATAGAGAGAAAAAATAAGATCATCATGTTTACATGTCATTAGTTCTAACATATTCATCAATGTTTTGTTGACACATGCTATAATGCATCTTTTCGATAGCAGCATGTCTGAAACATGATGTCAGCCTATTATAATACAATATTCCTACATCAATTCTCTTATCCCAACTATCTTACATCATTTTTGTATTAGTGCTTCTTAAACAAACCTATTTTTACAAAAATAACTACCTCGACTTCTATATATATATGTATATATATAACATCATCTATTGTGCTCAACATCTTGTTAAAGTTTCAAAAAATAATTTATGATTTCTCATAATGGTTTTTCTATCATCAATTTGACTGGAATCCACTCTTATATTCATGTTTATGCACTAATCTTATCTTCACAAAGGGAGAAGACATGTTTGATGCCATGTCCCATTTTCTTCAATAGAGTATTTTTTATTATTGTGATGAAGTGAATTTTTCCAAATTTATGATCCAAACTACAATTATGCCCTTGTACTATCCAATGCCACTCAAATTGATCCCACTTCACCATTACTATGATATTTGAACATCTGTAACACCCAATTTGATAATGTGATGTTGAAATTAGATGCTGTGCACCTTGTGACATAAAAACCTAGCTTGAACTATATTGTTACTCAATTGATTTACTTGTAGACCAAACATGCACATATGAACCTCTGACATTTTCTATAGACTTGTAGGACTATTATCAAGCAATGGACAAAATCTCGTTTGATTTGAAGCTTACATATAAAATATATGAATTTGGCAATAAAATGCCCTAAATAACCCCATGCCTCAAAATACAATTTTCTACCCTATTATCTAGCCTAATCAGACTTGGATCCGGGTCCGACAATGATGCGTGACGGGTTATCTCTCTCACCCATCTATTTTAGAGTATCTCGCACACTATAGCATTGAGATATGAATGCCCATATCTCCCTCCCTACTAATTCTTGCTTCGTCATATTTGTTGCATCAGATACGAGTTCTTCACCTCTTTCCAATGAGCCCCAAAAACCACAGTAATGATTAGTATCTCGAGAATTCCTAAATCCCCTCTCAAGATCGACATGTTAAGACCCCCCTATGTAACCCTAGGACTCTTGGTGCCTACTTAAGGGCCTCAGGAGCTCCATGACCAACTCTTTAGCCCCACTGGTGCTCCAATTTCTCACCATCGGCCTCTGTGATCGCCACCCAGCTCCACCTCTACTCGCATGAATCTGAGAAGATAGCTCCCACCATTGATCGTGCCCTTCAAATTCCCTATAGACACATCATCGAGGAACCCCTCTGGATCTTCTTGACCCTTCTCTAGGATCTACAAAGTTCTATATCACTCCACCGACAAGACACCCCTACACCAACTACGCGGGAGCTCGCCAACGGGCATCCCATTACTTTGTCAGAGTAAGCAGAAGCCTAGGGATGCCACAGAGGATCATGATGAATATTGAACCCACATCCCTTCCTCTCTTATGATATATCCCTCAAACAATTCCTCCTTTCCACCTACTACTCGACAAATTGTGTTCTGCTTTGTTCATCATTGTGGCCATCAGATGTATGCTTAAACTCACTAGAATCTTATGAAACTAACTCATGCCCTATCTTCCACCTAGTGTGATCTCCTAGTCAGATAACATGTCCAATTTTTCTTTCTCTATTCTTCTGATGCGCTCCAATGTTGTGAGCAAAGATTGAGTCTTTGTTTGATCCAACATTCATTTTGCAAGATTGGTTATTATGCCCTCGCTTGGTCACGCATTGGAAATCATGAGCATAGGTATTTGCATCTTTTACACCATCGCACTGACTCCCTTTCAGCCAGTCCGTCTTGCGAGTCAGGGGGGATTTGTAGAGTTGGATGTCTTCCTAGATTTGTGAGGCGGCTGGCATAATTCCTTTTTCATATTTAATTTATTCATCTAGAATTTTTTTTATTGGCTAGTATTGTTAAATGCATAAAAATCAGCTCAAATGTCCAAATAATCACCAAAAATACCATGCTGCTCAGAAAAATGTGAACTTTCGTATGGAATCAATATCTTTCTATGTTAGAGTTTATTAGATCACTCTAAGACCTTAAATAGGGTTTGAGATGATGTTATAAACCCTAATCATTCTCAAGACTTGGTTTTTCTTTGATAAATGACCACAACAATTTATATTAGACTTTGATCATGTTTTGAATATTAGATCTCATCAATTATTTCTGGATCTTAATATTGTTTATCATGCCATATAAATGATTAATTGTCTAGTGATTATTAAATTTTATTATTGGAAAATTGATAATCATCCTGGTCTCTGTACTCATAGTAATTCTAGGATATATTGTGACCCCAAATGATCTTAATCATCCTTTTATGACCTAGATTGATCATGATCTTGATTTATGACAATAATGTACATATGCAATTGGGGTTTACCTTAATTTCCTATAAGACCTAGATGGATCATTCATCGTTGTTCATACTCTATACTAATATTGATGATGGAATTTTAAAATAATATGATGAATGATTTGTTGGGAAATTGGGGCGACAGATAAGGCAGAGGACATAAAAAAATGTAAAGCATGATTCACCTTAACAGCAAGATCACGTCAACAAAAATGCATCTAGGAAGGAAAGGTTGCAAGGTTATACCTGGTCTTGGAGAAAGTCCGGTGAAATTACCCTTATAGTAGCATCGTGCTTCTTCTTCAGGAAACAACTCACTCCTTCTTCAACAACATCACTCGAACAATCATCTCCATTGACCTACTAGTTTGGCAACCATGAACGGTAGTTGACAGAGTTATCCTAGCGATAGAAGCCTCTCCCCTCTAAAGAAATCAATGTGAAACACCAACAACTCCATATTTTGCTACCAAAGCCAACAAGAAGGAGTTGTCCCTTTTGAACGTCTCCGGCTAGAGTTGATACACTCTCCCACAACTATTTATCCCTTGATATCCCTCTCTTTATTGGGTAGGACTTGCTCGGGCTCTCTATTAGTTACCAAATACAGAGAGGACAATAATGGTCAGAGGAACTATTCTATTCTAATAAGCCCCCAATATCCCTCTATTAATAGGAGAGGTCAGGGTTAGGGTTCCCTGTCAATGTAGGAGTCAAAGGAGACGGATTCATGAATTTTCTAGAACATGCGCATGGTGAATCAGTTAGTTTTCATGCCCAATCGGTTGGTTCATGTGTGAACCATTCAGTTCATGAAGTTTCTTATTCTGACTCACATTGTTATTCAATGTACGATTAATGCATAACATGACGTCAACACCAATCCTTGATCCAATTGAATTGATCATTGAACTGGGCGGTTCATCCGATGAACTAGTGGGTTGGGACATGTAAACCAATCAGTTCACTATGTGAATCAGTCGTGTCACACCCTGGTTCATCCATTGAGCAGCCGATATTGATTCCAATTGACCTAACACTCCAACTAATCAGTTCAACACTTGAACCGGTCATTAGAGTCCAGTCAGTCAATTTTGAACTTTAGTTGTTTAATTAAATACCTAAACACCTTTAGTAATCAATCTAAACATAATTCATGAATAAACACCTTTAATCCAAGTGTATCCTATGTGTGTGACCCTATAGGTCCAAAACTACGTTGATAGTGAATGCCCATAACCAACTTATTACATCACAAGCAATGAGTGATATCTACCAACACATCATTGTTGCCCAAGTAATTTGGAGAGTTGGAGAACAACTTCAACCTACAATCCCTGATTAGTGTAATTGTGATTGTATAGTTCCTTTGTATTTGATATCTGAATTGAACTCGAGGCATGGAATCATAATCTTCTCAATGTTCAATCCATGTTCCTTGAACTACAGCATATATTCTGAGATGCATGTGAGCTCACATATCACATATTACGTCACATGTGTATGGCCATACATGTCTCAATATCACTTATCAAGAGGCCCTTGATATCATTCTCCTTTAGGAGGGAAAGATCCCATCTACATCACTCACACTCAATGTCAATGTGTCACAGTGCACCCAAGCACATCCTTTATGGAAACCCTTATATAGGATCACGGTGGATGATGTCACAGTACATGAATGACATGTGATGAATGTAGTGACTTTAGGTCTAAGAACCACATCACCACTTATCAGTATGAGAGTTGATTATGACTACCATTCCATGTTCTCCATGTATCACTCTCATTGTGGGTCTGTCTAATACACTATTCTCTAACATGCACTTGTGTGCTTGACTTGATATCACATATGATGACTAATGAATTTCTATCATCATTCAACACACACTCCAGTCTTATTTATTAGTTTTGTCTATTTTTCTTCCACAATAATATCCAACTAGGGACATAACAAGAATATATGTACTCTTAACATTTGTATGATCTCATTGTTCAAGTCACGTACTTGAAGACATATGTCAATGAGTAACATCATTCTTTAGACGTCTACTGTGTTTGTGTCATTATCTCATGCTGAGCCAAACATAATAGATGGAATTACCTTTATTATTATCAAATTAGGTATCTAATGCCACATTCTAATCATCATATGATCAGCTCTTTGGGCATACATACCAATAAACTCCCACTTGCACTTAGATCCAATCACTCACGAATCTTATTCCAAGTGATCTTAGCATATCCATCATGTTTCTTCTATGTGAGCGCTTTTATAGCAGGTTTAGCAACGTTTGCTTCAAGTCAGTATTTTTCAAGTTTCTCATCTCTTCGATGTGTGACATACACATGAGATGGAAGTATCGTATTATGCTATATGAGATTCCTTGCCTAACCAGTAGTTCCACTGTTGTCATCGATATTTCTATGGTGTCATCAATGGTTGGAACCTCCCATAAGTTGATCTATATGAACTTCTTGATCCATAAAGTATCCTCTGTTGTTCTCATAAAACAAATATACTCAACTTCTATTGTATATTTAAACAACTATCATTAGCTCAGAACCCTTTCTAGCTTAAAGTTCTTATTTAAGGACAAACATAATTTTGGATTGTGGTCATTAATTTTATTTGTCATTTTGGAAGCTTGCATCGGTGTAACCCTTTACACCGAACTCTGTCTTATTACCATAACCATGTAACCGATCTTTTTTGCACTTATCAAGCACTTAAGGATGTTCTTCATGGTAGTCCAGTGACTTTTACTAGTATTTGACACATACCCTCTCGTCATGTCCAATACATATGAGATTTCTAGATAGGAGTGTGTATGTATATGTATATGTATATGTATATATATATATATATATATATATGTGTGTGTGTGTGTGTGTGTGTGTGTTTGTGTGTGTGTATGTATGTATATATATAGGATATCCTCTCATCATGTCAAATACATGCGAGATAATGGGATGAGTATGTAACATTGAATATAGATCCAATTGTGAATCATATGGTATCTATCCATGTGTTCCTCTTTTTCACAGGAACTGAGACACTAGGATCTTGAGAGACCAACTACATGGAATTATGGACAAGTTTTTGCTCATTGAGTCTTGCATGTTGAACCCTTTAGCATATTTCCAATGTATGTGCTCTTTTATAGGTCAAAATCTTTCTATATCTATCTCTATAGATTTCAATTCCTATCACATAGGATGCTTCGCCTAAGCCCTTCATGGGGAAGGTAATTTCCTTTCCAATTTTAACATTTGTAACAAGGAAGTTACTCCCCATTATTATGTGGAATATAAATATTCTCCCACTAAATATTTTTTAATCACAATTTCCATCTTGATTCTTACTCTAGTCAAACCCTTTGATTGTCTTGTCAGATAGAAAATTCCATCTCTGAGATGCATGCTTCAATCTGCAAATTGGCCTTTGTATCTTACACACTTTATTTGCCATATTGGATTTATAAATCCTTTTGGTCATGTCACATACACATCCTCATAATTATTCTAGTCAAGTATTACGGTTTTAACATCCATATGTCAAATCTCATTGTCATACTAAGTTGCAATAGAAAGCATGATCCTGATGGAATTAACCATGGTAACTGGTGAAAGACTTCATCATGTTCAGCACCTTGAACTTGTTTGAAAACCTTTGCAACCAATCTACCCTTCCATGTAGGTCTTCTTCTCAAAGACCCAAATGCACCTATGAGTTTTACCTCTTCAAGTGGATCCACCAAGGTCATACCTTGTTGGTTTACATGGAGACCATCTTTGGATTTCATGGCCTCAAGCCATGCTTCAGATTCTGGTCCCTTAATAGCTTCTAGATAGGTAGTTGACTCATAATATGTGAACAATTCACCACCTTTTGAGCCATAAGATGTCATAATCATTCAAGCTCAAAGCGTGTTCTACTAGAACTACAAGTCTTGTGTGTTAGTTAAGGAACTTGAGTTTCCACAATAGCTTGTGATTCTCTTTGTTCCCACTGTACCTATTTAGGTTCAATGCTTTCTTATATGTCTCAAACATTTCGAGTTCTACTTTTACTCCCATTGATTCATTTGAAACTAAGTTCCTCTTCAAGAATACAACCATCCACATCAACAAATAACTTTTTTGTTGGATTGGGATAAGAGTAGTATTCGACAAAATGACATTTATGTGATTTTGGACAAAGCATTTTAAGAAACTATTTTCTTACATAATCTTTCAATCCTAATAAATATGAGAGACATATTAGGACACCTCTCATGCCATATCTGATATGGTGTCTTTTGAACCAATTTAGATGGTACATTGTTCAGTGTTATGCATATGCCCAAAAGAAATTTGAAAATCAGCTAGATTCATCGATAATCACACCATGAATAGCAAGGCATGATCCCTTCTTTCTGATACACTATCATGATATACTATCACTGTGTTTTAGGTGAAGTTCATCATGATACATTATCATGATCTCCCAGAAGGTTCTCAAACTCTTGGTTAAAATATTTCAACATCGATCACATTGAAGTATCTTAACAATTTTTCCAAGTTGATTACGTACTTCATTCATAATCTCCTTGAACACTTCAAGATATTCATACTTGTATTTCATTAAATACAAATTACAATATCTACTGATAGAATCAATAAATATAATGAAGTACTAGTAACTACATTTAGCATTTATTCTAAAAGGTCTTATGTACATTAGTATGTACTAGCCCTAATGGAATACTCATTCTCCCACCACATCTAGTGAAGATTATTTTGTCATATTTCCCAATAAATGAACTTGCATGTCGCTAATGGTTCAATAAGAAAAAGAGTCTAGATAACCATCATATGGATTCTAAAAATGCATATCTCATTTATCTGCTTTAGATGGAAATGCTATAGGTTATGAATGTTTGAGTCATAAATTCATTCAATATATGTGTTAAACACATTTGTCTTTACAATTATCAAGTATAGATTGTGAGACATAAGGGTTACTGCCATAAAAGATCTTATCTTTTAAGATGAAACATCAATTTATTCTTGTCCATGCAAGATACAAGATGTTATCATCAATGGCAGATACATAATAATAATTCAGTAATTCTATCACATGTCCCTGAATGATAGATTCCAACTGTAATAGCAGCAACTCTTTCATCCATATAATTATAGTTACTTCTTATAGGGTCCTAAAGTAGAGATCTCTATCTCTTTCTTCTTCCTTTATTCTTTTAAGTGAAAAGGATAGATTCCTTTTACACTTACCCATCTCCTTATCTTGAGTGTTGAAGACTTGGACTTTAGATTAGCTCAGAACTCTTCTTGGCCTTTTCCTTTTCCCTTGGACTCACTTCTGTTGGTCATCATCACAGATTTGTCCTTCTTCATTCTTGCTTTGGCATCCACATGCCAAATAGTTCTGATAGCAGTTTATCCAAGTTAATCAAGTAGTATCACTTGATAAACTGGTTGTATGATTCATACAATGAGTTGTATATTCATATCCGTAGTCAACTCTTGATTTATAAGAAATCCCAGTTAGTTTAGATGTTCCACATGTCCAATCATATTGAGCACATGAGGCTCTATTGATCTCCCTCTATCAGTTTTCACTCATATAACACTTGGGAGACATTATACCTTACTTTCTGTACATGATTCTTAAGATGTGTTATCATCTTGAGAATGTCCATATTTTTCATGCTGCTCATGCAACACATAGTTCATACAACATAGCATTAGGTACTCAATGTCTACGACATTATTGGCATGCTTCAAATAAGCATCCATTTCAGCCTTAGGCACGTTTGCAGCGGGTTCCTCTGGCTCTAGTCTTTCAAGGACAGAGCTTTCACTCGCTAGTGGGAATACTTCTCAAAGTCCTAAACCAGACGTGAAATATTATCCCATTTTGTTTTGTCCTTGTTAAGGACTTATCGTAATAATAACGTGTTTGTGTTTTCCATTAGTTTCTACAAAGAAATATTCTAAGTTTTTTTAAACATTTTTTTATTTTCTTGATTTGATAATTCAACGGTATTAATTAGGCATTTAATTAATTACTGCTCCCACTATTTTGTTCAGATTGATAAACCTCATGTATCAATTTAGAAGATCACAACATACAATATTCTAGTGATCCAAGATCCAAAATAAATCAACTATTACACGTCCAACGCCAGCGTCTATAGTCAATTATTAAGGTAGGCAACTTTTACCAATTGCATCATATGAAATTCTTTGATAGATGATATGTGCAACAATTTGCCATAGTCATTTACATGCCTCTGGTGCTTAATCTCATTAAGGACACACAGTTAAGCCTGACCAAAAGCCAACATGATAATAATGCACCCTTCTTGGTAGGCCCACATTATTACCATCACACTTTCATGAGATAGACAGTGCACCACCCTTGAGGTGCCCATACTTAGTCGACCAAGATTTTCATGTGTGTTGCATATGGAAAGCATCTAAGACTTAATATTATATTGAGGGATTTAATATATAAATAGATATACATATCCAATGACCACATACTTAGTACATATCATATACATGCTATAACCACAAATGAGAACATGCAATAATTAAAACACACAAGCAATAGTTACGGCGATACTATTGTAATTCCTTGGAGCCAAAAGGAATTACTAACACCTAGGGTCTACATCATATACAACTATTGTTGATGAAAATATGTGCTCGAACCAATCTAGGTTAATCGGTTCAACATATGAACTGGTCGAATCGTCTCTTGGCCGCTCAGTTGGACTCCTAAAATGGTCATCTGGTCTTCAGGTTCAAGTGACGTCTGGACTCCTCCAGCCGCTCAGTTGGGCTCCTAAAATGGTTGTCTGGTATTCAAGTTCAAGCGATGTCTAGACTCCTCCAGCCACTCGGTTGGGCTGCCAGTCGATCGATTCATCCTCCTGTTGTCTGGCCTCCTCGGTCCTCCAATCGATCAGTTCGTCCCATAGTCAGTCAACTCGTCTGGTGCAGAACGTCTTCTCACGAAGAAACATAAATTAAAACTATCTTATTTCTTATTATATTGTATAAGGGAAAACCCCAAGTTACATTTGAGGGGAAATAAGAAGAAGATCATTAATTTACATTTGGAAAGGAGAGAAAGGCTTGATATGCAAACTGAGATACAAATAAGAATAAACAACCACAACCATTCACACACAGATCTAGAGTTATTGGTCATAACCATGCTTCATATCCACCATCAAAATTATTTTAGGGCAACACATGTGAATTATATATATATATATATATATATATATATATATATATATATATATATATATATATATATATCTGTGTGTGTATAAGTTTGTGGAGTCATATGTGGAATTTAATCAGATATGCAACACTAGACAGTCATGTGAATTGTGTGTATGTGTATATATATATATACATACATATATATAAGCATATATATGTATATATATACATATATATACATATATAGATATATATGTATATATATATGTATCTATATATATATATATAAGTTTTTGGAGTCTTCTATGGAATTTGATCGGATATGCAACACTAGACAGTTTAATATTTGCATTGTATTCTATAAAATAAATTTGATTGTATCAATTTAAATCTAGATACACCATAAAATAACATGGCTCTGATATCGCTTTTGGGAAATCGGGATGACACATAAGGCAGCAGAAACAAAAATAATAATTAAAGCATGATTCCCCTTAATAGCAAGATCGTGTCAACAACAATGTATCTAGGAAGGAAAGGTTGCAATGTTATACCTGGTCCAGGAGAAACTCCAGTGACATTACCGTTGCAGTAGCATCATGCTTCTTCTTTAGGAAACAACTCACTCCTTCTTCAGTAATATCACTTGAATAGTTGTCTCCATCGGTCTCCTGGTCTGGACACTATGGACGGTGGTTGACAAAATTCTCATAGCGACAGAAGCCTCCCGCCTCTAGAGAAGTCCACACAGACCGATGGGAACTCCACATTATGCTACCATAGCCAATAGGAAGGAGGTATCACTTTTGAACATCAATGTGCTAGAGTTGATACACTTTCCCAAAATTATCTCTCCCTTTCTATCTCTCCCTTTATCGAGTAGAAATTGCTTAGGCTCTCTATTGGTTACCACTTGTTTAATTGAATACCTAAACACCTTTAGTAATCAATCTAAACACAATTCATGAATAAATTCCTTTAATCCAAGTCTATCCTATGTGTGTGACCCTATAGGTCCAAAATTATGTTGACAGTGAATGCCCATAACCAACTTATAGAATCACAAGCAATCAACGGTATCTAGAAACACATCATTGCTATCCAAGTAATTTGAAGAGTTGGAGAACAACTTCAACCTACAATATGTAATCAGTGTAACCGTGATCATATAGTTCCTCTGTCTTTGATATCCAGATTGAACTCGAGGCGTTGAATTGTCATCTTCTCAATGTTCAATCAATGTTCCTTAAACTAGAGCATATTGTTTGAGATGTGCATGAGCTCACATATCACATATTAAGTCACATGAGTGTGGCCATACATTTCTCAGTCTCGCTTATTAAGAGGCCCTAACTGTCATTCTCCTGTAGGATGGACAAGTCCCATCTACATCACTCACACTCAATCCCCATGTGTCACAATGCACCCGAGTACCACCTTTATGGAAACCCTTATCCAGGATCATGGTGGATGTTGTCAAAGTACATGAATGACATGTGATGCATGTAGTGACTTCAGGTCTAAGAACCACATCACCACTTATCACTATGAGAGCCGATTCTGGCTATCATTACATGGTCTGCATGTATCACTCTCATGGTGAGTCTGTCTGATACACTATTCTCTAACATGTACCTATGTGGTTGACTTGATGTCACATATCATGACTAATGAGATTTTGTCATCAATCAACACACACTCTAGTCTAATGTATTACTATTGTCTATTTTTCTTCCACAATAATATCTGACTAGGGACATAACAAGAATGTATGTAGTCTTAACATTCGTATGATCTCATTGTTCAAGTCACGTACTTGAAGACATACGTCATTGAGTAACATCATTCTTTAAACATCTATTGTGTTTGTGTCATCATCTCATGCTGAGACAAACATAATAGACATAATTACCTTTATTATTATCAAATCAAGTATGTAACGCCACATTTCAATCATCATATGATTGGCTCTCTTCATACCAACATGATCACATTAGGGACAAATTAGGAATTAAGAACCCTAATCATGAAATAATGACATATTACTTGTATTTTTTCAAAGATAATGACAAATGATTTATATCTTGCAACCTAGGATCTGATTTGGACTCTTAGATCAATATCGGGAATTGAAAATATTTAGTTTTTTACTCCAAGAGGTACACTTTTATATTAATTCCTTTTTAAATAGACTAGTGATATTGAATGATAATCTTGTGTGTACTTTTGTTGAAAATCTTGGTAATGTATTTGTTTGAGCTACAATGTTCCCTACTAAGTAATCTTTTGATTTGTATATGTATTCCTTTTTTTATTTATGAGAGAACCCACCCCTGGAAGGGCCACCACTACACCCACCCCAACATGATAAACTCTAGGGGCCTAAGAGGGTGTGGTTTGGATACCCCCTCCTACATCCAATGAACATGAAATGTCATTAGTAGAGAGCCTTTCGGTGTGATTCAAACCTAGGTCCTTCATTGGATCTTTCCGAGCTCTTACCAACATGTGTTTGTATTCTTGAAAATTCCAAAACATAAATACTAACACCCCTTATGACTACCTGTAATAGTGATATTGATATTGGGTACAAGCGACCTCCTCATATTGGAGGGTGGATCATGTACCACATGGTAACCTCCCCCATCCCATTTGGGAAATGGAGCCATATGTATATGTATGCATGTTGTTCAACATAATGGGAAATATAATTGCTTGAAATAAAGATGACTTTTAATATTGCATTGAATATTGTACTTATAAGTCCTACAAAGTACAACATTTTGATGTAAATGTTACAATTGTTCAAGTTGTTGTTTTCAAATTGTACTGATACATTTTCTTTGATTGCGCCTTGATTTACCTAGTTTTAGGCATGTAGATTTGAAGACTTAATACATGTTGATCTACTATACTCTTGCCAATATCTGCCAGAATGAAGAATTCTTACCACATGGGGATTAGATGTAACTAAGATATAGTTTCCATCTTGTATTTCTCTCACCTTGTAATATTTTCTTTTCTCATTGCCTTTGAGCACCTGATGTAATAAATGTTTTTTTTTCAATAATAGAATGTTATTTCTTTTTGCATATAATGTGTGTGTGATTTTTTGGCAACTCAGAGACGGGCACTCTAATCCCCTTAACACTTCCTACCCATGGTAGTTTAATTGAGATTAGGGTAAGAACGGTTCCATGATAGTTGGTATCAGAACCACAACACACTTCCTATGCATTAATGAAACAATATTTGTACTCTCTAAATTGAAGGAAAATGCTAAAGTTCAGTATGATGAAATTGAGTGTCTAGAAAGAGCATAAGGGGTTCTAGAAGTGATTCCTCCTATCCATCTAGCTATGGTGGCTGAGGTTCCACTTCTCCACCTAGCCTTTCTGGATGTAGAAATGGACTAAAGGATTTTCTATAACCCTATAGAATCTTCTAGCATCTCATCTTTTCTTTAAGGACTACCTAATCCACCCAAGTAGATGATTATTTAGCCTTCTCATATCCTCATGTGGTTCTTCTATCATGACAATATACCACATGATTTCTAAATTATGGGTAGCTTATACATGAGGAAACTAAAATTCATTTGAAATCATGAAAGTCGATTAAGATGATGATGCCATGATATGTTGTAATTTGAAAACTTGATTTTGATTAATGAAATTAATCTTGAAAACAAGTACTAATATATGACCCTCATATCATGTAAACTCATTTTCACTAAATCTAGACTATACGCTCTTAAATGATAATAATCTTGATATGGTGATGAAGGTGGATTTATACCTTATACCACATGGTTGATTAAGTCGATGATGCCTTATTGTTGATTAAACCTCAAACATAGTTAAGCAAATATTCTCCCTATTTGATACACATAATGGTTATTCCATCAAATGATTAAGCCTTAGGACTCTCAAAATCATGATGTAAGACTTTGATATAAAAGGCACATTCCCTATTGACTATTATGCATGTTTGTAACCTCAATTATCAATGACATGGAAAATATTGATCTCATTTTTGCACAATTATTCTCTAATTCTTCAAGTTCCTGATCCAACTTATATATGTCCAAATTTTACCCTTACCTTGATTTTGAAATGAATGGAATTTAGTTATGATCCTAATCTTACAAAAATCTTGAGAAATGGATGTCCTATTATAATCTTAGATTTTGATCTCATAAGATTGTGGAATATGATTTGATCATTGATGCTCTCCCTAGTTGGATATGCACGATGTCTCATGATTAATGTAGACTAATGTTCTAGATTAGAGTGGTAGTGACTCATGACTCCCCTAACCTAGGTCACATCCCTATGACAATATCTAAATTTTTACCTTGTTGATAATTTGGAGTTTGGAAAGGTAACCTCTTTTACCTGATTTTGATTGCTTTACCTATGTCTCTAAAAGTTTAAATCCATGATAATATTGATACTCGATCTTGAATCTGGATTTAATGTTGATCTTGAAATATGACAATATTGACTATATCTTGTGGTGTACTTCTTAGAAAGACCTAGGTCTAGATCATTCATCAACCTTGAATACCATGATAATGAACTCAATATTAATATCTTGAAATTTTTCTCAATTGTTGTATATGGATGAATGATCACCCCACAGTCTAAAATAGGAATCTAAACCCTAGATTGAAAATTTTGGACCTAAATTTTTAATGTCCAAAAATCTTGATCTTGATATCAACTAACAAAGTTTTGACTAATGATTATCAATCTCAACAATAACATGACTCTTGTGATCACACAATTCAGATCTTGAGATCACCCTTGATATATGACTAGTGACTTTCATAATCCCAAATTTTGAAAATTTTGAAATGATGACGGCTTTGACTCTCTCAATTTATGACTTAGGGTTTAGCTCTCATAAGGACTAGGGTGAGACGTTCCATTGATTTTGAGTACAAAATCACGATATTGAAATTATGACGTTCGTCTTGAATTGTTGAAATATGAAATCTTGATCATGAATGTATAACCCAACCTAGCCCAATGCAGAAGCTAGGACCCTAAAATATTGAAATGCATGTTGTACTCTTGATTCAATAGCTCTATTTGTTTGACCTAAAATCTGATATCTCCAAATTTGTGATCAATAGGATGATCTGTCATGGTTTGTGAGTCATGCTATTATCATTCCTAATTGATGAACAATGTGACTATCATGTGACCTTGATTCTCGATTGCTCAATTATGAAATAGTGTTGATATAAAGTTAGCTCTGATATGAAACATAAAATCCTAATCTCGATTGATGGATTATTTGAATTTTGAGGACAAAATTCTATTTAAGGAGGGAAGGTTGTGATGAATAGATTTTTCCACATTTATGATCCAAATTACAATTGTGCCCTTACACTATCCAATGCCACACAAATTGATCCCAATTCATCATTCATGTGATATTTGAATGTGTGAGTCATCCAATTTGATAATGTGATGTCTAAATTAAATGGTGTGCACCTTGTGACATCAAAACCTAGTTTGAACTATATTGTTACTCAGCTGATTTATATGTGGACCAAACATTAGCATACAAACCTCAGAATTTTTCTATAGCCTTATAGAATTTTTATTAAGAAATGGCCAAAATTTGGTTTGATTTGAAGCTTGCATCGAAAAGATATGAAATTGGCAAGAAAATACCCTAAATAACCCCCAAAATACCATTTTCTATAATACTATCTAGCCTAACCAGACGTGGATCTAGATCTGACAACGACACACGTGGGGTCATCTCCCCTTCCCATTTACTGTGGAGTGTCTCAAGCATTGTAGTACTGAGACTCGAACGCCCATATATCCCTCCCTACTAATTCTTGTGTTGTCAAATTTGTTGCATAAGATTCAAGTTCTTCTCCTCTTTACAATGAGCCCCAAAAACCTCTATAAAGAGTAGTATCTCAAGAAATCCCAAATCCTCTCTCATGATTGACATGTCGAGACCCCCCCCCCCTCTACGCAACCCTAGGACTCGTTGTTACAACCCCGATTTTTGGGTTCTTTTGCTGAGAAATGTAGTTTCTCATATTAAAGATATTGGAACAAATAATGATATAATTTGTTTTGAATAAATGGATTTTTATTACAATAGCCTTGATGATTGTTTTGTGCGCTTTATTGGCTATTGGGCCCAATAACAAGGAAATTCAATTAATAAATGAATAATTGAGTTTTGAGAAAAGAGAGATGTGGAAACCTCTAGAAGGCAAAAGAATATAATCCAAAGGTGGATTTCGTGCCTCTTGGGTTCCTTGGGTCCCAAGAAGTCCAAAGTTGTATATAGAGTGCAATAAAAAAAGAAAAGATCAATTAAGTATTTCTTTATTAAGAAAAAATTGAGAACAATGGTAAAATGTGGAAAATAAACGAAAAGAGATACAATTCAGTTATCCTAAGTGGAATTTCGTATCCCAAGGATTCCTTGTAATAAAAGGAATACCAATGAGGAAAATAAAAGAAAAATAAAGAGGAAAGAAAGAGAAAATACCAAAATTATAAAATAAGAGGATAATGTGATACATTATTAATGAATTATGAAGTATTGTTAAAAAGAAAGTAATTTTCTATAAAGTAAAATAGGATTTCTTGCCATTGGGTTAGAAGTCAAGCAATGAAGAGAGTAGGTGAGAGGAATTTCGAATTCCTAATATCTAAAGAACAAAGAATATTAAATAGGTAAGTAGGAGAGAGAATCTTACTTCTCGTTGAAGGAATTGATTTCCTACTTGGAAAGGGACTCCTTGATTCGTGAATAGCGACCAAAGGCTTCTTTCCTCACCCTATATAAAGGGTAGACCCTCAGGATTGAGTTTCAGGGAAGTTCCATGCAATACACTCTCTCTTCCCTACCTTCTTCCTCCTTGTCTTTGTCTGTAAACCCTAGAAGAAGAAAGCAGCATGACCCTGGAGAAATGAGGTGCCTAGGTGGGTTGGCGATGGATCTGGACATGCCATGATGCCATAGGGAGGCCTAGCCAACGTCACCATGCTCTAAACGACGTTGCATAGCAGCCGTAGGGATGCACTTAACGACCGCAAGATGCAGCTCTGTCGACCCGTCCCGGCCATCCTAGCCACGGGAGGAAGCTTGAGCGAACGCGGTGGAGGACGTTGGAGGCAGAGCAGCAGTAGTCGATGACCTTTGGGTCTAGGAGAGGGGTGGAGAAGGCCCACCGGTCGCAGCTAGGGCGGCAGGTTGCGCCATCGCTAGGAGGAAGACGACTCGCGGGTCGTTGGAAAGTTCTACCCCTCTGCGGGCTAAAGAAGCAATCAACTTACCAAGGGTAGAAGCGTCTTTTGATTCTAATTCCTAAGCGGGTCGCGTGCATGGAAGGAGGTGACGTGTCAGCCTCTGATTGGTCCAAAAAGGTAAACCTTGCAAAATTCATAACTAAATATCGGTAGCTCGGATGGATACGCATAATATATGAATTTTGCTTAGAAAAATGAGAGGAACTCAATAAAAATATGTTTAGATGATAATTCATCTTAAAATTTGAAAAGTATTGTAAGTTATCAACTTTAACGAATTAAAGATTAAGAAACCCTATTTTGAAATGAATTATGTGTTTAATAGGGTTTAATGGATGATAAAAGTTGGTATTAATTTGTTAATGATAATAAGGAACATTAAGATCTAAAAGGATGAACTTTACAACTAATTAGTTTAATTTAGAGTTTCATGTGCAAAGACGTGCTTTAATGGGCCTTAAAACCCTAATATTGGTAAATGTGATTCTTATTGGCTTTAATTGATTAATTTCATGATTAAAGTTGAAATATGCTGAATCTAAGTTATTTAGAGTAAAAAAGTCCTTAATTATGGATAAATACCCTAAATGTAGTAATTAGGGTTTTCTCATGAATAAAAGGTAGAATTATGGCAAATCGAGTTCATATGTGATTAGACTATAATGAACTTTGAATTGATGATAAATGTGTATAATGATATTGTCATGGATTAAAAGGATAAAAATGGTAGCTTTTATATAAAAGAGGCTTAATGAATGTTTAATGGTGCCTTTAATCCAAAAATAGGATTACATGTTGTTAAGATAACCTTAATATTGAAGAATAGATAAGATAATTAGGGTTTATGGGTAATGGTACAAAATTAGGGTTTAGAATAATAAAAGATGAAGTGAAACCCTAATTGCAAAGGAAACCCTAAAATGGATACGGAAACCTTAGGAAGCAATTTCAAGTTGAATAGAAAGAATCTTGATAAAGTGTGTAGTAAATAGAGTACATGTGTTTTTCAGGATTCTTCATTGTGTGGTTGAACTACTTGCTTGGATGGATTTCTTGGTTGGAATTGATATTAGCTTGAGAAATCTACTGAACAGGTATGTGGTTACGTCTATGAATAATTACTTTAGTTTCACGACGATTCCTGAATGATTTTATTGGTTGCTTGAAAATAACTGTTGGATGCTTTTTATTTCATGCAACTATAAAGTGACTATGATTATCACCATAAATATACTGGATAGATCTGGGTCCACCTCTGTTGCTTTGAAAAGGCTAAAAAAGGGTAATCCTAGAGCAAGGTCTAGGTTACCATGAGTTAGAAATTGGGCTACCTACGTGTAGTGCCATGAGACTCTTTAGCATAACATGAGTTAAGGAGTGGTCTACCTAAGGGTAGTGCCATGTGACTCAACCCTAGAAACGGGTTCACCTGTTAGGTGGATCACGAGGGGTTTAATGGGGATCTACCATAAGGAAGGTAGTATCTAGGTCCACTACAGGGACAGCACAGAGGATAGGGTACTCATGGATCGTAGAGTTATATTTAAAACGTAACCTTGGTTATTAAATGATTAATCGAATCATTATGTTGTTAACATATTTACATGATTATTGTTTCCCCCACATACCAGCTTTGGCTGATCGATGTTTTGTTTGTCGGTGATTTAGGTACAAAATCCCAAATAGGGCAAATAGTAAAGTGGCACTTTGTGAATTCACAAATTAAAGAACAAGGAGGTTTTAGTTAGACTAGTTCAACTGTCAATAGAGGTTTAGAAATTCCAACTTTTCAAAGGTATGCAAAATTTTATTTATTACTGCTTTTTCAGTATAGATTGTTGAAATTTAATAATTGTTCTTGGTTAAATGTCGAACCTTTGATCCGGAAGTTATGGGTGTGGCTTCGACCTCTCGGTCTCCCTTAATTGGGGGTTACCGGAAGGTGGGGTCATAACATTTGGTATTAGAGTGTAGGTTCCTCACTTAACCATTAATAATTATTAAATTTTAGAAACTCCATAGAACCCAAGGGAGTTATTAGAGGATTATCCGAAAGATGGAGGTATCTAGAAAGGGATGACGATCGGGGGCTGGCAATATTTTCCTCCGCACCGCTAGTCGGAATACAAGGACTCCCGGATCTGTGTGACTACCTGGCCAAAGTCTTAGGGTATGATTGGAAGATACCTTTAGGATTTTCTCATCTTATTCATCCCTTCTCATCACAAATTCTGTTAAGGATCTTAAGGATTAGGGTTTTCTCTCTTCTCCTCACCCTCTTGAGGTATGAGTAAGGTTAATAAGGTCTAAGGAATCCTCCACCAAATTAACAAAAAAGTATGTAAATAAGATGTCATGGACATAAGCTTAATAGATTAAGTGCAAACTAAAGGATAGATACATGCTTAGGTCATATGACATAAGTTGTCATGCCCTCAGGAGAGACCTGAGGCTAGACCTTCTGGTCAGGAGGATTAGTAAAGAGAGTTAGTCTTGGAGGTAGAAATCTCCATTAAAAGTAGAGACCTGGCACATCCTCTGAGGATGATGTTAACCCTAACCCTAAGTGAAGGCTAGAGAGAGAGAGAGACAACATGATGAGTTAGATGTCATGGTAAACCAGGAATTTGGATAGACATGCCTTGGATGCCATATGAGCCATGATAGGTTGGATGACCGAGTACCTTTAGCAACCTAACCCTGGGAAGGGTCATGTTAGAGTGAAGGACAACTCCTTCAATGATGAGGTCAGTAAAGAACCTATGGAAACCTTATGGTCTTATATGGGCACCACATAATATGCACCCAGAGTACGTCAGTAGTACTAACAGTAGGCTAAAACCCTAGCTAGGAGAGTATGATGGATAGCTTATGAGATGAGCATAAAGGGCTAGGGATAACCTTGAGCAAACATAAGTTTGAGCTTGATCCTTCATGGAGAGAGTACCTCTAATAGTAAGGTTGGATGTGGAGTTAGCTCTAGAGAGAGAAAAAAGGACTCATACAAGAAGGTTGGAAGCCTAGACTCTGAGATATGAGGAACAGTGGGAAGTTGAGGATGATGCGACCTAAGTGGATGATAGGGTTGCCTCATGCTCGATCCCTGGAGGCTGATGATATATTGGTTGTCTTTATAGGAACCAACCCCTAGAGAGAGGATGAGGCTTTTGTCACCTATGTGCCTATGGTATAAGTGTTTACCTTCTGAGAAAAGAAGAAGAAGTTATGTATACCCTGGAGAGGTTTAGTGACAGGTTGTGGGGCCTTATGCCTTGTTGGTTGTCCTTGAGAAGGACTTCAATATGAAGTGTTGATCAAGCAGAAGGATCATGGAAAGTGCATACCCAATACATGCTTAATTAATGGCTAAAAGGTTGAGCATGCAGTTGGACACCCAAAACTGAACCTAGGGTTCCTAGGCCTAAGAGGGGAAGTAGTGTACCTGATGCTCATGATGAGATTTGAGTTTCTATATATGTGAGCATGGTACTCCACATGGTTAGAGGAAAGGGAAACCCCCTTATGTTTAAGGTGTGTTTGACAAACCCCTCACAGCTAAATTGATGACATGGGAAGGTATGATCTGGACCTAATGTTGAGGAATGAGAACAAGTATGACCTAGCATGGTTTAGTAGGTGGTCTTCTTGTGTTGTAGTAGCTTGCTAGGGTTAAGCATGCTTATGTGGATGTAAACTCTAGACAGAAGGACGTTTGTGACCTTTGTTATCAAGGTGTAGTTTCCTCCCATCCTGGGAGAGGGACCCTTTTGTAGGGTGTATACCGGTCTTGTTAGTTTAAGGTGACCTAAAGAGGTCTCATAGGATCTTGAGAAGCTAAGTGAAAAGTACATGGTATAATATGAACCTGTAGACCCATAGATATCCATCTCTAAGTGTATGTGGATGTGTTACCATGGAGGTAACCAGTATGGGGCCTGACCAAGGAAGGCAGGTCACCATGACCCCTATAAAAGGATGAAAGTCAGCCCATGAATGCAGAGAGAGATGATGAAGGCTTGGGTAAGGTTCTAAGTTGGACATGTACTATAATAGAATCCTAAGTCTATCCTAGGGTCAGGTAGGGATAAGACCGATGGAAGTAGGAGTTGCCTAATTCCCTAGTTGCACATGACCATAGGGTCGGGAGGTAACGACTATCATTGTCTGAGGGCCATGGGTTAGGAGATTGATCACCTTCATGTACTCATGGGACCCAAAGGGAATATGAGTAGGGCACTCTCTAGATGCATAAGGGAAGAGGGATGACCCCAAAAAGTTCCAGCACCCTATAGACCTAGAGGAGATGACCAAGGATTGTGTGTAAACCCAAGTAGGTTCAAGACCACTTTTCCATGGAAGTAACTTTGATATCTAGATGATTGTGATGTAGAGACATAAGTTACACGTTTCAACTTAGATTTGAAGGTGTACTGGCAATGTGGGATGTATCATCTCTACTCTTGGAACAGGAAGAACTTTGTGCTTGGACGGCCGCCAAATGCTTATTTCCTCTTGTTATGGGAGGGAGAGATGGGACAGTACGCATGCAATACACCAAGGATAAAAGATGATGCGAGTTGGAATGTTTCTACGAGGTATGAGGACAGAGATGATAACATACCTTGGTGGAGTGAATGATACATGGATGGTTTGCAAACAATAAAAGGAATAATGTTGTCATCTTATGAGGATGTTTTTATCATGAGATATGAGTCATACAAGGTTGAATTCAAAAACCAAGAGGATGAGCTCAGAGTTTTCTCGATGAAGATAGACTTAGAGTTCAAGTTCGAGATGATAAGTGAAATACATGGAAGTGTATGTCTTCAATGTTACCTAATACCTAAGGATGTGAAGTGTTAATGGATGCTCGGGTTAAGATATAGCCGCCTAGTTTAGATAGAGGCTAGAAGAGGTAGAGGTTGCTACGCTAACCCTAAGATCGAGAAGGAAAATATGTTTGGCTAACCTTCAGATATAACAAGATCTGTTGAATAAGTTAGTGGTTGTTTGGTTAGCCAGCCTGGGCCTTGATGCAATAAAAGGGTGGTCATAGAGCCTCAGATACACTTCTTTGGATAAGAAGGTGATAAAACCCTGATGAGAGTGATTAGGGTTTTTGAGGAATCAATCTTGAGGAATCATGACATGCAGGAGATCATGATACACCTTGGTACTACAAAGATAGTAAGTGATAGTAGTACTTTGGATGCTTAAGATGAAGTTGCATGGGGTATGTTGCCATGCAAGCCAGGAGGTGAAGGACGAATGCCAGTAACCCAGTGTGTTGATATAAAGGATAAAGTGTCCCCAAGAGGGAAAGGGAGTTCATCACTATGGATGTTAAAGTCTTCCCTAGACCAAGGAAGGTCAAGATGCAATATGGGTTATGGTAGATCCCCTTACCTAGATGACATGAGAAAGATAGAGTACTGTCAAGGGATAGATCGGGTTGAACTACATATGGGAGAGATGATTCAACTACACCATGATGTGAGTTCAAAAGTTCATGAGTATGACTTAAGGGTTCACTTCCATAAGGTGGAAGTAGGTACATGAAGAACTCGATGATAGTACAGTTTATCACCCCTAACTAATGGTTAGTATGATCCAGACTAAAAAGGGTCTGATGAGAGCATGTGTGCTCATTCAGGGTGATATCTAGAGATAGTTCTTATCCTATGAAAGACATGATGATAACCACCATAGCCAGTATCAGGATTTAGAGAAGCCTTGTAAGGGGGGTTGTGTCGGTCACCACTTCAGTAAGGTGATGTTGGTGAAATGACCACATGATGGTTAGAAAAGGACCACGGTGTGTGTAGATGAATTCGCTTTGATCGTGCAATGGTTTAAAGGAGCCTAGAGACGACAGGAGTCATGAGCGGATGCAAACTAGACTGACATGCAGTTCACTGCGGGAGAATATGTGACATGAAACTCTGACCCCTCTAAGTTACAGCTAAGAGAGCTAAGTCCCCGATGCATGGGTTCTTTTGTCATGGTTTGGTGGAGAAGGTTAAGTTTGATCTTATCCCTCAGGATAAAGTAATGTGTGATGAGTTCCATGTGTCCAATTTAGAGTACTATGTGAGGTACCCCGACCATGTGATGAGCAATGAACCTAGTGAGCCCCAAGGGAGGCTGAAATGGCCTGAGTCACCAGTGCAGTTTATAGACGCCAGAGTGAAAGAACTCAGAGAAAAGAATATGTGATGATAAAGGTTCTTGAGAAGTGCCATGGGTAAGGTGAAGCCACATAGGGGCCAATGATGGACATGGAAGAGTCTTATCCTGAATTGTTTGTTTTCTTGATGAAATTTTGAGGACAAAATTTCTATAAGAGGGGAAAGTTGTTACAACCCCGATTTTTGGGTTCTTTTGCTGAGAAATGTAATTTCTCATATTAAAGATATTGGAACAAATAATGTTATGATTTGTTTTGAATAAATGGATTTTTATTACAATAGCCTTGATGATTGTGTTGTGGGCTTTATTGGCTATTGGGCCCAATAATAAGGAAATTCAATTAATAAATGAATAATTGAGTTTTGAGAAAAGAGAGATGTGGAAACCTCTAGAAGCCAAAAGAATATAATCCAAAGGTGTATTTCGTGCCTCTTGAGTCCCAAGGAGTCCAAAGTTGTATATAGAGTGCAATAAGAAAAGAAAAGATCAATTAAGTATTTCTTTATTAAGAAAGAAATTGAGAACAATGGTAAAATGTGGAAAATAAGAGAAAAGAGATACAATTGAGTTATCCTAAGTGGAGTTTCGTATCACAAGGATTCCTTGTAATAAAAGGAATACCAATGAGGAAAATAAAAGAAAAATAAAGAGGAAAGAAAGAGAAAATACCAAAATTGTAAAATAAGAGGATAATGTGTTATATTATTAATGAATTATGAAGTATTGTTAAAAAGAAAGTAATTTTCTATTAAAGGAAAATAGGATTTCGTGCCATTGGGTTAGAAGTCAAGCAATAAAGAGAGTAGGTGAGAGGAATTTCGAATTCCTAATATCTAAAGAACAAAGAATATTAAAGAGGTAAGTAGGAGAGAGAATCTTGCTTCTCATTGAAGGAATTGATTTCCTACTTGGAAAGGGACTCCTTGATTTGTAAATAGTGACCTAAGGCTTCTTTCCTCACCCTATATAAAGGGTAGACCCTCAAGATCGAGTTCCAGGGAAATTCCATGCAATACACTCTCTCTTCCCTACCTTCTTCCTCCTTGTCTTTGTCCGTAAACCCTAGAAAAAGAAAGCAGCATGACCCCAGAGTAACGAGGTGCCCAGGTGGGTTGGCGATGGATCTGGACATGCCACGATGCCATAGGGAGGCCTAGCCAACGTCACCATGCTCTAAATGACGATGCATAGCAGTCGCACGACTGCACTTAACGACCGCAAGATGCAGCTCCTCCGACCCGTCCCGGCCATCCTGGCCACGGGAGGAAGCTTGAGCGAACGCGGTGGAGGACGTCGAAGGCAGAGCAGCAGTAGTCGGTGACCTTTGGGTCTAGGAGAGGGGTAGAGAAGGCCCACCGGTCACGGCTAGGGCGGCAGGTTGCGCCATCGCTAGGAGGAAGACGACTCGCGGGTCGTTGGACAGTTCTGCCCCTCCGCGGGCTAAAGAAGCAATCAACTTACCAAGGCAGAAGTGTATTTTGATTCTAATTCCTAAGAGGGTCACGTGCATGGAAGGAGGTGACGTGTCAGCCTCTGATTGGTCCAAAAAGGTAAGCCTTGCAAAATTCATAACTAAATATCGGTAGCTCGGATGGATACACATAATATATGAATTTTGCTCAGAAAAATGAGTGGAACTCTATAAAAATATGTTTAGATCTAATTCCTCTTGCAATTCAAAAAGTAGTGTAAGTTATCAACTTTAACGAATTAAAGATTAAGAAACCCTATTTTGAAATGAATTATGTGTTTAATAGGGTTTAATGGATGATTAAAGTTGGTATTAATCTGTTAATGATAATAAGGAACATTAAGATTGAAAAGGATGAACTTTACATGTCATTAGTTTAATTTAGAGTTTCATGTGCAAAAACGTGCTTTAATGGGCCTTGAAACCCTAATATTGGTAAATGTGATTCTTAATGGCTTTAATTGATTAATTTCATGATTAAAGTTGAAATATGCTGAATCTAAGTTATTTAGAGTACAAAAGTCCTTAATTATGGATAAATACCCTAAATGTAGTAATTAGGGTTTTCTCATGAATAAAAGGTACAATTATGGCAAATCGAGTTCATATGTGATTAGACTATAATGAACTTTGAATTGATGATAAATGTGTATAATAATCTTGTCATGGATTATAAGGATAAAAATGGTAGCTTTTATATAAAAGAGGCTTTAATGAATGTTTAATGGTGCCTTTAATCCAAAAATAGGGTTATATGTTGTTAAGATAACCTTAATATTGAAGAATAGATAAGATAATTAGGGCTTATGGGTAATGGTACAAAATTAGGGTTTAGAATAATAAAAGATGAAGTGAAACCCTAATTGCAAAGGAAACCCTAAAATGGATACGGAAACCTTAGGAAGCAATTTCAAGTTGAATAGAAAGAATCTTGATAAAGTGTGTAGTAAATAGAGTACATGTGTTTTTCAGGATTCTTGATTGTGTGGTTGAACTACTTGCTTGGATGGCTTTCTTGGTTGGAATTGATATTAGCTTGAGAAATCTACTGAACAGGTATGTGGTTACGTCTATGCATAATCTCTTTAATTTCACGGCGATTCCCGAATGATTTTATCGGTTGCTTGAAAATAACTGTTGGATGCCTTTTATTTCATGCAACTATAAAGTGACTATGATTATCACCATAAATATACATATAACTGGCTAGATCCGGGTCCACCTCTGTTTCTTTGAAAAGGCTAAAAAAGGGGTAATCCTAGAGCAAGGTCTAGGTTACCGTGAGTTAGAAACTGGGCTACCTATGTGTAGTGCCATGAGACTCTTTAGCATACCATGAGTTAAGGAGTGGTCTACCTAAGGGTAGTGCCATGTGACTCAACCCTAGAAACTGGTTCACCTGTTAGGTGGATCATGAGGGGTTTAATGGGGATCTACCATAAAGAAGGTAGTATCCAGGTCCACTGTAGGGACAACACAGAGGATAGGGTACTCATGGATCGCAGAGTTATATTTAAAACATAATCTTAGTTGTTAAATGATTAATTAAATCATTACGTTGTTAACATATTTACATGATTATTGTTTCCCCCACATACCAGCTTTGGCTGACCGATGTTTTGTTTGTCGGTGATTTAGGTACAAAATCCCAAATAGGAAAAACAGTAAAGTGGCACTTTGTGAATTCACAAAATAAAGAACAAGGATGTTTAAGTTAGACTAGTTCAACTGTGGTTAGAGGTTTAGAAATTCCAACTTTTCAAAGGTATGCACAATTTTATTTATTACAACTTTTTCAGTATAGATTGTTGAAATTTAATAATTGTTCTTGGTTAAATTCCGAACCTTTTATCCGGAAGTTATGGGTGCGGCTTCGACCTCTCGGTCTCCCTTAATTGGGGGTTACCGGAAGGTGGGGTCATAAAACTTGTGGTGCCTATTTAAGGGCCTTAGGAGCTGCATGACTAGCTCTTAAGCCCCACTAGATCCTCCAATTGCTCACCACCAACCTCTGTGCTCACCACCTAGCTCAACCTTTGGTCACATGAATCAGAGCATATATCTCCCATCATTGATCTCGCCCTCCAAATTCCCAACACATGCACCATCGAGGAACCCCATCGGATCTCCCTGACCCTTCTCCAGGATCTAAGAAGGGCTACACGACTCCACCAGAAAGACACCCCTACACCACCTACGCAGGTGCCCACTGACGGGAATCACAATACTTTGACAGAGGAAACAGAAGCTTGTGGATGCCACTATAGAGGATTGTGATGATTAATGAACCCCCAATCCTTCCTCTCTTGTGATATATCCCTCAAACCAGTTCCTCCTTTACACATGCAACTGGACACATTGTCTTCTGCTTTGTTTGTCATTGTGGCCATCAGATGTTTGCTTGAACTCACTGGAATCTCACAAAATTGACTCATGATCTTGCTTCTGCCTTGTGTGATCTCCTATCCAGATCATGTTTCCAATTTTTCTTCCTCTGTTATTCTACTGCACTGAAATGACAATGAGTCTTTGTTTGATCCAACATTCCTTTTGCAATATTGGTTATTATGCCCTCACTTTGTTATGCCTTGGATATTATGAACATAGGCATTTGTGTTTCTCCCCAGATCTATGAGGTAGCTAGCCTAATTCCTTTTTATATTTTTGATTTATTCATCTAGAAATTTTTTTATTGGCTAATATTGTTAAATGCATTAAAATTAGCTCAAATGTCCAAATATTTCCCAAAAAAACCATTTTGCTTTTAAAAAATGTGAACTTTCATATGGAATCAATATCTTGCTCTGTTACAATTACCTTTAATGAAAATAAATTAGATCACTCTAAGACCTTAATTAGGGTTTTAAATGATGTTATAAACCCTAATTTACTCAAGACTTGGTTTTCCCTTGATAAATGACCACAACACATTCATGTTAGACTATGATCGTGTTTTAAACATTATATCTCACCAATTATTTCTATATCCTAATATTGCTTACCATGCCATATAAATGATTATTGTCTAGTGATTATTAAACCTTGATTATTGGAAAATTTGTAATCATCCATCATCTTTGTACTCATAGTAACTCTAGGGTCTATTATGACCCCAAATGATCTTGATCTTCCATTTATGACCTAGACTGATCATAACCTTGAGTTATGACAATAATGTACATATGGACAATTAGGGTTTACCTTAATTTCCTAAAAGACCTAGATGGATCATTCATCTTTTTTTATAATAGAAACTGATATTGATGATAGAATTTCAAAATACTATGATGAATGATCACCTTAGGGACATATTATGAATTAAGAATCCTAATGATTTAATAATGACATTACTTGTATTTTATCCAAGATCCTGACAAATGGTTTATATCTTGCAATCTAGGATCTGATTCGAACTCTTGGTTCAATATTGGAAATTGTTAATATTCTATTTTGACTCTAAGAGATATACTTTTATATTAATTCCTCTTTGAGCAGACTCGTGATATTGAATGATAATCTTATATGTACTTTTGTTGCAAATCTTGACTATGTATTTGTTTGATCTACAACATTCCCTAATGAGCAATTATTGAAAATCCTTGAACATTAATGATAGAACCCCATATGACTGCCTATAATAGTGATATTGATATTGGGTACAAGCGACCTCCTCATACTGGAGGGTGGAAACTTTACAACATGGTGACCTCCCCCATCTGGTTGGGGCGATGGAGCAATACATATATGCACGCATGTTGTTCAGCATAATGGGGAAGTTCATAAAAAAAATTGAATTGCTCAAAAGAAAGGTGTGTTTGAATATCACATTGAATATTTTGCTGATAAGTTCTACCAAGTACAATATTTTGACATAAATATTTTCAATTATTTAATATTGCTCTTTTCAAAGAGTATTGATGCATTTGCATTGATTGTGTATCAATTTACTTGATTTTAGGTATGAAGACATGAAGACTTAATATATACTTCTCTACTATACTCTTGCCAATATCTGTTAGAATGAAGAATGCTTACCACATGGGATTACATGTAATTGGGATACAATTTCTAGTTTGTAGTTCTCTGACCTTGTAATCTTTTTTTTCTCATTGCACTTAGGTTGTTTATGTATTAATTTGGAGTTTTTCAATAAATGGAATGTTAGTTCTTTTGGTAATAATGTGTGTGTGATTTTTGGACCACTCAAAGACAGATTCTCTAATCCCCTTAACACTGCTACCCAAGTAGTGAGATTGAGATTAGGATAAGAATGATTCTGTAACAATTAATGTATTACAAAATTCAGACGACAATTAATTTTTATATGGGCTACAATTTTCTTTTTCGGTATTGTGAAGCTGGACATGTATTTCACTCATGCTCCAACTTGAAGGGGAGTGTTAGGGACATTAGTTATTGTGTTTCTTATGCAAATGGGCCTAAGTGTATTTTGCTCATTGGGGTTCATCCATGCCTTGTATTAGTCTCCTCTCCTATATACAAAAGCAGCGATTTATTTAATGGGATCAACTAATTAGCCTGCCATCATATTTTTCACAATATGATTGGCAACTTAGTTCCATATCATGATTGATTCGCAATGTTAGTAGCTATCAGAGAATCATAATCCAACGAAGAAAACTAACCACCAGATATATACATTCCTTGATTGATTTCCAACTCAATATACATTTCTATTAACAAATATTTATACATACAAAGAATGGCGACAACGATGTGCTCACGGTAACTACAAAAAGTAAAGCCTTGGCCTAATTGGTTTACATTAGGATTGAGGAGAATGACCTGTTCCTCTTACTTGGCTAGACGGAAATATTGAACAGGGTAATTATATTTCTAATTTGTCTTGCTCGGCTTACATTTACCGCTTTTGGAAGTTGAGGAACTTGATGGCTGTAGCATAGACTGAGAAGAACAGCAGGCTAAAGCCCATCAGCATAATTACCGATACACCAACCATTCCGGACGTGAAACCCAACTGCGTTTCAAGGAACTCTTTAACAGTGCCATCAAACCCAGATCCAGTAATCCGTGTCTCATCATCTCCCAATAGGGAGGTGATGATTCCTCGAAGTGTCCATGAAATCGGGCTTATGTAGTAGAACCAGATCCACCATCCTGGAATTTTCTGCACCAAGGATCACAAACATGATTTATTAGAACAGTGGGTTTAGTTTATGTCGAGAAATCTCTTAAAGGTGTCATATGATCAAATTAATCAAATATGCATGAACACTCACAGGTTTTGGGATCAAAAATCCTGAAAGGAGATTCCATAACGAATAAAATGCTGATGAAATAACAGCAGCCAGGTGCTGAGATGGTGTCAAACCAACAGCCATCATCCCGTAGAAAGTGAAGTATGTGAATGTGAGAAACATGAAGACAAGGTACAAAAGAAATTTCCCTGCAGTGATCACATGACCATGTCATCTTATTAAACGGGGAATCTTAAAAAAGAGTGTCTGAATTTTACATGAAACCAATCTAGTTCATCAAGAAATATACTGCAAAATGCACATCATGTTTCTAACAGTTGTATGTGGCTTGACTGGGGATCTGACAGGCTTATCAAATTCCTTCTAACATAGCAATATAAGACTTCAAAGAATTTTGATGCTCACCGAGATTCCTTTCATAGTCGATCATGAAATATGTAATAAACCCAAAAATGATTGTCTGCATAGCAATATACGGAATTTCCACAGCGCCCTGTTGAATGATATTAATATTCAGTATTTATACAAGATCATTTTGAGAAAACCCCTTGGTATAGGCCTTACCTGAGCCAATGCATAAGGCAATGCAGAATACATTCCTGCAGCTCTTTCTCTGTAATAAACAGTCCTCTCAACTGACACAATTGGTTGCACTGATGATGCATTATTTACTCCCAAGAATATACAAGCAGCATAAAGAGATCCCATTAGAATCATCAAGTCTTGCCTAGTTTCTCTGCTTAAATGAAAGCGTGAAGTTAATATTTCATCCCATGGAACAATCTTGAGGATTATTTTGAAAACAAAAATTTCGAGATGACCTAGTCAAAGTGTATCTAAAGATAACTCGGTAGTATTTCTTAATGATCAAAGTACAATGTATGATAGGGCCTGACAGATGGTTTTACTCATGAAAAGACACTGACTGTTGTCACATTAAACCAGACCATGGTAAATGAATAGATCAAACAGGATTGAGTATGTTAATTAGTAATTCTTGCACTATTTAATGAATTTACAGGAACAATCCCATTTAGCTAATATTATTTTCTTTTATCTAATAGGATTTTCATAATTGAAGATTTTTTATGAGCATAGACCTTTTATTAAGTGGGGAGACCAATATTGATCGAAAATTTTACCTTTTTGATCCAACGTTCCAAAAAATGGATCCAAAAATGAGAGCACTTAATGTCGTGAAGAATAGACGCACAACATTATAGCGGGGGCTTCTCCAGTAAACCATGTTCTGTTTATGGTAGCAAGCCATAAATTGGGATACTGTGTCCTGTGAGAACTTTGCGGAGAATTTCAGAGGTTCTGTTCCAGGTGTAGGTACATTAGACTGCTGAATTAATGATTCCACTTCTCTGAAACATTGCATTTAATTATTTTAAGTTAGCTATATTGAAATAGCATGAAACTATATAGTACCGATCGTATGGTAGGAGAAAAATAACAACCTAAATTGGTTAGAATTTTGGTAGACGTCAGCAAAGTCTATACCAAGCCTCTCTTCACATGCTTGGGTAGTAACCTCAAGCATCCAGGTCGCGGGGTTATAACCATCATGAATTGGGGAGACACCATCGATGGCCTGTCAATTAGAAATTAAGTACATATTGTATAGAATCAAATTAGCATTATATGAATAAGACAATCTCTATAATATTATTTAAAATCATTTATATGGGTAACACGATTGGTATTATATGAACTGTACAGTCAGTCTCTCAACATATTCTTTTACCATACAATAGAGTTGAATGTGAACAAATTTTCATTCAGAAACTACTTTTGTTATTGAATCGTAGTCATTTAATTCTAATGGAAGTATGGTCACCAATGCCACGACATACTGAAGATATGGTTGTTTCACAGTCATTATGTTAGCCAGAATGACTTATAAAGTTCAGTTTGCTTACTTATTAAGTGAAACAGGAAGTAAAAATATAATTAGAATGTCATTTGGGGAATACATAACATAAAGTTGTTTCTATTATAGTTGTAGGTCATAAGTTGGAAGTGGAACTATAAACAAGAAGTACACATTACTATTCTCTCCTACCCTAGTATATCCAAAGAATGCAGACTGTTCACATACCTGAAAATAGCTGATCATGTTTCTTGAATGAAAACCAAGTGAGCCCCCATATATAACCCGACCACCACGTTTCATTAGAAGAAGCTAAAATGAAACCAGGAAATAGTTCAATATATGCCCCAATTCAGAAAAGCTTGACATTTTATGGATACTTTTGAAGTTAAATGCATTATGTACCTCATCGAATGTTTCAAAAATGTCGATGCTTGGTTGATGAATAGTACAAACTACAGTTCTTCCAGTATCAACTGTGTTACGAACTGTGCGCATGACAATGGCAGCGGCACGAGCATCTAATCCTGATGTAGGTTCATCCATGAAAATTATGGATGGATTTGCAACAAGTTCTACAGCTATTGTAAGGCGTTTTCTTTGTTCAGTTGACAACCCAGTACTGCCAGGAAGACCAACTAGTGCATGTCTTAAAGTATCAAGTTCCACCAATGCCATGACTTCTTCAACAAATATCTAAAATGAAAGTTACGAAGTTAGATCTCAGATTAGTGAGGCAAAAAAATTGTAACACATCAGAAAGATGGCACCAAGAATCTAACCTTCCTCTTTTCTTTACTAGTTTGCTTAGGTAGGCGAAGATATGATGAAAACCACAAAGACTCTTCCACTGTAACTTGAGGAGAATGTATGTCAGTTTGTTCAACATATCCAGAAATTCTAGCAAAGGATCTTTGTTCTTTTTGGTACCCTGATATTCTGATATCGCCCTCTATATAACCCCCTGTTTTTCTACCGGCAAGAACATCCATCAAAGTTGTCTTCCCTGCACCACTAGATCCTACTAATGCAGTGAGAACGCCAGGTCTGAACACACCGCTAACATTTGACAACAACTGCAATCGATCTTGTTTGACACCCTGCACCTTCATCTCCTGGTATATGGCAATACGTATTCCGTTATCTAGCATAGATATAAAACACTAATGAAAGTTAGAGAGATATGAAGTACCAAGTTAGATTTCTACCTGGGGCATGTCAACAAAGTAATTTACATTGTGGAATGTCATCGACAGAGGTTGGAATGGAAGAATCATTCCTCTCTTACCAACTTCTTCAACCTTGCCAACAGTGGTTTCTTGCTTCAACAGATCTCCTGTGAATAATACAAAAGTCAATACATATTTCATATCTGGGGCACATTGATGTGTTCATAACAGACTGCAACAAGACTACTACTTGGGATTTGCGAGAAAATGTATTCTCTACGTGTTGGCATTTTTTCCTATTTATGTAGAATAAATTGTTTGTGTCATCTGAATTGTCTTCAAATATTTATTTCAAATTTTTAGATAAAATTATTTTATAGTGTATATAAGGCATTGATAGTTCGAGAGAGCTTGTATGATTAAAAATGACATATTAAATGTGCCAGTCTTAGGCAAATTAATGTGTCAATTCCAATCCGTATTTCCTCAACAATAAATATAATGAAGTCAGTTGAAATTTTCTAGAATTTTCTTTGTCAATGTTGTCATAGAATATTATTCCTCTAACAAGGCAAACGGTATACGTCATACTCAGTGTTTGTTTTTTCGTTCAGAAAAAGACAGCATAGCTTTGACACCTTAAACTAAAGAGAAAGACAGTGATGTAGATTATATAAACATCATAGGACTACTGAGTTCAGAAATAAGGTGTTTTTTCCTTAGCATATCTAATATATGGGCATATAACAAGGAATTACTTAATACCATTCAAAGCAGTGTCACTGTGAGAATTTTCTTCTGATTTTATTGGTATAATTGTTTGTGCTTTACCCAATGCTGCAAACAACAAATTCCAAAATTTTGATAAGCCTCAAGGATAAGGTTTCAAAATAGAAGATAAGTTAAGAAAATAATAAGCAATCAAAAGAATTCATTGATGAGAGTGTCTGAGTTCTTACGCTTTAGATAGGCCAAGAAAAATGTAAACAAGATGTTGAAAAGGAATGAATATGCGAGAAGGACTCCAACACCAAGCCAATACCAATAACCTTCAGTTGGAAGGTGGGACATATGAAGCAGATTATGTCCTACAGTGTCATTACCCAAAGCTGAACTCTTCTGTGGAGCCAGAAATAACAAAGAATGTATTAGATAGTAGTTCTTACAACATGAACATTTACTGAACAAATTAAAAGGAAGACCAGAATAAACAGCCCACCATCCATCTTGTTGCTGTAAATTCATTCACAGAAATTGCACGTTGCCCATATGTCAATGGAGACACCCAAAAGCCCCAAATCCACCATGGCTTAATTGCATCTGTTTAATATCAAAAGATGACATCAGAAGTAAAATTCCTATGAAATGCGTGAGTTTAAAAATACCGATGGATTATAAAACCCACTGCAAGAGACATTTTCCCCTATTAGCTACTAATGTTCATTAGTTCATCCCCTATTATAATTAATAAAAAGAACTAAAAGAAACACAAATATTAAATAAGAATGAGCATACCCTTTGGTACAATGAAACCTCCCATTAAGAATATTGCTAATAATGCAGCAGACCCAAATGTATTGGCAACAACCATGTCCCTTGCAATGCTGCCCATCATTCTAAAGAGCCCTATTGCCATTTGATGTATTGAAAATAGTAGAAACATAAAACGAAAGAACCTGTCAAAAAGTTCACATTTATTCATTATTTTGGTAGACAATTATACCATGATATAAATTCTATAGTATTTAAATATAATATGTGGTAGCAAATGCAGTTATCAGCTTGAAAAGGATGTATACCTTCCCGGTGCAGGGGCAAAACCAACTGTGTAATAAACAACGCAGGACCAAACAACAGCCTCCACAATGGAATATGGAAGCCGCAGTAGCCAACTGGGTATCGTGAACGCCCAAGCAGGATGGAAAGCACTATCCCTCTGTTTGTAGAAGACGGGGAGTCGAGATATGGTAATCGACAACTCCGATAAGCCATTGAACATCATGTGAACCAAGCTGAAGAAGAGGCACGCAAGATAGAGAGTCCCATTAAGCTCATCAGTTGGGTGAATCCTTGTGCGAAGAAACATCGTTGCGGTAATGAAACCTACAAATGCAACCTGCATGTATGAAAAATAAATACATCTGGCTGTTGATGAATATTGTAATCAGAAATACATTAACAAGATTTATTGGAATTTACTTGGCATGTCCTGAAGATGTACAGGAAACGATGGCGACGGATGAGAATGATCTCTCTGAAAAAACAAGCTTTAAATAGCTCCCACCTTGACACTGCGAATTTAGATTTGATCAAAGCACTCGGTAGCGTGCAATTAGATCGTAAACCGTTGTTGCTTGTATCCTCGTCATCCTGAGGAAGGACAGAAAGAATAGATTCTACAAAGTGCCCATACGGAGATCCCCTGAATTCCTCTGCCATCTTCTCGACGGGAAGAAATACATAAGGCCGTGAGGGGTCAGCCCAATACTGTTCTTGATCCTTTTTTGATGTTACCTGAAGAACAAATAAAAGTATGTATTAAACGTCTGTTTGCAGAGTATAGACAGGAAGTTATTGTGTTCCGATTTACCTCTTGAAGGAAATCTGGGATAGCTTTCCTAAGGGGCAAAGAGAATCCCAATGACCTGAAAAAATCAAGGACACACTCCCTGGGGCCTTGGTAGACAATCTGTCCTTCAGCTAACAGTATTATATCATCAAACAGGTCAAAAGTTTCCGGGGGTGGCTGCAGCAAGGACATCAATACGGTGCCTTCCATCTCATGAACAAAATTTCTGAAACATTTTACAATCTGATACGTTGTGGAACTATCAAGCCCAGTGGATATCTCATCCATAAAGAGAGTTTTTCTTGGACCAACCAACATTTCTCCTGGAGAATGGAAAAGGTTTGTGTTAATAATTCCTTGGATTCCATGTGTGATGAAAACAGAAATACAGACCCATGTATATGGGTAGATAGCTTTTGGCACGATCAACTGTCAACTATATTGTCAAGTCAACCACAATTTCAATGAAAAGAAAAACATAGATCAAGACATGATCTCAACTGTCACGAGTCAAAAATAATTTGTTGCAGATAAACAACCACATAATAGTGAGACATCCACCCACAATAAATCACCATGGTCCACTGCTACGTATAAACTAACCTGATGTCACTCTTTTTCTTTGACCACCAGAAACACCCCTAACCATGTCACTCCCCACAACCGTATCTGCACATATGTCGAGCCCAAGAACTTTCAACATGTAGTCGGTAAAGAGGTTGTGTTTCTCTCCTTTCACTGATACAGCCTGCAAACATATTAGATGATAGTTGTTTACTAATTTATGGTAGGGAAAAAGCATCCATTGTCCATGCCAAATCATTTTGGAGATTCACCTTCATAAACGCATCAATTTCAGGCATTGGTCTGATTTCTTTTTCCTTCTCAAGCTGGGTAAGGAGCTTGATGAATTCTGTAAGACATCAAGGGGAGGTCAAGAGTAAGCAGAAGCAGCTAGCAAAGTAATCAGTAAGTTTACTGGTAAGCATAATTAGTATATAGAATAGCGGATTCACTAACCAGCAGAGTACTTCTCGCTTGCTCCCTGACATTTAGCAGCAAAATCGAAAGTCTCCCTGACAGTCAGCTCTCCAATGTGGTTATCCGTTTGACTAACGTAGGCGGCCGTCCTCTCGACAGAGAATTCATCGAGTCCATGACCGTTGTACGTCACATCTCCACTTGTCTGTTTAATATAAAAGGAAACAAATCCAACCAAGAAAGAATCAGAGGCTATAGATGACCAAAAGGAAATTGCGGAAGGGAGAGGGGCTATTGTATGATAATGCTGCTTCTCATATGCAGGCGCAGTTTGTGAAAGAAGAGGCTAATGTGCGTGTATATGCACCTTCAAGCTGGAATCCAATTTGCCAGCCAGAGCGAGGAGGAGAGTGGTTTTCCCGGAAGCAGGGGGGCCTAGGAGAAGCGTCATCCTGAAAATATAAGTTGAGAGCAGTCAGAGAAGGTTATTCGTCTAAATTTATTCTTGATAAAGATGTTTTACACACCTTCCTGGCCTTATGGCACCGCTGATGTTGTTGAGAATCGTGAGCTTGTGCTTCTTGGCTCGGAATATCCCCAGCTTGGTGAGGAGTGACTGCACAAATTGGCATAACTTGGATGAGTAACATAGTAAATTTATCTCGCAGATAGACGAGGTAATTGCATGAGGGAATTGCATTCTAATAGCATAATCAACCTTAGAGGGAAAGAGAAGCAGGGGAGAAGGGATGCAACAGTCCGGACACGAAGAAATATTGAAACAAGAGACTAGATCAGGGGTCTATGAAGAAGAGTCACCTCAGAGACGTCTCGGACGTAGTTTGGGAGAGTAGGAAGTGCCCTCCCTCCGACGTAGACATCAGCGGACACGGTGAGGTCCCTAAACCTCACCTCCACCGTTGGCATCTTCAGGCCAACCCTGGAGAAAACAGGAGAAGAAAGCACGCATAAAAGTGAGAATAGAATCCTTATTCGATACGGTTCATAAACAGACATCATACTACAAAAAAAAAACAGCGCTTCATGCACCACGCCCACGCCCGCGCGCCGGCAGTTGTGGTAGCTATCAGTAGTACCCTACCTCTCGAGTCTCTGCCTGATGCGCGAGAGCAGGAAGTAGTTGTCCTGGTCGGGCGTGTCCAGCGCCTGGCTGACGACCTCCTCCCTCCCTGCGCGGTCAAGCTTCCGCACGTCGATGACTTCGGTGGCGGCAACCCGACTCGACGACTGCAGCCGGCTGGGTCGGATGGTGAAGTTGTGGCGTCTGTGGGACGGTAGCCGCTCGAGTGCGGCCCAGAGGAGCTCATCCTCGTCCTCCTTCACGCTGTCGGCGTTGGACGCGCGGCCGAAGTGAGTGTCGCCGTAGACGACGTCGCTGTCCATGTCGATCTCAAAATACTGGCTCCCGCTGGGTGCAGCCGCCATATTTTGCCGCGACCGCCGATAAGATACCTGGCGGACAACGGAGAAGGTGAGGAAGGATGCGAAGGAATGGGAGATTCAAAGACAGCGTGATGGGTCCGGAGTGGATGGCACAAAGTTGCAAAATATATAAGCGACATGAAATAGAGGAAGGGAGAGTTCCAAAAGCCTGCACGGGATCCTTCGGTTCGTCGTCCCACTTTTTCATGACCCATGGATTTGGGCACGTGTTCTTCTTAATAAATAAAAATAAAAAGTTCAGGGGTATGCGAAACAGAACACGGAAGTAATCTCACGGGACACTACTAACTGCGTTCTTATATATATAAAGTGAAAAGGGTTTGCAATTCGTGCCCGGTGCCGGGGAGATTAACAATATGTGTGGTTTTTCTGATAAAGAGGTTCATAGAGAAGTATATAGAAAATAAAATAGATCTTCATGTAACTTCTATCGATTTGAAAAGGCTGATGATCAAAGTACTCATGCCCTATGTTGAGGAGGAGTATAGAGAGAGAGAAAAAGGTGTCAATTCAATACATTGACTTGATTAAAGACATGTGTAATAACTCTACTTCTAGTGTTAGACATCATGGAAGGAAGACCATTTTTTTTCTATCACTATAGTTGTAAGTCAAGGATCGACACTAAGCCTATACATATTTGTTTTTGTTATTAATTTGTAATTTATGAAGCCAAAGAAAGATTGGGTAATAATATTGAAATTCAGATAAGCACATTTGAACCAAACGCAAAGATTAGTAGATGCAAAATTGAGTATATGTATTTCAATTTTAGTCAATCTATAATTGTAGATACTAGTCCAAGTTGGATTGAGTGGATGTACTAAAATGTGACAAGTTTCGTTACTTGGATTCTATTATTCAAATAGACGTTAATGTCCAAGACAATGTTTGTCAAATGATCATTGAAGGACGATTGAAATAAAGGTGTACATCTGGAGAGTGTGTTATTTGAAGATCTCCCTCTCATATCAAAAATTTATTTTATAGAACAACTACATGACAAACTATATTATATAGCAGTGAATGTCCGACGGTGAAGAAATAAGGTCTCAACAAAATAGATGTGGCTAAAATATTTATAATGAAATGGATGTGTTGGAATACGAGGAAAGATCGCTTAAGAAATGAATATATCAAGAAAAAAAATGAGGTGAGTACAAGTTGCTTGAGGCTCATCTAAGATGGTACGGATATGTACAATGCAAACTAACATACATATTTGAAGCAATACTATTAATTCGAGTATAGTTGAAAGAAAAAGAGGTATGCCTAAAATTAACTTAGAAATAAAGAGATATTTTTGAACATTACATCTTGATCAGGATAAGACCCATAGCATGGTTCATTGGAAAAAGAGAATCCATATAGGAGTCTCCAACATGGTTGGGATTCATGCTTAGATGATGATGACATATATGTGAGATTACCTTTGGAATAATATATGTGAAAGGTGAAAATTTCAGATACATACTCACAAAGTGTAGAGTGTTTTTAGTTTGGGATATCAACGAGATTGGACTAAACTAGTACTTGTTTTTTCAGCACGTGGGATGAAATTATGATATTTTCTTTTCTTTCAACAATTTGTTGTTTGAAAATTTGGGTATGAAGTCCATAGTCCCAATATTCGAACTAAGTCAGACCCCTAGCATGTTTCATGATTATAAAAGTTTAGTGTGGATTAACCCTTGTCTTATATGTTACATTTTCTTACATGCTGGAGTGAAAACTAGATCAAAACCAAACCGAGTTTCCAAACAGACCAGAGTGATCACCAAATATAATCAGACTGAAATTTGGATATAACTGATCCCATTATTAAAACTAACACTAAATAACACATTCAAGATTTCAAAGTACCAGTCCCAAGTTAAACAGAGGCCAACTATTTGGTATATACATATATAGAAGTCTTTTGTTCTTTATAGCCTTCTCACTTTTTCTATAAATCCATAATACCCTCCATGCTTCAAAGCCTGAATAAAGACTCAACTTTGACCCCACTCTTGACACAAAAGTGATTTGAGACTCCAATTAGTCCTCTCTTTTGATAAGGCTAATAATATTTTCCTCTTCTCCGATTAGTCATCTCTTTTGATAAGGCTAATAATATTTTCCTCTTCTATTTTTTTTTGTAAGGTTTTGATAATACTTTCTCGTATCTTTTTTTGTACGATGCTAATAACATTTTTCTACTCTTTTTTTACACTATACTTATAATATCTTCATTCTCTCTTCTTTTTACATAGTGCTAATAATATTTTCCTCCTCTATCTTTTTTTATAAAGTGTTAGAAATATAGTTCCCTCCTCTTTCATACAATGCTAGCTAATAATACTCTACTGGTAATACACATACTATACTGATTTTTTCACAATAATAAAAACTATTTTTTTAACGACCTTACTTTTCAACAAACCTGAATTAAGAAGGCCAAAAATATACAAGCCATTATCTAAAATTTTCCCAAGGATCCAAATTTTAAACAAATAATAATAAATAGTAAATAATTCACATTAACTCAAATATGCTATTTACAAGATGTTCCTCTATAAGTTACACAACTTTCCATCATCAAAATTGTACATATGAGAACTATATGAGAAAAAGTTTCTATCTAATCATCCTTACAAGTTAAATTCAACGTCTTGAAGTAAATTCAACTGATATCATGTCCATCATATCTTGCTATCATCTTATCTAGCATTTACCTAACATGTCGTGAAATAAAAGCACGGATCAGTATAACAAGTTATATTATATACATGGGTGCATGCAAAATGTGTGCAAGTATATAGCAACATATAATAATCAATTACTTGCAAATAAGAATTTTCTTTTACATACTCTTGTCTTTATGTGATACTCATAGTGGTATTATAATTGAACATAATGTAAATAAGCATACAAATCTTTAGTTGTTCGATCTTTAAGAAACACTCGGATAACATTAGAAAACTAATGCGAGTATTCATAGGCGTAACCATGTACCTTTTGTAGAACCATGTAGATTATCGAATCATACTTTAAGCATATTCAACCAATCCAATCAACGGAGAAGATTCCAAGCAATTTGATAGTTAATCTGTGTGTCTGTAAATGCTAATGTGTTACCATCACATTATTGACATTAAATAGATGAAACCCTACTCAGGTCCTAATATAGGGTTTAGGATTTGGATGAGTAATTGTTATGACCGTATCCGAGCTTAATTGATAAACTAGGGTTTACCTGGACGATTATATACTTAATTGGATTGATCATTTCTTAAATCTAATTAATAATGATAATTCAATTATGATGTTTTAAACCTAATAAGAACATTAAGTGCTCTATTGTTTGAGAAATTAGGATTTGAGATATATAAACCCTAGTTGGCTGAAATTAGGGTTTTGATGGTACATGAGTATGTAATTTGATCAAGATAGTAGTACGGTAAATAATTTATCATATTTTCTATGTAATTTGGATTTAATTTAAATTTGGATATAATATGTATAACTCAATCGTGCATTTTATAGAAAAATTTCAGAATTTTTGGATGTTCTTTGAAAGTCATTCTCGGTCGAGATATACTTCAACCGACCATGCTGACAGAATGTTGTTTAGCTGTATATTATTTGATTTTTAATTATTTATTGGTAACTCCAAATGATCTAAAATTTTAAATTGAGATCTAAAACTCAATTATAAACAACATGTAAAATTTTCATAATTTTTGGATGCATTTATAACTTATCAGTAGACAAATTACAGTAACTAACATTTTTGTAGAATTCTGGATAGCAGTGTACTATTCGATTTTTAATTATTTAATTAAAGATTGGAATGATATCAAATTTTAACTAAATCTTTGTAACTCAATTATACACAACATTATAAATTATCATAATTTTTTTGGAGAAAGTTTGATCTCTGAAATACACGAATTATAGAAACCTTTTTATGACAGAAAAATTTGTTGAAATAAGAAAACGTTTAGTGAGGGGTCAAGTGCAATTGACCCAAGCAGCTCAATTTCTCTATATGGTAAACCTAACACACAAAGATCTCTCATAATTCTTGATTCAATCTAGATAAATGAAATCCTAGAGAGAGAGAGGGAGAGTTAGGGTTTGAGAGGAGAAAATGATGGAGATGGTGACCTAGGGTTTTGCGGTCTGAGGAATGATGAAATCATGTAAGTTTAGCTTCTTTGGATATAGTTTCATGGTGAATCTTCTCTCACATGTCAAAATTCTGTCCCTCCTCTGATTTGATCCGAAATGGTTTCAAAACTTCCCTTTTTCTCACTCTTTCTTCATAATCCCTCATTTTTAGGGTTTCTGAGTTGAAAGGAAGAAGAATTGGATGAATTGCTAGGGATTTGATATGAGATCAAGATTTTCAGGGATGAGCTATGTTTTTAAGGTTTTTTCACACCTTATGGTGAGTAAGAACTTCCTTTAAATAGTATATTTCATGAAAATTGGTTAATTCATCCATAATCTTTAATTGCTAGTATGCGACTACAAACCCTGAATTGTCTATTTGTTCTAAGTTGTTACAAAATGATATGAAATGGATTCTTACTCTATTTGGATGAAGTTCAGATGATAAAATCATATTTTAAATGTATACAATACATCCTAATGAGAATTCCCTAAGTATTCGCAGAGGTTATAAGAGTAAACTGAAATATAGGGAATTTGTCTATGACTGAAATTTGTTGTATAAGTAAATAGAGAAAATTGCTTATCTAGATCCCCTTGGTTATGAATGATTGTTTATCTAAATTCATAGTACATATATGTCAGATAATATTTTGGATTTCATTCAAAGTGAATAGTGTTTGTTTGATATCTCAGTAAAGAGTGTGAAACCCTAGATGCGAGGAAAGTGGATATTTGTGAATAGATATTGTGAAATCCATTTGAAAAGATTTTCTTGACTTGATAGACTTTATTTATTCAATGTTATTATTGATGTATGATATCCTAGTGAATGGCATGGAAACCCAAATTCAACTTAGTTCTAAGGTTTCATACATATATTGATTTTATATGATTTGTTGATAGCAGTCATTATTCAGTGAATGTTTATGTCGCATGAAATCCTTATGAGAGCCATGTGATAAGTGAATGGGGTAAATGAAACCCTAAGGATAGGATGTTCAATGAATCAAGTATTTAGATATCAATGTTCTCAGTATGAGATGTGGTGATGTTTAACAGTCCAGTTGTGGTAAATGTTATCACATGGTCTTTGAAATGAATGGTTTACAGAGCTAAACTAAGATATGTTATGTGATGCACAACTCAAGATTTGGGTTGAGGTGCACGTTTTCCAAGAAAGTACAAATAATTTACATGTGCAAATGACAATTACTCCTATGTCAAGTAATTAACTCTTATCAGTGTATTAGAAGCTCAATTGCATGATTTCAGTGTATATGTGCCAAGTTGACATGTATTCAGTTTATTTAAGAACTTTAGTTTGCCTGCATTTACAGTATGTTGATTTCTCAGTAAATTACAATGTTTTAAATATACTACTCTACCAAGTTTAGAATGATGTACATGTTGTATTATAAACTTCAATTAAATAGACGTGGTACCATAGAGATATCAGAGTCAAGTATAAGTAAGAGAAAGGTACAATGTAGAAAGAGCTTTCTATGAATAATAAAATAATAGACATAGGTGCCCTAAACACTGTAGGGAGGAAAAGATCCACCCTGGAAACAACTAGTATATGGGGATCAGATCGCACCCATAGAGCGTGCGGGGAGACGAAGCCCTTGACGAAGTCTCTTAAGAGAAGATAGGTTACCCAACATGAATCGGAGATCCCCATGGTAACCCAGAGGTACCCACAAAACGTACCAAGATGAGGCTCACAGAGCGTCTCAGACCCTCTTCCTGTATACTCAACCTAGAAGGAGAGGTCTAGTTAAAGGGCAATTGTTTAGCCACCTTAGTCAGACGTGACGATTTGAGTCAAATAGACTCGAATTCAGTTCTAGGCTTAGCTTCCCGGGTTTTAAGCTATGTCTTGTATGGTGAGATCGTAATTCACTATGAGTCTTCATATGTAGAGTACACTGCATATGATCAGGGCATAAGCTAAAATATGATAATACAAGTTTTAAAGAGTTTCTTATAAGTAAGAAAGGCTAAAAAATATTTGAGTACAGTTTCCCAGCAATTATTCTTTGTATGTTTCTAAATTATTAGTTCTCTTTCAAATTGATCAAGCGTGCTCATATATTGATTTGCTCTTGTTGATCTCTATAGTATCCTACCATATTTATGATTGTCAAGGATCAATCTCTTTAAAGCTTACTGATGTTATAATTGATATCAGTTGCTCAAAAGTATATCTATAATTATATTAGTGCTTTAGACTATTTCTTTGAAGTAAATCTCATGATTTGAGTATTTGGATATCCTGGCCCGGTATCTGAGTACTTGGATCAACCAGTATCAAGCTACTCTGTCTATTCTTTCATGTATACCATGGCTAGGTATACAGTGGAAGGATGGTCTAGAGAGGAACCCTAGAAATATTAGGGTTAGAAACAAGATAAGTAACATGAATTAAGAGTATAAATATAAAATGAGATAGAACTTTAATTTCATATTGTTGTTTTATTGGAGATGAATAGAAAAGCTCTTATATGTTTGAATTCAGATATTCAGTACTTTCAAATATATATGGGTCTTTAAGATTTGTTATACACTGTGTAGTTGTAGCATTTATTGATTACATTCTTTGTATCAAGTAGACTAGAAATGATTTTTGAATGAGCTTTCCTAAGTGGATAAGTTTTCTTCCATACATTTGAGATGAATAGGAGTTGAGTAATCCTGAGTAGCTCTTAGCTTCAGGACTGTTGGTTCGGCCTGGTCCGACTGGAAGGATGCATTACTGGGATCTAATGACTCCTATTAGTAACATAACAAGACTAAATTTTGGATAGATTAGATCCAAATTCTAGTATGAATGTATATACTCTAAGATTTTGATGTATAAGGGAAAGACATGGATAACTAAGAATCAGTTGTAACTGATATCTGAGATCCAACTTTGGGGCCTCATATGAGAAACCCTTAATTGGGAATAAAGGAACACGACATAAGGTTCAGATTTAGTTTAATTATTAGTATTATATGAACTATAAATATGAAATATGGAAACGATATGAGAAAAGTATGTAAGGGGCCAAGATAGTAAGAATCAATCATGAGGAATGGATTATATAACCGAGTACAATGTTTTTATGTACTCCAAAGCAAAGGGAAAATAGAAGAAAAGAGCTAAGTATACAATAAGTACATAGAAGTGAAGAGTCTTCAGAAGAGTTCAAGTGAAGAGAACTAGATGAGCATGTAAATCATAAAACTAGGATAAGAAACTTAGTTGAAACAAAGAGAAATGTTGGAAATAATGAGCTTGATTAAGGATTTAGGGTTATGATATAATTGAGAGCATGAAATGTATACCATTATTAATAAGTTTAATACATTCATCCTTACTGCATTTGGATTCTAAGTCTCTATAGAAAAACAAACTAGTTTCTAAAAGAAGAACAAAAGTGTAGCTAAATAAATGAATAAGTCATACAAAGGTAGACTATATTCAAGAGGTAAAAACTTGATTAAAAGAGATACTAAGTTTGATCGATGCATGAGCTGTTTGATTTAAAATGAAGGATATGTAATGTATTAAACATGAGTTGAAACTAGTAGAGAGATTATGGATTTAGAATTTCAACTTCACATTAGTAGAAGGATAAAAAGAAATATATGCAACATGGTATACATGATCATACATCTAAAAGAAGCAACATGATCATAAGAGAAATCTAGAAGTTAAAGATGACATGTGGAATAGCAGTATATGGTAAGGGGATTATGGAAAATAAGGAAGGGTTTGAAACATAATGGAGTAATATAGATTATAAAAGAAAGAGGTTGCGAGATTCAAGAAAGTGCTAATTAGTCAAGTATCCTTGTTGATAACTAATTAAACCTACATATGAGAAATGTATTAATGAATGTTTGAAGATAAGAATTTTAAGTCTTATAATCGTCTTCTCTTTCATATCTTCCTTAATTAGAGCAATGTGGGAATGAAGTGATAATAAAATGAATCATATATGATGCATAATCACCGTGGTAGAGACATATAGTGAATGTAATAATGACACACAATATGATGATGAAACCCTAGAAGGGTAATTGAGAATATAATCTATCTGAATGGCCAAGTAAGAGAAAGGAAATTCAATCGATAAGATAAAGAAGACTTTAGTAAAACTTGTGAGATCCAAAATTTGAATTTCAAATTAAGGGAGCAAAGTCGCACCAAAATAACGTCATGAGACTGATAAGGACCAAACCCTAGAATTTTAGATTTGTAGTAGTTCAAGGGATGTCACTAGTGATTTGACCTTGAATACTAGCATCTCTATAAAACAAGATCATGAGCTTTGCACTATGAGAAGTAAACTAGCAATGATAGTAATCCAGGGTTTAAAGGTAGCTAATATGAAAGGTAGATAAACAATATGGGAATGATTCGAAGTAAAGAGTAAGATATAAATTTGAAATGTAACAAGTGTGTTTTGAACAAAAGGAGAAATACACTATGAGTGAAGTGTCATATGAGATAAATTCTTGCAGTGATAGCAAGAATGATGAATAATCTATTTGTACCTTGTATGTTTCAATTCTAGGAATGTTTAATCTACATGATTAAAATGAGAAGGATAAGTAGAAAAAAGTAAGTAGTAGTGAATGAGGAGAGAGATAAGAGAAAACAATGGCTTTTAGTAATATATGAATTTGTTTTTAGAAGTATAATTTGTTGAAGGTATATTAAGGGATGTAAATTGGTTCTACGTATGATTTCAGTGTACATGTACAAGTAATATGTTAATTTCAGGTGTCTGATTGTTGTAGTCATTCATACAAGTAATCCATCTTAGTATTGTACAATTGTTGTATGGTGATATGGTTCAAATGATGATAAAACAAATGGAGGGTTGCCCTGAATAAGGTAGTCTTACATATTCACTCATATGAATAGAAGGGATGATAACCATATTGTATTGATATGTAACCCTAATGAGGTATAGCTTGTTATACCTAGATTTAATATAATTAAGTGATGGTAATTGGGTATGAATAGTCCTTGAATGACTAATACAATCATACTCTATTACTATTGTTGAAACCCTAGTATGCTATAACTTGATGGTTACACCTTGAATTATGTGTGGCTTCATACTTGAGAATAATATGGAATGTGATGGTAATGCTTCACCTTATGCATCCATGATGCAATGGGGATGTCGTGAGTAGTATTGTACAATTGATGTTGAATCTAGTCTTCCAACTCAAGACTATTTTGTTGTTTTAGTAGCACAATAGTAAAATTCAAAAGAACATGGTAAACTCTCTTTTGTGACTTAGAGGTAATAAATAACAATAGTACATATTGAGTCGTATGAATTGAGATAGTTGGATCGGGTTATCAATGATGAGGTAACACCTCAAGAGAATAAAAATATTGAAATGGTTGTTTCTCTCTCTCTCTCTCTCTCTCTCTGCTATAATTGATTGTGGCATAGAGAATTTGTTTGTTATCATTGAGAACTATTTTAACATGTTGTGATTAGAAAAGAAATAAAGGACTTAACATTGAAAACTACATTCAAGTATGAAATGCAAGAACATAATGACATGTAAGATTTCAGAAGCTTGAAATAAACCTTGAAAGTACTTTTCTTGCACGTTTATGTTTTGGGGATGAAACCTTTTAAAGGGGAGAAGAATTGTTATGACCGTATCCGAGCTTAATTGGTAAACTAGGGTTTACCTAGATGATTATATACTTAATTAGATTGATCATTTATTAAATCTAATTAATGATGATAATTAAATTATGATGTTTTAAACCTAATAAGAACGTTAAGTGTTCTATTGTTTGAGAAATTAGGGTTTGAGAAATATAAACCCTAGTTGGCTGAAATTAGGGTTTTGATGGTACATGAGTTTGGAATTTGATCAAGATAGTAGTACGGTAAATAATTTATCATGTTTTCTATGTAATTTGGATTTAATTGAAATTTGGATATAATATGTATAACTCAATCGTGCATTTCAGTGAAAATTTTCAGAATTTTTGGATGTTCTTTGAAAGTCATTCTCGATCGAGATATACTTCAACCGACCATGCTAACAGAATGTTGTTTAGTAGTATATTTTTTATTTTTAATTATTTATTGGTAACTAAAAATGAGCTGAAATTTTAATTGGAGATCTAAAACTCAATCATAAACAACACGTAAAATTTTCATAATTTTTGGATGCGTTTAGATCTTATCAGTAGATGAATTACAGTAACTGACATTTATGCAGAATTCTAGATAGCAGTGGACTATTCGATTTTTAATTATTTAATGGAAGATTGTAATGATCACAAATTTTAACTGAATCTTTGTAACTAAATTATACACAACATTATAAATTATCATAATTTTTTTGGAGAAGGTTTGATCTCTTAAATACACGAATTACATAAACATTTTTATGATAGAAAAATATGATGATATAAGAAAAAGTTTAGTGAGGGGTCAAAGTGCAATTGACCCAAGCAGCTCAATTGCTCTATATGGTCAACCTAATACACAAGGAGATCTCATAATTCTTGATTCAATCCAGAGAAACAAAATCTTAGAGAGAGAGGGAGAGTTAGGGTTTGAGAGGAAAAAATGATGGAGATGTTGACCTAGGGTTTTGCGGTCCGAGGAATGATGAAATCATGTAAGTTCAGCTTCTTTGGATATAGTTTCATGGTGAATCTTCTCTCACATATCAAAATTCCGTCCCTCCTATGATTTGATCCGAAATGGTGTCAAAACTTCCTCTTTTCTCACTCTTTCTTCATAATCCCTCATTTTTAGGGTTTCCGAGTTGAAAGGAAGAAGAATTGGGTGAATTGCTAGGGATTTGATATGAGATCAAGATTTTTAGGGATGAGCTACATTTTTAATGTGTTTTCACACCTTAAGGTGAGTGGGAACTTCCTTTAGACAGTATATTGCACAAAAATTGGTTAATTCATTCATACTCTTTAATTGCTAGTATGCGACTACAAACCCTGAATTGTCTATTTGTTCTAAGTTGTTACAAAATGATATGAAATGGATTCTTCCTCTGTTTGGATGAATTTCAGATGGTAAAATCATATTAGAAATGTATACAATACATCCTAATGAGAATTCCCTAAGTATTCACAGAGGTTATAACAGTAAACTGAAATATAGGGAATTTGTCTATGACTGAAATTTGTTGTATAAGTAAATAGAGAAAATTGCTTATCTAGATCCCCTTGGTTATGAATGATTGTTTATTTAAATTCATAGTACATATATGTCAGATACTATCTTGGATTTCATTCAAAGTGAATAGTGTTTGTTTGATATCCCAGTAAAGAGGGTGAAACCCTAGATGCGAGGAAAGTTGGATATTTGTGAATAGATATCGTGAAATCCATTTGAAGGGATTTTCTTGACATGATAGACTTTATTTATTCAATGTTATTATTGATGCATGATGTGGCAACACATCCCACTATCACACAGATAGCGAGGTGTTACGCGAACATGTACGGAAATCACCATAACCACAGATTACAAAAAAAATACGGGTTAATTAAAACCGTTTGCGAAAAGCTGATAAACTGAGAAACTATTACATTCCAGTCCTCATCCTGCAAGGAAACAGGTCATATATACATATGCCAAATCTGATATGTGTCCACAGCTTACAGGAACAACTGTCTATCCATCACATGAGTTCACCACCTGTTCATATACATAAAGGCCCGTATCCGACCAACAGCAGGATATACAAAACATCAACGATCAGACATCATGAAACAACGTACAACACTGCCAAGGATCTGAGAGTACAGGGATGACTCTAGACTCTACTACAAAACATCCAAAACAACAACATATCCATCGCTTGCCTTCTACTGCTCATCTAGCTGCTCGGCCGCAACACCACGACCACCACCACGTCTAGCTCGACCACCTGAAAACCAGCGGAGTGAGACAATCGAACATTGTCCCAGCGGGAAACATAACTCCCCACCGCAACTACAGAACCTCAAGAGGATAAATCTATAACAACAGGTATCTGATAACAGGTATAACAAATGCAGTATATATGGAGTAAAGCTATTTTTACCGACAAGCTTACTAGTTGTACAAAAAGGCATATAACCAGATATCTTTCAATGGAACATGATTGACAAGGTAAGATATATTGCTACATAACATTATTATCAAAATAAGGTATATTTCCACATAACCTGAGGAATATAGAAGTAACTGTGAGATATAACAGAGATTTCTACACAAACAAGGCCTCAATCAATGTTTCATGTTTTGCTTTAAGCAATATATACTATGAGGCTGAATTACGTATTATTATGCCCTAAGGAAGTGAACCGTACCGTTCAAATCCAACCTTCAGCTGCGAAGCCCAAGCCGGTACCATACAAGGTCAATGGAAGAGCCGGACTCCATGACCTCCCACCTCGTGGTCAGTGCACGAGTACAACACAAGCAGGACCGTAGTCTCATGCTGAATTGGTCTTAGCCACAGGGTCAGGCTACCCTTTTGCCTAGCCCGCCTCGGTACAGGTCTCGTCGCTAGTGAAACTGAGCCACAGGTCTGTTCACCGTGCTTTGAGCCATGAACGTATTCATGCTCCTCATCTCACATATCCTGAGCCATGGGCCTGTTCACCATGCTCTTTATCACAATTGGGCTACGGGCCTGAATCCGCACCCTTGAGTCTACAACCGAAGTTGCACTCTTACCTCCTCACTTTAGGCTAGGAGCAACCTCGCATATTCAACAATATGCATTCCGGTTTAACCCGTAGGAGAACCCGTTTCACCATCACCAAATCCTGACGATGATGGATCTATGGCCATGGCAACTACATGATATGATTCCACTGTGATTATTTAGTATCTTTTAGATGGATTGCAAGATTCAACCAAGTTGTATAACATGCAAGATATAACAGAAAGTAAACAATGTAAACTCAACATTATACTATTATTGTAATCACATCAACCTGATCCATCTCAAGGTTTCAACATCACATGTTATCACTTGGCCTCTTGCCAACCATTCAGATCCATCTCAAGGATCATCATATACCATGGGATCTCAATCCCTCATCATGTACTACCACTGCCTCTCAAGGCTTGCATCAACATCATGGGACAAACACATTATACATACAATCTCATCAACCAGAGTAACTATCAAAGTGATGTTACTCATCACATATTTCTCATAGCCTTTTCATGGCTAATCATCACCTGCATGGTTAGGGAATATAATAATCATAGTTTCAACATAAGGACTATGCTTACTATCATGAGATGACATTCAAGATACTATACTTATCAATCTTACACTATCTGATGATAAAGTGTATAAAGCACATCATTAAGCAAACCCTATCTATGCTTATCCTCATTTCAATATTATACGAATAATCAAGGTGATTACTTCATGCATGTAGTCATGTTGGATATACAGAACAAGCGTTATCGTTACCACTACCATTACCGTCACCATTCGTTATGTAAACCACTTATATATATGTGTACGCAACTAATCATTTCCATGATACAAAACCCTCACTATAACTCACAGCAATCCTCACTAAAAGAAGGATATAACAGCCATCTACCATCACCCATACTCAAAGCATAACGGCGGGTGTAAAGAAGGGCAGCAACGCTGCGTTGCGCGATATCGCATATCAAAGAGAGGGAGAAACGCACGTCAGGGAGGAGAGGTATCGGGCACTCTCATATCGGGCAACGCCCCATTGCGATCAGCCTACCGACCGGCACAAGAGGTGTGACACCCGTCATGCACCCAACCAACAACGCCCGATACAAAGCTATCGTAACGACCAGGTCACCAAACACTAACAACCAAGAGAGAGAAAGCTAGATAACTCATTCCACTAGACTTGCCACAACTAGGTCAAGGCCTAACGGCCGACACACATCAAAGGTATGGGCGTGACGCCCGTCACAAGTCCAAGGGGGTGTCGCCTGATACAGCAACAAGGGTTGACGCCCGATACACAAAGCAACGTATCATCCATCACAGACCTGTCAGCCAACACACATCACTGGCATGTCGCCTAGCACAAGAGCAAACATGTCACCCAACACACTAAGCCAAGGGATATCATTCACAAGGTCATCTTCTTCCTCAAACACATAGGCACTCGAAACTCTAGGAAGATGGCTCACCTCAATCGACTAAGAAGGAGGGGTTTTTCACATCAACCATCACCTACGAGCTCACCTTTCTAGTCCATGGCGAGAGGAGAGTGTTGCTCAAGCAATTAGAACAAAAGCTCACCTCAATCGACTAAGAAAGAGGGGTGTTGCTCACGATACTAGAGACTTAAGCTCACTCCTCTAGACCAAGGAGAGAAAGGAGTATTGCTCCCTAAACCCTAGATCACAAGAAACACTAGACCACATGGTGATCGGCCAACAAGAAGCTAAGCAAAGAACTAAGCTACTAACATATGAACAAGATCATAACAAGAAATAATGGAGTTAGGGTTTAGAAGTTATGAAACCCGCCTTAAGCTCCAAGCTCCAAGGAAGAAGAAGAGCTCCAAGCTTCAAGGGGTATCGGCCAACACTGCTCCTTCCAAGGGGTGTATCGGCCGACACAAGCAAGGGAGGAGGGGGTGTCGTGCACTCAAGGTGGAGGAAAAGCAAAGGACCAAAGGAACTCCTAGCTAAGGGAAGAACACGCCTATATAGAAGGGAAGGGAGGAGAAAACAAGGCTGGTCCACGCAAGGTGTCACTTGCCTAGGGACACTTGTCCTAGAGCTCAAGCCACTACTCTAGCAAGCTCCATCCACATGGCCAAGACATGCACCAAGTATCCACCAAACAAGATCAAGGTTGGATCAAGCATCATGGGCGACACAACATGTTACTCCTTGGGTGACACACTCCATCCTCATGGGCGATACACACTCAACTCGGCCGACACAAACACCATCTTGGGTGACACAAGGCTCAACCAAGCCCAAACAAGGCACCTCAAGGCCCAAACAAGCTCAACCAAGGCCCAAAGAACTCAAGCAACAAGCCCAAGCCTTCCTCTAAACCCTAGAGGAAACAAAGAGAGAGAGGAACACCTCACAAGGTGGCAAACTTGCCCACAAAACCCCAGACTTGGGTTATTTGCAAGTAGCCCCTCCAACTCTCAACAAAGCACAACCAAACCCTAATCACCATTAAAGGTGATTAGCAAGCATCAAACCATCAAGGTTAAGCAAAGCAAACAGGGTAAACCCTAAACGAAGGTCAGGGTCCTTACACATGATATCTTAATGAATGGCATGGAAACCCAAATTCAACTCTATTCCAAGGTTTCATACGTATATTGATTTTATATGATTTATTGATAGTAGTCTTTATTCAGTGAAAATGTCGCATGAAATCCTTATGAGAGCCATGTGATAAGTGAATGGGGTAAATGAAATCCTAAGTATAGGATGTTCAATGAATCAAGTATTTTGATATCAATGTTCTCATTATGAGATGTGGTGATGTTTAACAGTCCAATTGTGGTAAATGTTATCAGATGTTCTATGAAACAAATGGTTTACAGAGTGAAACTAAGATATGTTATGTGATGCACAACTCAAGATTTGGGTTGAGGTGCACGTTTTCCAAGAAAGTACAAATAATTTACAGGTGCAAATGATGATTACTTGTATGTCAAGTAATTAACTCTTATCAGTTTATTAGAAGCTCAATTGTATGATTTTAGTGTATATGTGCCAAGTTGACATGTATTCAGTTTATTTAAGAACTTTAGTCTGCCTGCATTTATAGTATGTTGATTTCTCAGTAAATTACAATGTTTTAAATATACTACTCTGCCAAGTTTAGAATGATGTACATGTTGTATTATAAACTTCAATTAAATAGATGCGGTACCATAGAGATATCAGAGTCAAGTATAAGTAAGAGAAAGGTACAATGTAGAAAGAGCTTTCTATGAATAATAAAATAATAGACATAGGTGCCCTAAACAACGTAGAGTCCCTACGGATGTTTACACTGTAGGGAGGAAAAGATCCACCCTGGAAACAACTAGTATACGGGGATCGAATCACACCCACAGAGCGTGCGGGGAGACGAAGCCCTTGAGGAAGTCTCCTAAGAGAAGATAGGTTACCCAATATGAACTGGAGATCCCGGTGGTAACCCAGAGGTACCCACAGAGCATACCAAGATGAGGCCCACAAAGCATCTCAGACCCTCTGCCTGTGTACTCAGTCTAGAAGGAGAGGTCCAGTTAAAGGTCAGCTGTTTAGCCGCCTTAGTCAGACGTGACGGTTCGAGTCAAGCAAACCCGAATTTAGTTCTAGGCTTAGCTTCCTGGGTTTTAAGCTAAGTCTTGTACAGTGAGATCGTAATTCGCTACGAGTCTTCATATGTAGAGTACATTGCATATGATCAGGGCATAAGCTAAAATATGATAATATAAGTTTTAAGGAGTTTCTTATAAGTAAGAAAGGCTAATAAAGATTCGAGTACAGTTTCCCAACCATTATTCTTTGTATGTTTCTGAATTATTAGTTCTCTTTGAAATTGATCAAGCATGCTCATATATAGATTTGCTCTTGTTGGTATCTAGACTATCCTGCCATATTTATGATTGTCAATGATCAATCTCTTTAAAGCTTATTGTTGTTATAATTGATATCAGTTGCTCAATAGTATATCTATAATTATATCAGTGCTTTAGACTATTTCTTTGAAGTACTCATTCATTGAGCGAGTAGGCTCACCCCTCTACTCACATTTTTTTAGGGATATCACATGGACTTGAAGATATCATTGTATTAGAGTAGATCTGCCAGAAGAGTTAAGTCTGAGTATAGTTAAGTTTAGTCAGTCCTTGTCACTCTAGGTCCTTGTAAAGAAATAAGAGAGAGTTGTAAATGATGATGTATAACATTATTCCTCTTTTAGCAATATATGCGAATTAGCAAGTCTTATGTTCTTAAAAGTATGAGAAACATAATGAATGTTCATACATGAATTTTTACTATTGAAATCAGATTAGAGAAATTAATGTTTAGATTCCCTTGTAAAGTTAGTTTATGTGGTTCAATGTGAGAAAACAAAGAGTTTGAAAAGGAAGAAAAAGTTAAGGGCGAATTTTGTATTACATTAAATCCTCAATTTATACCTTAATCTCATGATTAGTGGTAATTGTGAGATCGGGGTGTAACAGTAATAAGGGTATAAAACCTATTTTCTTTGCATGCTGAACATTAGGTGAAACCTTAATTACTATATCCAACATATCCTTTCATGATGATCACTTTAGTTTATTAGTTTCATTAACAACATAGAAAGTTAGGGTCTTTATGCATGACTATTTACATTAGAAATCCAAATTATCATGATCATGTTATATGATCATTATATTTACAACCAAAAGATAACATCTTAAGATAATCATGTTTACTGTGTTAAGCATCATAATCACTGAAACTAGGGTTTTTATACCCTACGTCACTTATTAGTGATTATCCTATTTTAGAAACCCAGATTTTAGCCACATATGAACTTTTAACCAAAAATAGGTCTAAGATGCTCTTTTTATCCAAAAAGATTAAGATTTATCTAATAATATCATTTAAATGAGTGGTGACCATAAAACCATAAAACTAGGGTTCTAAGCCTATTTTAGATTAAAGATTGTATCTTTATGAACTTTTGGAAAAATAAACATAATTATGTTTTAATTATATTTTCTTTGTGTTCCTATCATTTTGGTGATCAAATTGATATATACTTTTGCTATTTTCTGAGCTATAAATTATTTTCTACATCTATTTCAAGTTATGAATATGTAAGTCAATAGCACGCTGCCACGTCAGTGAAAACTTATTATTTCTTATCACCTTATTCTTCTGGGTCGTGGATCTGGTCATGGGTCCATTAACGGGAAGATCTTGATCCGACCGATCCCTTTCTTTCCTTGTGCCTCACCCAGTGTGGAAAGGGGGCTCTGATCCCATGTTTTATCAGGGAAAATAGGGTTTGTCGTACGACGACTACCTTGTCCTTCATTTGGGTTTGTCCATCATTGGATGCAGAATGGAGCCTTACCTCATAATGTCAGAGATGGGAAACTATGCTTGCCTCCATATCTCCACCCGTTGTATACTTTGCTAGTGTCATAAGGGTGGTTGGTCAAGGTGCCCATGTTTCTTGTGTGAGAATAGAGCACACAGTCGACACCATCCCTAAGGTCGTGGTGGCCTATGACTTCCTGTAGAGGAGCAGTGGGTGGTTCAGTTGCTTCTATGGCTTCACCTTGACCAAACAATGAGTTGGGGGTTTCTATGAGTCCCAAACACATTAGAGGGGGGTTTTATAGTCTCTAGGGGTCAGTTTGGGTTTGGGTTTGGCTTTTCAAACCTTTTGGCTTGGGAGACATGGTGGCTGCTACCTTTTCTTAATTCTAAGGAACCAAGTGTTGTCAACATATAGTTTATGCATCCAGTTAGAGAGAGAGAAGTAATTTTTAGGGGAGAGAGATGGAGAGGTAACCATCAGGAAAAGAGAAGTAAAAGGGGTCTGATACTTTCCCTCTTGTTGAGCAACACATACATATTAATTAAAAGGTACAGGGTCACCTACGGTCCATTCAATTAAGGACTTACAAAAATATTATTTTCTATTCCATTAAAAATAAGGACAAACTTTATGATTTTCATAGACCTCCAGAACTATCCTTTTTCTTCGAAATTTGAATGGTAACTTATTGATGCCTCAAAACTTGTGTTGACATTTATTATTAGATAATTATTCTATTAATTATCTAAAACATCACATATTTTATTTCTTTTTTAAAACATGCATATTATTTAATATTTCTATTATTTAACAATTTACAAAGTCATTTTTATTTATTTGTATACAAAATCTCTTATTCCTTAGTCTTGTGCCCCAAGGACATATTTGCCATACAAATAGTCTCATGAGTAATATTATCATTCTAATAGTATCATTGGAGAATTTACTTATCAATACATGGCTTATATTTATATAATTTAATTGTACCAAAATTGAAGATATAACATTCACCCCTCCTTAGATGGAAATTTTTCTCAAAATTCACTCCTAGTAAAGTTAAGGTGAATGGTAAATAATACTAACTACACACTTTTTCCTCACTCACATACAAGCCAGGATAACTTTCTGACTAGTCAACCATTCTAGTACTACTCTAGGCTGAGCATACTTAACTACAAAGTTCATTAGTAATGGGCTCCCTAAAAAGGAGGTGTACCTTGAATATGGGTAGTTTAATCATTCCTTTCAAGATCATTTTATCTAAGGCCTCAAATCTTGGGACGTTACAATCTCCCCCACTTAGACTCTTTATGTCCTCATCAAGTCTCAACTATACAACCTCATAATATTTCCCTATTTCAATACATTCCCAACATGGTCATGTACACCCAGTTTCCGATCACGGCTACTAGCGCAAGAGTGGTTCTATCACCACAGATAGTCCTTTCCTACATGCTTGGACCGCACGACTCAAAGAGTAGTATTCTAAAAGACCCATGTGGGCCCCATTCCACAAACCACAACTAGCCTTAACTACACACTTTGTCGTCACTCACGCGCAATCGAGAATAGACTCTCAACAGATCACCCATCTTAGTACTACTCTGGGCTGAGCACGCTTAACTACAAAGTTCTTTAGTGATGGGCTCCTTGAAAAGGAGGTGCACCTTGATGATATAGGTAGTCCGATCATTCCTTTTAAGATTATTTTATCTGAGGCATCAAATCCTGGGACGTCACAATTTTCCTCCTTTTCTTTATTTACTTCCTGCTACTCTATTTCTTCTACCTCCTTTTTCAATTTTCCTACTTTCCTCTTCTTTTGGTGTTGTTACATAAATTATATCAAAAATATTTAAAATGGTACCAAATAAACACAAATAACGTTATAAAGTGTTTTTCTCCTTTTTTTTGACTTTTTCCTCTCTTTTTTTATTTCCATTCCTACATTTTTCTACTTTTATAATTTTTTTTGATATTGTTTCACAAGTTGTACAGAGAATATTCATAATAGTACCAAAAATATGTGCAATACTAGAAAATACTTCCATTCTCTCTTTCTTATGTTCTCCTCCTTTTTTATACCTCCTATCTTATTTTAACTTCCTTCCTCTTTTGTATGAGATAATGTCATTTGAAATTTCAAATATAGATATTATTTTTTTATTTTATTTGTGAAAAACAAATCAATTGATACAATCTATAAATATAATCGTGTTGCATAGAATGCAATTTTAGAAGAACAAGAATTTAGAATTTCAAGACCTGTCATAGGCAAACATGGATAAGTTGCACATTGGTTAAGAATTCCTCTGAAGCACTTTCAGAGGGAGTCGGATGAGTGACACTTTATTGAAAAACTTGGTATAGACGCAAGTTATATTCTAGGAGTATGTGTAATTGTTCAAAATTTATAGGAAAGAAAATTAAATAGTGTACACTAAGAAAACAATTCTGACTATAAAATAATTCTCAAAGTAGTCTATTTTTCTAAAAACTAGCAGGGTGCATGTGTTAAGCACGTGAAAACCCTGAAACATTATCTTACAACATGTTAAAAGAGAACAACATGATTAGTTGATATTTGATTCCCTTCAACATGTAGTGTGATATTGACAAAAGTGTTTGTTCTCTCCTTCGTGGGCATGTGCGTGATGTCGGTTAATATATAATTATTTACAATAATTTACACAGCAATAAATTACCTACAAAGCTTTAAAAGAGAACATTCAATTAATTACTAACTAATTCCCTCCAACATGTACGTGTGATTACATACACAATAATTGACATATAACTCATTGAAAGAGAAAAACTCGATTATTTGTTGACGACTCCCACCAACCTATAATGTAGAATCACTGCAATTATCACTAATAAAGAAGACAATAAATAACTAAGCACATAAACAAACGGGACCCTAAGCTCACAAATAGACTTTTCAAATATGAAGACCAAATATTGAAGTACATAGACATGTTGCTAAAACATACAGACAAACCTCATCGACTTTTTTTGAAGTAGACAAAAATGTTAGGATCAATTTACTTTCACATTAATTCACATACAATTCATTAGAAGAGAACAACTGGATTAATTGTCAATTGAGATATTAAAAAAAATAATTCATACTCCACTTATTACACACACAATGATTTACATACAACTCGTGAAAAGAGAGCAACTCAATCAATTGTTGGTTGATTACCATTAACCTATAACGCAGAATTAACAAAGTTATTACTTCTCTGAAACACGATAAACACAAACAAATACATTGGACTACTAAGCTCATAGACACACTCAAGTACGTAGACAAACTTGTGAAGCACATAGATGTACTAACATTAAAAGAGAAAAATTGGATTAATTGTCAGTGGACTCTTTTAAGCTATAGCATAATATTACCAAAATGATTCATGCTCTCCTTGTTACACAGACAATAAAAATGTTAAAATAGAATAGCTCGATCGGTTGTTTGCTGACTCCAATTGATCTACAACGTAAAATTAAAAAAATTATTACTTCCTCAAAAGACGGTAAGTACAAATATATAGACTTGAACATTGAGTTGACTGATAGAGTACTCATGTATATAGACAAATTAGTGAAGCATATATGCTCTGAAAGATGACAAGCACATGCACATATACCGAATCACTGAGCTGACAGACAGACTGCTCTGTCAGCTCAAATACATAGACAAATTAGTGGAGCACACAGATGTGTTGACAAACATAATAATAGATTGTTGAACTTACAAACATATATTTAAGTTTAACTATTTTTCTTAGATAAATATGACTTGAGTCAAATCTAAAATAATAATAAAATAAATGTAAAAATAAAAGCATCGCAAGCAGCCACATTGGCTGATGCTGAAACAGGCACTCTAGTACCCGTCTTTATAGGGTATCTAAAACACGCAACTTAGACTGTTGCTTTTCTTTGAACCGGTAAAAACGCCACTCTGTCTCAAAAGATTAGAAAAATAGATATAAATTGGTGCTTTCATCCATTGTTTGATGAAAAGGCCAATTAACACGGCGCAAAGTTAGCTTATTGGGAATTATTTTCACGCGGTACTATATTAAAAAAAAATCTCAAAGCACACCATTTTGAATTTTTTTCTTTCAAATTTATATAACTGAAAAAGAAGAGAGTTTTAACGATCGGGCAAAATATAATGTGTACAGCCACTTTTACAGAACTTGGGACAGAGTACGTAGGAACAGACACGTGAGCCCTGACATCATGCCTCATGCAAATAATGTCGCAATGAGGCAGATGTAGAGGCTGAAGTGAACATACGTAATTGCTCATGCATTCATACGTCGTTCAGTTTCCGTCTCTCATTACTTTAATCCTTTCCTTGTCGCCCTTTATTCACTCTCCGTTGTCTCCGGTTCTCCTTCAGTCGCGGGTTGACGTCGCAAACTCAACCGGAACAAGAAGCGGGGTTGCCGCCGTGCTGCTGACCTTTACGGATGCAAGTGTCCTATAAGTATTTCTATTCTGTGGCAGATTGACAGGTCTCATCAAGCCACGGCCTCTAATTCGAGTATTCGACGTCACTGCAACCGTGGGTGGGGGACATTGAAGCTTCTAGACCCGCTGACATGGCATTTTCTGATACGCTGTTCCGGGATTGTAGTCGATGGATAATTTTTCCAACACACAACCTGAACGCAAAATTTGAGAGACCAACCGCCCCAATGTACCCGTTGTTGGTGCTCTTGACCATGCTGCCGATAGTCATACATGCAATAATATGGTATGGCCAGTAAATTAAACAGACGTGTCGTTTGATATTTTCACCTTATTACAAAAGTCAAGATGGATTAAAGTTTTGTTTTTTAAAAGGAAGAAGTATCTTGTTGTTTGATGGATTGGAACGAGGTTCAAGAGAATTCGAGTTTTGCTTTTCAACGAAGGAAAAAATTGTGACTCAATTCTGCCGTGATGAGAATGTAAACAAATGTATGAGGTAATATATATTTTTTCAGAGAATGGTAGTTTTAGAGCGGATTGACTTGCATCACCTGAAGAATCCAATTTGGTTTGGAAATACTTCAATCCTGCATATTTAGAATCACTTTGATTGTGCACGTGCTAAAACAACAATACACATATTAAAATACTCTGGGCACTTCGTTGAGTGGATCTGGCTCAGATCCAACCTCCAAGTTTGGAACTTCTTTGCAGCTGGTATATCGGGAATATAGCGTTTTTGTTTTGTTTTGTTTTGGATATAATATATAGCATCATGGCTCCATGTATTGTTCCATAATATTGTAATTCATAACCTAAAAACCTATAAGGTTGCAAAATCCTCATACCATATATTCCACATATGTATTGCAACTAAACATTGAGAACGTCCAGGAATGTCCACAGCTTTGGATTGTGCGCTACTGCGGATCTCCCATACTCTGGAGGATTCCCCCAAGTCGTCTTTCTTACTTCTCCTCCTCCCACCACGTTCAGTGTTTCAATGGGTCTTCTCTATTCACTTTTACGATGAGAACAAAAATTAAGACGCGTCGAGCTGAAGTTTATAGTGTTTAAGAAGAGTTCACGAGTGATGGTGAAATTAAACAGCTTTCTCGTACTTGTATTCTACTCGTGCGATGGGCGGCGCTTTCATTAACGTAACTTGGCGCGTCGTCAAATCGGTGTTGTACACCTACAGTATTCTAACTTCTAAGCTTTACTGGTGTGCATTGCCAGATCTATTGCTCTTATATCAAAAAATGGGTGTCGGCGGTCTTTTGCTTGCACGCTTCCGGCGCAAGCTGGTCCGCTGGTATCTGGCGCCGCTTGGCAGGAGCCAGGAGCCATGGCCCGTTGCATGGAAGCATCTCACCCCAAGGTACGTACACGCCTGGTAGATGGCACCACCAAAGTACGTGCACATGAACAAACCCAGATTAATAATGGATAATGTTACGCCGGATCATAAGCTATCCCAGAATCCGAATGCATTTTGGACGCTAGCCCCAGGACGACCCCACCCTTCCTGCGCACTCCTTCCGCACCGTAACCCCACTTCCCACTTGTGATTATACAATTGGAGATGATTTGATAGCAGGATATTATAAAAACAATAAACCGACGAGCTTATAGGCAGTCGTTTCGTTTGTGCGTTATTGCCCAATCCACTTGCTTCGATCCTTTCCTTCCCGCTCACCGGAGTGTAGCTGTCTGACGATTTTGAATTAAATTTCTCCCCTCCGCTTCCATTTGAGTTTTCCGGTCAGTTTTTGGGTTGTTGCACAAGATTGCTACGCTTAACCGGATAAGGTTGGGCAAGGTTGTGAGCTACCACGCAAGATTGCGAGCTTACCAATCAGCGTTCTTCTATGTTAGTCGGAGAAGATGGTAGGTGACGCAATGAGGAGAAGTAATATCCTCTAAGATTGCTATGGTTAGCCCCCTCAAATGAAAGCGGTTCCAATTTGGTACAACACCTCCTTTAGCTAAACAACCAGCAGCATGAATGATCGCCCGATGATTAGCCAAAAAGGAAAAAGGTTGGTCTTTTACTCAATAACTAATATGAGATTCACACTAGACCAACACTGTAACAGAATTATACCCAAACATTTTCTATAAATGAAGTTTATATCTGTCTAGTATCAGGATACCCAAACGTTTGATTTTCCATTTCATATGCTTAGTACCATAATATAACGATTGATCGTTTAGTAACAAACAAAAACCAGACCTTACTGTAGCTGAACTTGTTTAACGCTTGCTCTCATTACTTATGTTGTGATGTACCACTGGTTCTCCGTTGATAGACCATTCAATATTAATGAATGGGACATTCAATAGCACAATTGGGCTTGGTACTGTTATGGAGCATGTTGGATCTAGGGCTCTAGAGGGGATGAATAGAGCGTTAAAATTCTCACAAGAATAATTAGACCTTCAAATTATATCAATTGACACTAAATATTAAAATTAAATTTGAAGTCCTATCTAAACAAGCATAGCAAGGATGAGAGAGATTGAAACAAATACGTGGACAAAGTGTTTAGAGTGGTTCCTGTGACGACCCCAACTTCTATATACTTTCCTTAGTGACATACACAGATATGCGTGCACTCATATCTATAAATGTCAAATGGGAAAATATTAGAAATCAAGATAGTCAACAAAAAACATAGATAAGCCAAGATCATGTACACATCATCAGTAGATAGCCACACAACACTCCATTCAATGATAAAAGATAAAGTCATACATATTAATACTTGAGGGGGGAGAAGAATAAGTCTATGAAAAGAAAATACGATTATTACATAGGATCTATAGTATCCTATTACATCATCTAGAAGAATAAAAACTATCTAACTGAAATGAATAAAGTGAGAAGTGGAGATCTATCTCATATCCTCCATGATCATTATTTAGTGGCTTCAGGTACTTTGATGTGCTTCATATATTGTCAAGTGTTCCTTGTACCTAGAAAATACGAGAAAAAAAAACATCAACAAAGTTGGTACGTGGAATTAAAAGTTATACTATGCTGGTATATAAAATACTCGAAATTGGAGAAAGAGAATGAAAACATTATTTAAAGACAGAAAATCAGGTAATCCCAAGTTATTAGCCTCATTTAGAATGAATATGCATTACTATGGTGGACTTAGCACAAACATAAATGGTGGGCCCTTCCTCGTATACCTTGTACTCTAGGGATCTCCCTGTATACCATGTACTCTAGGGACGTGCTAGTCAACATTAAAGCTTTCCCTCTCTAATAGGGAGTTTAATGAGCACCACTAGTAACTACATTTCACTTATCTTCAATTATGTTCTTTTATATTCAAGGCGATAAATTATCAATTATTCATGTATCCACATCCATCAATGTAGCTCAATTACATGCAAGCAAGTACATATATTTAGCATCCAACAAGATCTAGTCATATAATTATATCCACGTACCTTTAATTCTCAGATATGGATTCCACGAGTCATAGATTATGAGAAAGATAGTAGATCACCCTGAAATATAAACAAAACCTAAAGTTACCATGTGTTTTCATTATTCCACATTAGGGTTTCTTATTAGGGTTTAGGTCATTTGGGATATCATTTTTAGGATACATGTGATTTGAGAGGTCAGAGTTGGATTCTAAGGTCAGGATCATTCAAAGTCATTCAAGGACAATTAATTGTTTGACATAAAGTTGTATAAGGTATACATTATGAAGAGAGGAAATTGGAAATTAGGGTTTTTTTCATAATTATTGAATCAACTATCCTTCTTAGATAGGATTTCAAGTAACATGATGATCAGGACCATAATTAGGGTTTAATCTGTTCCCAAGGTAGATTTAAAACCAATTATGACCATTATTACACAATATACAAATATTAAGGGTTCATTAGGACTTGTAGACTATATTTTCTGAAAAGGGGTTGGATCTAGGTCCTGGAATTATTTTATTTAAATAGATTGGATTTTTATGATGAACATGATGTACATGTTCGATATATTTCGACGTTCCTATCATTTTCTAGGATTTTTATAAGATCTGACCAATTAGGAAATTTTAAGGAATTAAACAAAAAAAAGATATGCGAGCTCTGCCTCACGGATCATGCAAGGGATCTTACCAACTGGACCCTCTCACTGACCCGTGAGCAGACGCTCGTCCGAAGAGGGTCATGCTGATCGAAAGTCAGGAATAGCCCTGACTCCATTTGTTGGACCAGTGTACGGGTAAGGGTGAGAAGGGAATATCATTCATCTGAACGTTCTTGCTGGCACCATGGCTGCAGGAAGGGATCAGAGGGAAATTGGTTCGATCGGAGGTGGTTCCTAGGAAGAGCTGAGTTATGCTGGTGATTGGGTTGAGTTCGCGGGCTGACAACGGTTGTGAGGAGGTCAAACTCACCAGCAATGGTGGTCAGGGCATCATTTTTCGATCAAAACAGGCTGAGAACAGGTCAAGGAGTGAAGTTGAGGTTTACCTGCCCTCAGATTGGATTGATGGAGTCAAACGCTCCGCGGAGGTCTACTGATGGACTTGCGAGCTTCCCGCAGCTCTGAGGTGGCTCCAACCTCACCGGCGTGAAGCTTCTGGAGCTCAGTTGTGGCGGCTAGTCGACCTGAGGCTCTGGGCCTCCGCGACACCAATTGAAGGTGCTCCTTGACTCGCCGAGATCTCGGGATGGTGTAGCCATGGTGAATTGGAAGTAGGAGGCTACTGGAGTGAAAGAGGAGACTGGGGTTAGGCGGTGTGAGGTTCTCGAGATCAGGGAGGTAGATGTGACCTTTTTTGCAATTGAGGTTTCTAAACGATCAAAGGAGGGTAGGTGGTGCTAGTGAGATGCTTAAATAGGCATGGGGGGTGTTGGAGGGGGAAGCCCTAAAGTTGGCTGCCGCCGCCGCCAGTGAGAGGTGCAGAAAGGTTGGAGGTTGTTCTCCCTGTTCCGAGCACGAGGGGAGTCGAGCGAGGGGTTGCTGACTTCATCTCGACGAGAGGAGTTTCTACTCCTAGTATCTCGCATGATCGTTGTGGGAGTTGGGTGCACGAGGTGGCTATTGGGGGTCGGTGCTCTATTGGGGGTCGAATCCGAAGAAGGCGGATGCTAGGAGACGGGGTCCTTATCCCTTGGATCTTGAGCGGATCAATGTCCATCCAATCAGAGGGCTGGGGTCAAATCCCAGTGAGTGGACCGCGCCCAAGCAATCTCAAATGACCGCATGACATTCATTTAGTCAAATAAAATTGAAACTTAGGACCTAGGTCCATAATGAATGAAATATGTACTCAATTCCCATTGGCCATATCTCCCAATTGGTTGACCCAATTGTAATGAAACTTTTGGAGTAGCTTAATGATGTCCTTAGGTAGCTAAGCTACAAAATTGGAGTCAAAATTTGATTCTTGACTATGTCAATTGACTAAATGTCATAACGCTTGTATTATTGACTTTATGTAGTATTATGGATGGTCTTAAGTGAAATTGATAATCAATATAGTGAGGGAAAAGTTTGAGGGCATATTAAGAATAATTAAAATTATAGGAGAGAGAAAATAAATAATATATACAAAAAAACTCACTCTGTCACATTCTCCCCTCCTTTTAAGAATTTTGTCCCCAAAATTCAAGCAGCCTGAAAAAGATGTGGATATTTCTGCTTGACCTCTGACTTGAGCTCCCATGTGGCATCAGTTTGATCATGGTGACTCAAGAGAATTTTCACCATTTCAATATGATGATTATTGTGAAGCTCCTTTGACTTGAAGTCGAGAATTCTGACTAGGGACTCAGCATATGACAGATCATCCTTCAATTCGAGAGGCTCATGATTCAGAATGTGGCTGAGGTCCTTGACATAGGGCTTCAGATTAGATACGTGAAACACATTATGCATGGCATTATACTGAGGTGGCAAAGTGAGACGATAGGCACATTCACCAACCCTTTCCAAAATTTCAAAGGGTCCAACATAACGAGGACTGAGCTTTCCTTTATTCTTGGCCAAAGCTCGAATAGGCCGGATCTTCAGAAAAACATGGTCACCCTCCTTGAACTGTCATTCCTGACGTTGAGCATCTGCATAAGACTTCTGCCTATCCTGTGCCCGCTTCATCCTATGCTTGATCAGCGCAACCTTATCAGTATACAAATGCATCTCCTCAGATTTCATCAGGGTATGTTCTCCGACGTCATCCCAGTGTAATGGAGATCTGCATGGTCGACCATAAAGAGCTTCATAAGGAGGCATCCCAATGCTTGCCTGGTAACTGTTATTATAGGAAAACTCAGCTAAAGGCAAGTATTAGTCCCATGAGCCTTCCCAATTGAGAACACAAGCTCGTAGAAGATCCTCCAGAATCTATATTGTACGCTCTGACTGCCTGTCTGTTTGCGGATGGTAGGTTGTACTGAAGTTCAACTTGGTGCCCAATTCCTCTTAAACCTGCTTCCAAAGCTTTGATGTGAACGTTGGGTCCCTGTCTAAGACAATAGGCATTGGGACTCCATGTAGACGTGCCATCTCCCGTATGTAGAGGTCAGCCAACTCAGAAACCTTTGCAGTAGTCTTCACAGGAAGAAAATGAGCTGACTTGGTGAGACGATCCACTATGACCCATGCACCTTTGTATCCTTTCCTGGTCCTGGGTAATCCAACCATGAAATCCATGGTGATGTGTTCCCATTTCCATTTTGGGATCTCAAGGGGTTGTAGTAGACTGTCTAGTCTCTGATGTTCAGCCTTGATCCTTTGGCATGTCAGACACCTGGACACGAAATCGTCAATATCACGCTTCATGCCCCTCCACCAAAACTGACGTTGTAGGTCTTTGTACATCTTCATCGTGCCTGGATGAACTGTGTACTTGGACCCATGTGCCTCATTTAGAAGTGTTGTATTTAGAGTTGACTGCTCAGGAACCCATATACGATTCTTGTAATGAAGACCACCATCAAGACCCACAGACAGATGTGTTTGCGGCTTCGACAGGAGAGAAGATAGCTCAACAAGATCGGGACTAGCCTTCTGCGCTTCAAGAAGTTCGAAATGCAGGTTGGATGTGATGGAGATATTGCTAACATGCAACCGATCAGGTAGAAACTATAGTTTCTAGCCCACTAGATCCTCCATATTCCTCCATTCAGGAACAGAAAGAAACACACACACACTGCCCTTTTCCTGCTTAGAGCATCAGTGACTACATTTGCCTTACCCGAATGATAGGCAATAGTGAAATCATAGTCTTTTTGGTATTCAATCCATCGGCGTTGACGCAGATTCAAGTCCTTCTGAGTCAGGATGTACTTTAGGCTTTTGTGATTGGTGCAGATGTCGAATGTTGCCCCGTACAGGTAGTGCCTCCAGATTTTGAGGGCATGAATGATTGCAACTAATTTCAAATCATGGGTGGTATAATTAAGTTCATTGGGTTTTAGCTGTCTAGATGCAAAGGACACTACCTTACCATTCTACTGCAGGACACTCCCTAACCCATTCCTCGAAGCATCAGTGAAAATCACAAACCCTTCATTGCCAGAGGGTAGAACAAGAATAGGAGCTGACGTCAACTTCTGCTTTAACTGTTGGAAACTGGACTCACAAGCAGCTGACTAGGTGAAGTGCTCGTCTTTTCGAGTAAGCTTAGTCAGAGGAAGTGCCACTTTGGAGAAATTTGGGATAAAGCAACGATAATATCTGACTAGACCCAAGAAACTCTGAATTTCAGAAGGATTATGAGGAGGTTGCCAATCAAGTACAGCAGAGACTTTGGCAGGATCAACAAATATACTACCCCCAGAAATGACATGCCCAAGAAACATGACTTTGTCAATCCAGAATTCACATTTAGAAAGCTTTCCATAGAACTTCTGGGTTCAAAGAATGTCAAGAACTGCTCGCAAGTGTTCCCGGTATTTTTCCATAGAATCAGAATAGATCAAGATATCATCAATGAAGACGATCACAAACTCATCAAGATAGGGTTGGAAGACTTTGTTCATTAGATTCATAAACACACCCGGTGCATTGGTCAACCCGAATGGCATCACTAGAAATTCATAATGCCCATAACGAGTTCAAAAGGCAGTTTTAGAAATATCAGAATCCTTGATTTTAAGTTGATGGTAGCCAGAATGAAGATCGATCTTTGAGAAAACTTTAACAGTATGAAGCTGATCAAAGAGGTCATCTATACGAGGGAGAGGATACTTGTTTTTAATAGTAGCTTGGTTCAACATGAGGTAATCAATACACATACGCATAGAACCATCTTTCTTTTTAACAAAGAGAATAGGAGTACCCCATGGGGAAACACTAGGACGAATGAAACATTTGTCAAGAAGTTCTTGCAGCCGTTTCTTCAACTCCACAAGCTCAACAGGAGCCATCCTATACGGTGCCCTAGAAATCAGAGTGGTTCCATGAAGAAGATCTATGGAGAACTCAATGTCTCTATTATGAGGCAGCCCAGGAAGCTCCTCTGAAAAAATGTCAGGGAAGTCACGTACCACCTCCAGACTTTCTACAGGCCTGCTACTAGGAATGGTCTCTGAGACTAATGCGAGGAAGACTTTACATCCTTTAGAAATGAGCTTCTTAGCTTTAAAAGAGGAGATTATAATATTATTACAGAATCCGCTTCCTCTAGGGATTTTTACAGGATAAGAATGAGGTTGAGAGAGGACCACCATCTTGTTTCTACAATCAATATTAGCATGCTATGTGTAAAGCCAGTCCATACCAAGTATGAAATCAAAGTCTTCCATAGTTAAGAGAATGAATTCAAAGGGCATATCATGATTTTCATATTTAAGAGAGAGTTCATCAGTTTTCTGTAAAGTTGTGAGTATTTTGCCACTCAGAGTAGACACATCCAGAATATACCCAAGTCCCTTATATGTAGATGTAATATAGATGCCAGGGTTTGAGAAATAAATGTATTTGTAGATCCAGAGTCAAATAAAGCCTTAACAAGATGACCATTTAATAATACAATGCCTACACAAGGAAATCAAATTATAAATAATTGCAGGCCTGAACGAGTTATTTACAAAGAAATTAGGTTACCTTCATAGAGCTGGTTTGGATTTGCCTTAGCCTCTTCTGCACTCACTGCAAATACCATGCCATTGCGATATCCCTGAGGCTGCGGAGCACCTACCGCATGATTGCCAAAGATGGAGGGAGTAGGGCACTTGGCGACAAAATGACCCTCCTTCTTGCAGTTATAGCAGACTGGCTTGGTGTGGCAGCATACTCCACCATGGTGTCGTCCACAAGTCTTGCACTTCGGGTGGACTATCTTCTGTTGATTTCGGTTGTGCTTCTGTCCTCCTTTTCCTAAACCTCCTCCCTTCCCTGATCCCTTATTGTTATGGCCTGGGTTGAACTTCCTAAACTTATCCTCTTCAGTTGTGGTTAACCCTAAGTACCCCATGTTGGAAGGCTTCTGCATGCCCTGCTCTCTCTCCTACTTGAGGGCCATATCTAGGGCTTCATCTATGCTTATGGGATGAGAGTCTATGACTAGGGTTTTTAGGTGGGTGGAGAGGTAGTCAACATAGTGTTTAGTAAGGCGATCTTCAGTCCTGATGGGTGCATAACGCTCCAGAAGCCTAAACTTCTGAGTGTAGTCAGCTACTGAAAGACTACCTTACCTTAACTCCATGTACATCTTCTCCTTCCTCTTCCTCTCGGCTATGGGCATAAAACGATCAGTGAAGAGGGTTTTGAAGGCTTCCCACCCCATGTTATCTATTTCCTCTCCCCTATTTCCTCCATAGTTCTCCCACCAGATTTTTGCCCCTCCCTTAAGCATGTGGGTGGCGAACTTGACCTTCTTCTCATTGGGTACTTCTAGGGTATGAAAACTATTTTCTATGGATAAAATCCAGGCCTCAGCCTTATCCATGACCTCAGGCTGATCTTCCCCCCAAAAGGAATCAAGGTTAAGCTTAATAAAGTCTATCACCGTTACTTCTTTCTTCCTAGAGAAGCTAGGTTCAGAGTTCCCTTTTGTGGCGAGGGTTTCCATAAAATCTAGAAGGATTTTCTTTTGTTCCTCCCACCTTTCCTTGGTCGCAACATCAGGATCAGGTACTTCAAAGGTTTTAGGCTCTTTCCTCTTCGTAGAGGACGATTCCTCTGAGGCCTTTGAGTTGCAAGTCTTAGGAGGCATCCTGAAATTAATTTGGACATATTAGATTTATTACTCAACAATTATATTTGTCATTATCATTATTATTATCACATGATATTTTATTATTCTCCTATATCATTTATTAATGTTCTCGGTGTTACAATTTGTGGAGGATACCCTAAAAGTCCTTATTAGTCAGTCCTTAAGACTTTCTAAATAGAGAGACTCTTTCCTAATCTTATATCATGAAGATGAAGGGAAGAAAATTTTTCAAAAATTTGAGATAAGGGGGAAAATATTCCTATACAAAAGATGAGACGGAATTTCTATAGATGAGAAGGATCCTAATTTAAGATATGCCCAAGAAGTAAGGGACATTTAGGATATCATCCAGGTAGACTCACACTACCTTATAGGTAGCCTCATGATTGCCAAGCAAAGTGGCTCAGAGACTTTAGCCAGACCTTAGGTAGATTCTATCCTAGTCACCTCAACCCTTCACATCCCTAACTCAAGGACTACCCTAGACTCATAATAGGGTGAATGAAAGTCATGTGACTATGATGTGTGAACCTTGGCTCTGATACCAACTGTGACGACCCCAATTTCTATATACTTTCTGTAAGGACCCTGACCTTCGTTTAGGGCTTACCCTGTTTTCTTTGCTTAACCCTGGTGTTTTGGTGCTTGCTAATCACCTTTGGCGGTGATTAGGGTTTGGTTGTGCTTTGTTGTGAGTTGAAGGTGCTACTTGCAAATAACCCAAGTCTAGGGTTTTGGGAGCAAGTTTTCCACCTTAAGAGGTGTTCTTCTCTCTCTTTGCTTACTCTAGAGTTGAGGGGAAGGCTTGGGATGGTTGCTTGAGCTCTTTGGGCCTTAGTTGAGCTTGTTTGGGCCTTGACGTGCCTTGTTTTGGCTTGGTTGAGCCTTGTGTCGCCCAAAGTGAAGAGTGTGTCGACCTAGGGTGTTTGTGTCGGCCAACAAGGATGTGTGTCGCCCTAGTGCAAGCTTGGTGTGTCGCCCATGGAGCTTGGTCTTGTTTGGTGGACACTTGGTGCATGTTTTGGACAAGTGTCTTATGGCTTGCTAGAGTGGTGGTTTGAGCTTGTGGACAAGTGTCCCTTGTTTGGGCGACACCTTACCGTGTTCCACCTTGTTTTCTCCTCCCTTTCTTTCTATATAAGATGGTTCCTTCCTTGGCTTAAGGACCCTTTGGTTCCTCTCCCTCTTGTACACGACACACTCCCTCCTTCCCTTGCTTGGTGGCCGACACACCCTTGAAGGGGTTGCTTGGAGGTCGACACACCCTTGGAGAAGAAGAGTGGTGGCCGATACCCACCCTTGGAGGAGCTTTGGTGGTTGATATCCCTTGGAGCTCTCCATCCTCTTTGCTTGGTGGTGCGTGGAGCTTGGAGTTCTTCTTCTTCCTTGGAGCTTGGAGCTTAAGGCGGGTTGCATAACTCTAACCCTAGATACTCTACTCTCTTTTCATATATGTTGCTTTAATCTTGCCTATATGCACGTTAGTAGTTGGTTTCTGGTTATCTTGCATGTTGGCCGATCCATGTAAGTTAGGGTTTAGGGAGCAAAACTCCTTTCTCCCCTTGGTCTTGAAGAGTGAGTTTGGGTCCTAATGTTGTGAGCAATACCCCTCTTTCCTAGTCGATTGAGGTGAGCTTGTGACTTAGTGGCTTGAGAAAGACTCTCTTCTCACCTTGGGCAAGAAGGTGAGCTCGTTAGATGACCTTGATGAGATGTATATTGAGCGTTTGGTGCTTGTAGAGGTGCTGCCCAACAGCCCTCATGTCTTAGTTGCCCTTGCACGACATAAGTGAGCAATGTATCCCTTTTGTTCCTTGGGCGGGTGAGCATTCTGACCTTGCACGCCTTGAGCTAGTTCTTCCCAACAGGCTGCACACCTTGGGGCTGCTCGCCCGACATCAATCAGTGTCGCCCGACATCCACCCTGCACGCTCAGCTTCACCTTGCACGCCCGTCACACCTTGCACGCCTTGGGGCTGCACGCTCAGTGATGCTCGTTGCATGCCTGACTAGGCTGTACGCCATGGCTTGGGTGAGGGTAGAGGTGCCTGACACTGTGTCAGTGAGCCTTTCCCGACACACTCTTTTGGTGAGTGTTTTGGGTACCTTTTTGTGAGGGATCATTACATCTTGAAAATGGCTTGAACTATATACGCCTTGATATCGTTAGTGATTCCTTGCTCTCTTAATGATGAAGATAGCGACAATGGTAGCAATAGTAATAATGCTAGTTTGTATGTTTAGCATGATGTTGAAACAAGGTGAAGCACATGTGTACGAGTGTGACTACCCTAGTTATCTCTTTGATGCTAAGAGTAACGTTAAGCATGCATTAGGGTTGCTTAATAATGTGCTTACATGTGTAACCTTAAGATGAGGCATGGATGTATTGTCATTATGTGCTGGCAATATACTTAACCCTAAATTATTACCTTATGTTAATAATATGAGTCTCTTGATTATTCATATGGTTATTGAATGATGTTAATCATGCAGGTAATGTTTAGCCAAATGAAAGGCTATGAGAAATGGTTATATGTGAATACTGTGATGACAGGTGTATTATGAATGATGTTCCATGATAATGATGATGAAATCCTTGAGAGGATATGACACTATGTGATGAGGGATTGAGATCCCATGGTATGGGATGATCCTTGAGATGGATCTAGATGGTTGGCAAGAGGCCAAGTGATAACATGTGATGTTGGATCCTTGAGATGGATCAGGTTGATGTGGTTATAATAATAAAATAATGTTGAGTTTATGTTGGTTGTTTTCCTTCTATAGTTTGCATGTTATACAACTTGGTTGAATCTTGCAATCCATCTAAAAGATACTAATTAATCATAGTGAAATCTATCATGTAGTTTCCCTGGCCATAGATCCATCATCAGTCAGGATAGGGTGATGGTGAAATGGGTTCTCCTGTGGGTTAACTCGGAGTGCATATTTTTGAATATGCGAGGTTTCTCCTAGCCTCAAATAGAGAGGTGAAATGAGTGCAACTGCGGTTACAGACTCGGATATGAGATGAGCATGGTGAACATGGCCCATGGCTCCGGATATGTGATATGTGATGAGCATGAATGTGTTCATGGCTCAGAGCACGGTGTTGAGACCCGTGGCTCAGTTTTACTAGCATTGTGACCTGTACCAAGGCAGGCTAGAGGAAGGGTAGCCTGAGAAGCTGACCATGTGGCTTAAGACCACTTGAGCATGAGACTACGGTCCTGTTGTGTTTCTCGTGTACTGACCACGAGGGGTGAGGTCGTGGACTCCGGCTCTTCCATTGACCTTGTATGGCACCGGTTATGGGCTTCGCAGCCGATGGTTGGAATTGAACGGTACGGTTCACTTCCGCAGGGCATAATAAAATGTAATCCAGCCGTTTAGTATATACTACTTAAGTCAAACACGAAATATTGGTTGAGGCCTTGTTTGTGTAGTTACTCTCTTTTATATAATGCAGTTATTCATATGTCTTTCATATGCAGTAGAATTTGGGTATCCTATCTCATAAATTGTGTCTCACATGTAATACTTGAATATATCTGGTAAGTTTGGTTAGCTTTATTCCAATAAATTGTTCTTGCTATATTCTCTATCAGATAGCTTCTTAATGTATATGATCTGGAGGTTTTGTAGTTTTGGCGAGGAGTTATGCCTCCTGTTGGGACAATGTTCAATTGTCTCACTCCGCTGGTTTACACCCTTTTTAGGTGGTCGAGTTCATCGTGGTGGTGGTCGTGGAGTTGCGGCCGAGCAGCTAGAAGAACAGTAGAAGGCAAGCGTTGGATGTTCTGCTGTTTTGGATGTTTTGGGATAGAGTCTAGAGTCATCCCTATACTCTCAGGTCCTTGGTGATGTTTTGACGTTGTTTCACGATGTGCATCTACAGATGTTTTGTATATCCTACTGCTGGCCAGGTGTGGGCCTTATGTATCTATAAACAGGTGATGAACTTATGTTACGATAGGACAGCTGTTGCTCTAAGCTGTGGACATGTATTCAGGCTTGTATGGATATGTATGTAACATGTTTTCTTGCAGGATATGGACTGGAATGTAATATGTTTCTCAGTTTATCAGTTTTCCGCAATCGGTTAAAATTAACCCGTGTTTTTGATAAGATGTGGTTATGGTGATTTCCGCACATTTTTGTGTAACACCTCATTATCTGTGTGATAATGGGATGTGTTGCCACAAGTTTTGGTATCAGAGCTCTAGGTTCGCTGAGTCTACAGGGATCTAGGACTAGGTTGTGTTTGTTCTTATGTGTTTTCCAGATTTTCTCATAAGAATCTTCTGCCCTCAGCGGAAGAAAAGCCAAGATGTCTGGAAACCATGAAGAACATGCTCCTGAGCATAGTGATGCTGCATCTGTTGATGGAGCAGAAAGACAGGCACATGAAGATTAGGTGCCTGAGGTCCCCCAACCTGACCCAGCCATACTTGAACACCCTACCTACCAACAACTTATGGGGCAGATGATGGCTATGATGAATCTCATGGTTGAGCGATTACCAGTGCCTCCTCCGCGAGCACAGGTTCCCCATGGAGAAGCATCGGGAATTGGGAAGACCTTCAAGCGGCTTCGCCGAGTCGGAGCTTCGGAATATGCTGGAACAGCTGATCTAGCAGATGTAGATCTGTGGCTGACAAGTCTTGAGAAGGCTTTCTGGATCCTCGACATCCCCGAAGTAGACAAAGTAAAGCACGCTGTCTACCTTATGAAAGGTAGTGCTGGTCATTAGTGGACCATCGAGGAAGAGAAGCGGCCTGGTGAGGTGATCTGTTGGGAAGTGTTTCGACACGAGTTCGTCACCAGATACTTTCCCAAGATGTATCTGGATGAGAAAATCCGTCACTTCGAGAGTTTGCGACAGGGAACGATGAACATCACTGAGTACGAAGCCAAGTTTATGGATCTGTTGAGGTTTTGTCCTCACATGGCGGCAACAGATGAGGAACGGATCAGACGTTTTGAGAAGGGTATGAGCGCTGAGCTGACAATACCAGTTTCTGCTTTGGAGAACCGGGAACGGTTTGCGATGTTTTTGGAATCTGTTCGGAGAATCGAGCGATCTGTTAGGGAGAAAAGAGAGTCTATGGCTAAGAAGAGACCTGCTCAGTTTCAGGGTCAGAGGTTTGGTGGCTTCAAGAAGCATAGGCTTTCGGCACCGTCAGTGATGAGAGGTTCTGGAGGACCGTCTCAGTGGTCTCTGAGTAGAGGAAGAGGTTATGTTTCTTCACCATCTAAGGCACAAAGTTCAGCTTCTGTGGCAGTGACAGGGCCATCCAGGCCACGAGTTGATGGTAGAACATGCTATGCCTGCGGTCAGATAGGGCATGTTAAGTTGAGTTGTCCCTTCAGAGATGATGAAGTAACCCAGCAGCTAAGGCAGAACCTTCAGGGGTCAGAGAGACCACAGCCTAGTGGTAGCAGAGGACAAGGACGCGGTCAAGCGTCTCAGGCTGGATCGTCTGCTCAAGGAAGCAGAGGTCGTGGACAGCAAGCAACGACTCGATTCTATGCTATGAATCAGTCGGAGGTGATAGTCAACCCGCGGGTAGTGACAGGTCAGATGGAGTTATTTCATTCTGATATGTCTTCTTCTTGCCTTATATCTGTTCTGGTTGACCCGAGTGCTACACACTCTTTTATCACCTATAGTATGCTTGAGAACTGTCGTTTACCTGTTAGTTGTAAGAAGGATAGCTTGTTGTTAGAAACCCCTCTTGATGGTTCCTTTTTGCCTCGATAAGAGTGTCCCTCTTGTGTCTTGTCTTTCTCGGGACGCTGCATTCAAGTGGATCTTATACCACTGGATATGCGTGGTTTCGATGTTATCCTTGGGATGGATACCTTGGAGAAGTATAAGGTTGTCTTGGACTATGGATCCAAGCATGCAGTGTTTGATGATGCTGGAGAGAAGTGGACCTTCTAGGGAGATAGGAAGATTCTTTCGACATGCTTGGTATCAGCTATGGTGGCAGATAGGTTGTTACGACAAGGTTGCGAAGCTTTCCTAGCTCATGTGGTGGATACCGTTGTGGCTGCCAAGGCGAAAGGTCCTAGCCTTGAGGAGGTGTCAGTTGTTCGTGAGTTTGCAGATGTGTTTCCTGAGGAGTTTCCTGGTGTTCCCCCATCCCGAGAGATTGATTTCGAGACCAATCTGGTACCAGGAACGCAGCCAGTTGCGCAGACACCGTACAGAATGGCTCCAGCAAAGATGGCAGAGTTGAAGAAGCAGTTGCAAGAGTTGTTGGAAAAAGGTTTTATCCGACTGAGTACGTCGCCTTGGGGGGCTCCCATGCTGTTTGTCAAGAAGAAGGATGGTTCGATGCGGTTGTGTATAGACTACCGGCAGCTGAACAAGGTCACGATCAAGAATAAGTACCCGTTGCCGAGGATAGATGATCTGTTCGATCAATTGTGTGGTGCTACAGTGTTTTCGAAGATCGATCTACGATTCCGATATCATCAGTTGAGGATTAAGGCGGATGACATACCCAAGTCAGCTTTTAGGACTAGGTATGGTCATTATGAGTTTGTGGTTATGCCGTTCGGGTTAACCAATGCACCTGCTGCTTTCATGGATCTGATGAACAAGGTGCTTCGTCCATTCTTAGATCAGTTTGTCGTAGTCTTTATAGATGACATCTTGATCTATAGTCGGGACAGGCTAGAGCATGAGCAACATCTTCGTCGAGCGTTGACTCTTCTTCGCCAACATCAGTTGTATGCCAAGTTCAGTAAGTGTGAGTTCTGGTTGGAAGAGGTGGCTTTCTTGGGTCATGTGATATCTGCTGAAGGAGTTAAAGTAGATCCGAAGAAGGTGGAATCTGTTGCAGAATGGGAACAACCGAAGACGCCGACAGAAGTTCATAGTTTCCTTGGTTTAGTAGGATACTACCAGAGGTTTATCAAGGACTTCAGTACGATCGCTTTGCCAATAACAAAGCTGACAAGGAAGGACGTACCTTTTGTTTGGGATGATCGATGTCAGCAAGCATTCCAGAGTTTGAAGGAGAAGCTGACCAGTGCTCCAGTGTTGATCTTGCCAGAACTGGGGAAAGGTTATGTTGTTTTCTGTGATGCTTCCAAGAAGGGTTTAGGTTGCGTGTTGATGCAGGAAGATCATGTGGTTTCTTTTGCCTCGCGACAACTCAAGAAGCATGAGGAGAACTATCCGACTCATGACCTAGAGCTGGCAGCAGTGGTTCATGCGTTAAAGATTTGGAGACACTATCTGTATGGGGAAGTGTGTCAGATCTTTACGGATCATAAGAATCTGAAGTACATCTTTACACAGCAAGAGTTGAACATGCGACAGCGACGTTGGATGGAGTTGATCAATGATTACAACTGCACTATCGAGTATCATCCCGGTAAGGTGAATGTGGTAGCTGATGCACTTAGCAGAAAGTCTTCTTCTCCTTCTTCAAAGAAGGCACAGTTGAGTTCCCTGGTATGCCATAAGCGGGATATGTTTGTCTCTTTGCGTAAGATGAATGTGCAGATGGAAGTTTCTTTTTTGGCTGGTCTTTTTGCACAGATGCAAGTCAATCCTACATTAAGACAGAAAATCAAGGATGCACAACAGACAGATGAGGCAGTACAGTTGATCAGATCAGAGTTTGGTGGCGACAAGCGTGATCGGTTTCATGAGTCTGAGGATGGAATAGTCTGTTATCGTAATAGGATGGTGGTTCTTGATGTTGATAAGCTGAGGAAGTTGGTGCTCGAGGAAGCACATACGTCGATGTATGCGATGCATCCAGGTGTCACCAAGATGTATCATAGTCTGAAGGACTTGTATTGGTGGCCCGGTTTGAAGAGAGATGTAGCTGAGTTCGTGGCAAGATGTGCAGTTTGTCAACAAGTGAAGGCTGAGCATCAGAAGTCGGCAGGTACGTTGCAACCCTTGCCAATACTGCAGTGGAAATGGGATCATATAACCATGGATTTCGTAGTTGGTCTGCCCAAGACAACTAGGAATCATGATTCCATTTGGGTGATAGTGGACAGATTGACGAAGTCTACCCATTTCCTACCTGTGAAGACGACGTATACAGCAGAGAAGCTCGCTAGAGTGTACGTGGATGAGATAGTCCGTTTGCATGGTGTGCCAGTGACGATAGTTTCTAACAGAGGTCCTCAGTTTACCAGTCATTTCTGGGAACAGTTGCACAGAGCGTTGGGAACGCAGTTGAGGTTCAGTACAACCTTTCACCCACAGACAGATGGACAGTCTGATAGGAATATTCAGATTCTAGAGGATCTCCTTCAAGCTTGTGTTTTACACTTCCTAGGCAGCTGAGATGTACATCTAAGTTTGATAGAGTTTGCCTACAACAACAGTTATCGGCGAAGCATCGACATGGCTCCTTACGAAGCTTTGTATGGAAGGAAGTGCAGATCCCCATTGTGTTGGTATGAGTCTGGTGAGTATCAGCTGTTGGGTCCTGAGTTGGTTCAGCAAACGACAGAGAAGATCAAAGTGATAGAGCAACAGTTGAAAGTGGCACAAGACAGACAGAAGTCTTATGCAGACAATCGCCGATGACCTTTGGAATTCCATGTAGGAGACAAAGTATATCTTAAGGTCTCGCCTTGGAAAAGTGTGCTAAGGTTTGGATGGAAGGGTAAGTTGGCACCCAGGTATATGGGGCCTTACCCAGTGATAGCACGTGTTGGTAAAGTAGCTTACAAGATAGAATTGCCTCCAGAGTTGCACAGGTTGCATCCAGTGTTTCATGTCAGTATGCTGAAGAAAAGTCATCCGGATTCAGGTACAATGATACAACCAGTTGAGGTTGAGTTTGATGCCGATGTAACCTACGAGGAAGGTCCTGTGGTGATCCTTGACAGAAGAATCAAGAAGCTGAAGAAGAAGGACCTGGTTCTTGTGAAAGTTCTTTGGCAGCATCGTGGCGTTGAGGAAGCCACGTGGGAGCTTGAGGAAGAGATGAGGAGGAAGTATTCCTTGCTTTTCTCTTTGGATTTTGGGGACGAATTCCCTTAAAGGGGGTTAGATTGTAAGGACCCTGACCTTCGTTTAGGGCTTACCCTGTTTTCTTTGCTTAACCCTGGTGTTTTGGTGCTTGCTAATCACCTTTGGTGGTGATTAGGGTTTGATTGTGCTTTGTTGTGAGTTGAAGGTGCTACTTGCAAATAACCCAAGTCTAGGGTTTTGTGAGCAAGTTTTCCACCTTGAGAGGTGTTCTTCTCTCTCTTTGCTTCCTCTAGAGTTGAGGGGAAGGCTTGGGCTGGTTGCTTGAGCTCTTTGGACCTTAGTTGAGCTTGTTTGGGCCTTGAGGTGCCTTGTTTTGGCTTGGTTGAGCCTTGTGTCGCCCAAAGTGAAGAGTGTGTCGCCCTAGGGTGTTTGTGTCGGCCAACAAGGATGTGTGTTGCCCTAGTGCAAGCTTGGTGTGTCGCCCATGGAGCTTGGTCTTGTTTGGTGGACACTTGGTGCATGTTTTGGACAAGTGTCTTATGGCTTGCTAGAGTGGTGGTTTGAGCTTGTGGACAAGTGTCCCTTGTTGGGGAGACACCTTGCCGTGTTCCACCTTGTTTTCTCCTCCCTTTCTTTCTATATAAGATGGTTCCTTCCTTAGCTTAAGGACCCTTTGGTTCCTCTCCCTCTTATGCACGACACACTCCCTCCTTCCCTTGCTTGGTGGCTGACACACCCTTGAAGGGGTTCCTTGGAGGTCGACACACCCTTGGAGAAGAAGAGTGGTGGCCGATACCCACCCTTGGAGGAGCTTTGGTGGTCGATATACCTTGGATCTCTCCATCCTCTTTGCTTGGTGGTGCGTTGAGCTTGGAGTTCTTCTTCTTCCTTAGAGCTTGGAGCTTAAGGCGGGTTGCATAACTCTAACCCTAGCTACTCTACTCTCTTTTCATATATGTTGCTTTAATCTTGCCTATATGCACGTTAGTAGTTGGTTTTTGGTTATCTTGCATGTTGGCCGATCCATGTAAGTTAGGGTTTAGGGAGCAACACTCCTTTCTTCTCTTGGTCTTGAAGAGTGAGTTTGGGTCCTAATGTTGTGAGCAATACCCCTCTTTCCTAGTCGATTGAGGTGAGCTTGTGACTTAGTGGCTTGAGCAAGACTCTCTTCTCACCTTGGGCAAGAAGGTGAGCTCGTTAGATGACCTTGATGAGATGCATCTTGAGCGTTTGGTGCTTGTAGAGGTGCTGCCCGACAGCCCTCATGTCTTAGTTGCCCTTGCACGACATAAGTGAGCAATGTATCCCTTTTGTTCCTTGGGCGGGTGAGCATTCTGACCTTGCACGCCTTGAGCTAGTTCTGCCCAGTAGGCTGCACACCTTGGGGCTGCTCACCCGACAGTATGTTGCTCGCCCGACATCAATCTGTGTCGCCCGAGATCCACCCTACACGCTCAGCTTCACCCTACACGCCCGTCACACCTTGCACGCCTTGGGGCTGCACGCTCAGTGATGCGTGTTGCACGCCTGACTAGGCTGTACGCCATGGCTTGGGTGAGGGTAGAGGTGCCCGACACTGTGTCAGTGAGCCTTGCCCGACACACTCTTTTGGTGAGGGTTTTGGGTACCTTTTTGTGAGGGATCGTTACATATTGAAAACGGCTTGAACTATATACGCCTTGATATCGTTGGTGACTCCTTGCTCTCTTAATGATGAAGATAGTGACAATGGTAGCAATAGTAATAATGCTAGTTTATATGTTTAGCATGATGTTGAAACAAGGTGAAGCACATGTGTACGAGTGTGACTACCCTGGTTATCTCTTTGATGCTAAGAGTAACGTTAAGCATGCATTAGGGTTGCTTAATAATGTGCTTACATGTGTAACCTTAAGATGAGGCATGGATGTATTGTCATTATGTGCTGGCAATATACTTAACCCTAAATTATTACCTTATGTTAATAATATGAGTCTCTTGATTATTCATATGGTTATTGAATGATGTTAATCATGCAGGTAATGTTTAGCCAAATGAAAGGCTATGAGAAATGGTTATATGTGAATACTGTGATGACAGGTGTATTATGAATGATGTTCCATGATAATGATGATGAAAGCCTTGAGAGGCTATGACACTATGTGATGAGGGATTGAGATCCCATGGTATGGGATGATCCTTGAGATGGATCTAGATGGTTGGCAAGAGGCCAAGTGATAACATGTGATGTTGGATCCTTGAGATGGATCAGGTTGATGTGGTTATAATAATAACATAATGTTGAGTTTATGTTGGTTGTTTTCCTTCTATAGTTTGCATGTTATACAACTTGGTTGAATCTTGCAATCCATCTAAAAGATACTAATTAATCATAGTGAAATCTATCATGTAGTTTCTCTGGCCATAGATTTATCATCAGTCAGGATAGGGTGATGGTAAAACGGGTTCTCCTGTGGGTTAACTCGGAGCGCATATTTTTGAATATGCGAGGTTTCTCCTAGCCTCAAATAGAGAGGTGAAACGAGTGCAGCTGTAGTTGCAGACTCGGATATGAGATGAGCATGGTGAACATGGCCCATGGCTCCGGATATGTGATATGTGATGAACATGAATGCGTTCATGGCTCAGAGCACGGTGTTGAGACCCGTGGCTCGGTTTTACTAGCACCATGACCTGTACCAAGGCAGGCTAGAGGAAGGGTAGCCTGAGAAGCTGACCCTGTGGCTTAAGACCACTTGAGCATGAGACTGTGGTCCTGCTGTGTTTCTCGTGTACTGACCACAAGGGGTGAGGTCGTGGACTCCGGCTCTTCCATTAACCTTGTATGGAACCGGTTATGGGCTTCGCAACCGATGGTTGGAATTGAACGATACAGTTCACTTCCTCAGGGCATAATAAAACGTAATCCAGCCGTTTAGTATATACTACTTAAGTCAAACACAAAATATTGGTTGAGGCCTTGTTTGTGTAGTTACTCTTCTTTATATAATGCAGTTATTCATACGTCTTTCATATGCAGTAGAATTTGGGTATCCTATCTCATAAATTGTGTCTCACATGTAATACTTGAATATATCTGGTAAGTTTAGTTAGCTTTATTCCAATAAACTGTTCTTGCTATATCCTCTATCAGATAGCTGCTTAATGTATATGATCTGGAGGTTTTGTAGTTTTGGCGAGGAGTTATGCCTCCCGCTGGGACAATGTTCAATTGTCTCACTCTGCTGGTTTACACCCTTTTTAGGTGGTCGAGTTCGTCGTGGTGGTGGTCGCGGAGTTGCGGCCGAGCAGCTAGAAGAACAGTAGAAGGCAAGCATTGGATGTGCTACTGTTTTTGGATAGAGTCTAGAGTCATCCCTGTACTCTCAGGTCCTTGGCGATGTTTTGACGTTGTTTCACGATGTGCATCTACATATGTTTTGTATATCCTGCTGCTGGCCAGGTGTGGGCCTTATGTATGTATAAACAGGTGATGAACTTATGTTATGACAGGACAACTGTTGCTCTAAGCTGTGGACATGTATTCAGGCTTGTATGGATATGTATGTAACATGTTTTCTTGCAGGATATGGACTGGAATGTAATATGTTTCTCAGTTTATCAGTTTTTCACAATCGGTTAAAATTAACCCGTGTTTTTGATAAGCTGTGGTTATGGTGATTTCCACACGTTTTCGCGTAACACCTCGTTATCTGTGTGATAATGGGATGTGTTGCCACACTTTCCTTAGTGACATACACAGATATGCGTGCACTCATATCTATAAATGTTAAAAGGGAAAATATTAGAAATCAAGGTAGTCAACTAAAAATAGGGATAAGCCAAGATCATGTCCACATCATCAGTAGATAACCACACAACACTTCATTCAATGATAAAAGATAAAGTCATACATATTAATACTTGCGGGGGGAGAAGAATAAGTCTATGAAAAGAAAATACGATTATTACATAGGATCTATAGTATCCTATTACATCATCTAGAAGAATAAAAACTATCTAACTGAAATGAATAAAGTGAGAAGTGGAGATCTATCTCATATCCTCCATGATCATTATTTAGTTGTCTTCAGGTACTTTGATGTGCTTCATATATTGTCAATTGTTCCTTGTACCTAGAAAATACGAGAAACAAAAACATCAACAAAGTTGGTACGTGGAATTAAAAGCTATACTATGTTGGTATATAAAATACTCGAAATTGGAGAAAGAGAATGAAAACGTCATTTAAAGGAGGAAAATTAGGTAATCCCAAGTTATTAGACTCATTTAGAATGAATATGCATTACTATGGTGGACTTAGCACAAACATAAATGGTGGCCCCTTCCCCGTGTACCTTGTACTCTAGGGATCTCCCCGTATACCATGTACTCTAGGGAGGTGCTAGTTAACATTAAAGATTTCCCTCTCTAATAGGGAGTTTAATGAGCACCACTAGTAACTACATTTCACTTATCTTCAATTATGTTCTTTTATATTCAAGGTGGTAAATTATCAATTATTCATGTATCCACATCCATTAATGTAGCTCAATTACATGCAAGCAAGTACATATATTTAGCATCCAGCAAGATCTAGTCATATAATTATACCCACGTACCTTTAATTCTCAGATCTGGATTCCACAAGTCCTAGATTATGAGAAAGATAGTAGATCACCTTGAAATATAAACAAAACCTAAAGTTACCATGGGTTCTCATTATTCCACATTAGGGTTTCTTATTAGGGTTTAGGTCATTTGGGATATCATTTTTAGGATACATGTGATTCGAGAGGTCAGAGTTGGATTCTATGGTCAGGATCATTCAAAGTCATTCAAGGACAATTAATTGTTTGACATAAAGTTGTATAAGGTATACATTATGAAGGGAGGAAATTGGAAATTAGGGTTTTTTTCACAATTATTGAATCAACTATCCTTCTTAGATAGGATTTTGAGTAACATGATGATCAGGACCCTAATTAGGGTTTAATCTATTCCCAAGGCAGATTTAAAATCAATTATGACCATTATTACACAATATACAAATATTAAGGGGTCATTAGGACTTGTATACCATATTTTCTAAAAAGGGGTCGGATCTAGGTCCTAGAATTATTTTATTTAAATAGCTTGGATTTTTCTGATGAAAATGATGTACAAGTTTGATATATTTTGACGTTCCTATCATGTTCTAGGATTTTTATAAAATCTGACCAATCAGGAAATTTTAAGGAATTAAACGAAAAATAAAAAAAGATATGTGAGATCTGCCTCGCGGATCATGCAAGGGATCCGACCAACCGGACCCTCTGACTGACCCGTGAGTAGGCGCTCGTCCGAAGAGGGTCATGCTGATCGAAAGTCAGGAATACCCCTGACTCCATTTGTTGGACCAGTGTACGGGTAAGGGTGAGAAGGGAACATCATTCATCTAAACGTTCTTTCTCACGCCATGGCTGCAACAAGGGATCAGGTGGAAATTTGTTCGATCGGAGGTGGTTCCTAGGAATAGCTGAGTTATGCTGGTGATTGGGTTGAGTTCGCGGGCTGACGGCGGTTGTGAGGAGGTCGAACTCGCCAGCAATGGTGGTCAGGACATCATTTTTTCGATCAAAATAGGATGAGAATAGGTCAAGGAGTGAAGTTGAGGTTTACCTGCCCTCAGGTTGTATTGAGGGAGTCAAAGGCTCCGCGGAGGTCTACTGATGGACTTGCGAGCTTCCCACAGCTCTGATGTGGCTCCAACCTTGCCGGCGTGAAGCTTCTGGAGCTCAATTGCAGCGACTAGTCAACCCGAGGCTTTGGGCCTCCGCGACACCAACTGAAGGTGCTCCTTGACTCGCCGAGATCCCAGGACGGTGTAGCTGTGGTGAATTGGAAGTAGGAGGCTACTGGAGTGAGGGAGGAGACTGGGGTCAGGCGGTGTGAGGTGCTCGAGATCAGGGAGGTAGAGGTGACCTTCGTTGCAATTGAGGTTTCTAAATGATCAAAGGAGGGTAGGCAGTGCTAGCGAGATGCTTAAATAGGCATGGGGGCGCTGGAGGAGGAAGCCCTAAAGTTGGCCGCCGCCGCCAGTGAGAGGTGCGGAAAGGGTGGAGGGTATTCTCCCTGTTCCGAGCATGAGGGGAGTCGAGCGAGGGGTTGTTGACTTCGTCTTGACGAGAGGAGTTTCTCCTCCCAATATCTCACACGATCGTTACGGGAGTTGGATGCACGAGGTGGCTGTTGGGGGTCGGTGCTCTGTTGGGGGTCGAAGCCGAAGAAGGCGGAAGGTAGGAGATGGGGTCCTTGTCCCTTGGATCCTGAGCGGATCAGTGTCCATCCAATCGGACGGCTGGGGTCAAATCCCAGTGAGTGGACCGCGCCCAAGCAATCTCAAATGACCGCGTGACATTCATTTAGTCAAATAAAATCGAAACTTAGGTCATATGTCCATAATGAATGGAATATGTACCCAATTCCCATTGGGCATATCTCCCAATTGGTTGACCCAATTGTAATGAAACTTTTGGAGTAGCTTAATGATGTCCTTAGGTAGCTAAGCTACAAAATTGCAGTCAAAATTCGATTGTTGACTATGTCAATTGACTAAATGTCATAATGCTTGTATTATTGACTTTATGTAGTATTATGGATGGTCTTAAGTGAAATTGATAATCAATATAGTGAGGGAAAAGTTTGAGGGCATATTCAGAATAATTAAAATTGTAGGAGAGAGGAAATAAATAATATATACAGAAAAACTCACTCTGTCATAGTTCCAATCCCTAAACTAGGAGACCGTCAGTCCACTACCTAGAGAGGTCAACCTCTAAGACTTTACAACCAAAGTATACTTATATTCCATTATAAGACATACAAGAAGACAACCTTACATCCAAGGGCTTACCTATCCAAGAGCTTGTCTTCTACCTCACAACAAGTCTTACCTAGTCTTGCAAACAGCTCGATTCCTTTTCCTCCTTGCAATAAGACTTCAACCTTGAGGATTTACCCACCAAGCTCCTTGGATCTTCCGCCTTTTCCTTCTCTTTCTCTTAGAGAAGATCTTCACACCTTCTTCAATCTTAAAGAAGAACAACAACTCCTCCTTCACTCAGAGAAGATCACTTTTAGCCTTTTCTCTTTAAGAGAAGGGATTGGGAAGATGGAAAGTTGGAGAACTTTACAAGGTAAAAATGAGGTAGCTCTCTTACAACATGCCTAAGTCACTCATAATCATGAAATGTTTTGTAAATGAGAGAGAGAGAGAGAGAAATGGGCTCAAAGGGTTGTAGTACTCTCAACTATAGTAAGGACCAAGAACAACATGAATGAGCAACCTTAGAGTGAAATGCAAGAGGTCTTATTTATAGCTGGGGGTGTTCCTTTGAGTGTGGGATCACTTAAGAATGAAAAATAGTTGTTTTACAACTTGCAATGGATCTATTTTCATTTCTAACAACTCTCCAATAGTTGGAATCACTTTTTTTACATTTTCTGTACAATACATTCATTTGAGTTTTAATAAAGGTAACTCGATCGATCGAATATCTGACAAAGCCAATTTTCAAGCTATCGATTAAGTTTTTCCTGGGGTAACTTGACTGATCAGCCAAAATCCACTTTGGTCAGAAAATTGGTCGGTCGAATTCTGTGAGTGTACAACTCGACCGATGCAACCGTTTCTAAAAATCTATCACAGACCGGCCGAGATCCAAACTCGAACGATTAAAGTGTTGTGACAAATTTTTGTAAATGATTTTTAAGTGATCAAATGATAGAATTAAGTGTCCCTAATTTTTTTTCATCTTAGATACAAGTCCTATCATCAATACAAATGATTACAAAAATATTCTAAGGTGGTTTGGAGTGTTTTCCATAAAAGTACATTCGCATTGCTTTTGACTTGAACTTGGACAAGCTAGGGCTTGTGGAATTTGATCTTTTTCATGTACCTAATGCCCGAAATCAATCTTAAACAAATATATTAGATGCATATAATTTGAATTGTAATGTCTTGGGATTTGAGGCCTTGGATAACATGATCTTAAAAGGAATGATTGGACTACCCATATCACCAAGGTGCACCTCCTTTTCTGGGAGCTCATCACTAAAGAACTCCATAGTTAAGCATGCTCATCTTGGAGTAGTACTGGGATGGGTGACCAGTTGGGAAGTTGATCTTGGCTTGCATGTCAGTGTGGACAAAGTGCGCAGTTAAGACTAGTGGTGGTCTGTGGGGCCAGTCGTCATTCCTGAAACACTACTAGAGTCTTGGGCAGTGGGCCCAAACGTTACAAATGGTATCAGAGCCAATTCCCCTCCAATAGGTGGGGCCCACATGGGCCTGTGGCATGCCAGTCTTTGAGCCGTGCGGTCCACGCATGTTGGAAAGGGCTATCCGAGTTGATGGATCCGCCCATGTGCTGGTAGTATCCATACATGTTGGAAAGGGCTATCCGAGTTGATGGAGCCACCCTTGTATTGGTAACCATGGCTGGGAGCTGGGTGTACATGGGTCATTTGGGTCTACACTGAAATGGGGAAAAGATTATGAAGCCATATAGTTGAGCCTTGGCGAGGACGTCAAGAGTCTAAGTGGGGGAGATTGTAACGTCCTAGGATTTGAGGCCTTAGATAACATGATCTTAAAAGGAATGATTGGACTACCCATATCACCAAGGTGCACCTCCTTTTCCGGGAGCCCATCACTAAAGAACTCTGTAGTTAAGCGTGCTCAGTTTGGAGTAGTACTAGGATGGGTGACCAGTCAGGAAGTTGATCCTGGCTTGCGCGTCAGTGTGGACAAAGTGCGCAGTTAAGACTAGTGGTGGTCTGTGGGGCCAGTCGTCATTCCTGAAACTCTACTAGAGTCTTGGGCAGTGGGCCCAGACTTTACATGAATGGTTAATTTATTATCAAAATATGGACAATATATAACTCTCAAGTCAACATTCTCCCCCTTTCTGACAATGAAAAACCAATCCTCAACATATTGAAAAGGATATGTAAAGTTATAATTTACCCTTGTGAATTGTAAGGGGATACATGATTGGAACAATGTGAATTGCTCCCCCTCAATCTAAGCTCACTCTTACATGCATAGTTAGTCTTTCTATACAAAGCTATATAACATGTATACTACATGGTCCTTTATCAAGTCACATGGTAAATCATATGTTTAGACAAGAAAAGGATCACACAGGTAATAAAAGTAATATGGTTGAGCTTCAAAATATTGAACTTCTTCTCTCCCCCTTTTGACATTATAAAAAAGGAAGGGGGTAGAAGAGCACAAAAATAGGTTTTCTCCAAGAACCACCAAAAACACCTACCATAAGATAAAACATGCAACCACAAAACACACATCAAATAGAGATGAGAGAGAAACAAGCAACCTATGTCATAATTAAAATATGGGTAACATACCACCAACTCATGAGATATAGTCAACTAGAGAGTAAGGGTACATATGATTAAGATTACAACACTAAAAGCATGTTCTCAAAGCAACTACAAGCCAAAACAATGATAATTACATGATGATAGAAATAGTACATCTCAAATAATGTGCCCAAATGTCTTTGTTTGGCTTTGTGGAGAAAAACATGCGCGGAGGAAGTAACAAAAATAATTTTTCATGCAACTCGAAACAGAATCCCGTCGACAACAATGTATTCGGAAATAGTGTTTGCGGGTATACCTTATCACGGAGCAAGTTCGGTGATGTCCCATTGTACGATGGTGTGCAACACTGTTGGCCTACATAGACGGTACTTCTCTCCCGTTTGTTGAGTGTGTCGTGCGAAGATCCGGCGGCACTCCTTTTGTGTAGTGATGTACGCCGCTCGTAGCGCATATGGATGGTCATTGGCGTCCTCCGAATGTAGGCGTCTCAAGTTCTGCATCTCTACTTTATCTACGCAGATGGACTGGAACTTCACATCATGCTTCCTAAGCTGGTAGGAAGGAGTAGCCTTTGTGCGGCGACGTGCTAGTGTCGCAATGCTTTCCTTTCTCTCCTGAGGAAGGTGACGGCTAGGGTTTACGTACGTGAGCGTAAACTGAAAAGACACTATCTATATCTTGTAAAGATATCGGCCGTCAAGACCCTTTAAATAGGAGATGAAAGGAAGTAGGGTTTCCTAAACCCTTTGATAAATAGAAAGATTGTGTTAATTAAAACACTCATGGATTAATTAGAATATTCTGGAATTAATTAATTAACCAAATAACCATATTAATTGATTAACTAATATCCGACTCCATGCAATCACTTGGGATGGCTCTATGGGCATATATACCAACAAACTCCAACTTGCACTTAGAGATGGTCACTCCAATTAATTGTCTCAAACATTCCAATATTATTCTAATGGATTACTTAAACATTTTAGTAGTCAATTTGATTCGGAGAAATTCCAATCAAATCCACAATTATACTCTGATTCCAACACATCCTATGCGTCTGACCTAGTTGGCTCCAAATTACACTGGCAGTGATATCCATAATCATATTATGCTTTCACAAGCAATGATTGGTATCTAGTAAGACTTCATTGCCACCCAAGTAATTGGATAAGTTGGAGAACAACTTAACCTATCATTCATGATCGGTGTTACAATGATTGTATAGTTCCTTTTTCGTTGATATCCAGATTGAACTTGAGTCATGGAAATGTTATCCTCTTCAACGTTCAATCCATGTTCCTTGAACTAGAGAAGACTGTCTGAGATATATGTAAGCTCGATATCACATATTGACTCACATCAGCATGGCCATGTATTTCTTAGTCTCGCTAATCAAGTGGCCAAAATATCAAACTCCCGTAGAAAGGACAAATTCCATCTACATCACTCACAGTCATCCCCATGTGTCATAGTGCACCCAAGCACCATCTTTATGGAAATCCTTATTCATGACCACGGTGGATGATGTCAAAGTACACCGAACAACATATGATAAGTGTAGCGACTTCAGGTCTAAGAACCACAATCACTACCATCATTGTGAGATGTGACTCTAACTACAAATCATGGTATCCATGTGTCACTCTCAAGGTGGGTCTGTCTGATACAATATTCTCTAACAAGTATCTATGTATTTGGTTTGATATCTCCATATCATGCATGGATAATGAGATTCTTCCATCAACCAACATACATTCTAATCTTATGTGTTATTGATGTCTATTGATATTCCACAATTACAACAGATTAGGGACAAAATAAGAATACATACTCTTATCATACATATGATCTCACTATTCAGGTCATCAACCTGAAGACATATGTCATTGAGTATATTATTTAGTAGACATCTATAAGTTTTGTGGTCATCCCACAATATAAAACACGAATAGATAGATTGGAAACTTGCCTTAATTGATATGATCAATGTAGTATTACAGATCATTTACATAGTATCCCATTACAATCATCAAACGATAGTCTCTATGGTCATAAATACCAACAGATTCCCACTTGCACTTATACCCAATCACTCATGAATCTCAATCTAAGTGATCGAACATGTCTGTCATGTTTCTATTGTGAAAGTGCTTTTGTGAGCGGGTCAGCCACATTGCTTTCTATAGGTACTCTATAAATCTTCACATCTCCTCATTAAACGATCTCTCATATGAGACAGAACCTCCATAGAATATGCTTAGAATGTTGGTGCGATCTTGGTTCTTTAGCCTATGCAATTTCTCCATTGTTGTCATAAAACAACTCAATTGCATCACTAGCACTTGGAACCACTCCAAGTTTAGAAATGAACTTCTTGATCCACACAACTTCCTTTACAGCATTAGATGCGGCAATATATTCAGCCTCTGTTGTAGAATCCACAACCATCTCTTCCTTGGAACTCTTCCTGCTCACATCTCCATTATTTAGGCAAAACACAAATCCAGATTGCGATCGATAGTCATCTTTGTCAGTTTAGAAGCTAGCATCGATGTAACCCTTTACCATGAGCTCTTCCTCACCACTATATACCAAGAATTGATCCTTAGTCCTTCTCAAGTACTTTAGGATGTTCTTTACGGCTGTCCAGTGACATTCACCTGGATTTGACAAATACTGTCTCGTCATGCTCAAATCATGTGACACATCAGGACAAGTACATAACATCACGTACATGATAGGACCAATTACTGATGCATATGGAATCTTACTCATGTGCGCCCATTCATTACATGAACTAGGACATTAGGCTTTAGAGACCGTAACCCCATGGGACATGGGCAAGTTACCTCTCTTAGAACCCTCCATGTTAAACCTCTTTAGCACATTGTCAATGTATGTGCTCTGGCTTAGGCCTAGAAGCCTTCTAGATCTATCTCTATAGATCTTGATTCCTAGTATATAGGATGCTTCACCTAAATCCTTCATAGAGAAGGTCTTCCCCAGCCAAGCTTTTACTGTCTGAAGAGTAGGGATGTCATTTTCCATCAATAGTATGTCATACACATACAATATGAGAAATACGACTATGCTCCCACTAACCTTTTTGTAAACATAAGGTTCATAAGCCAAACTTTTTGACTACTTCATTAAAACATAGATTCCAACTCCGAGATGATTGCTTCAATCCATAGATTGACCTTTGTAGCTTATAGACTTTATTGGCTTCCTTTGGATCGATAAAATGCTTAGGTTGTATCATTTACACTTCCTAGAGTAAATTCCCATTAAGGAATGTTGTTTTAACATCCATATGTCAAATCCCATAGTCATGATAAGCTGCAATGGCAAGCATGATCCTGATGGATTTAACCATGGCAATTGGTGAGAAGGTCTCGTCATAATCAACACCTTGAATTTGATGAAATCCTTTCACAACCAATCTACATTTATAGGTTTGAACATTTCCATCCATGTCGATCTTCTTCTTGAAGACCCACTTGCACCCTATAGTTTTTACCCCTTCGGGTGGATCCACCAAGGTCCATACCTTGTTGATGTACATGGATTCCATCTCAGATCTCATGGCTTTGAGCCATTTCTCAAATTTTGGTCCCTTAGTAGGTTCTAGATAGGAAGTTGGCTCATCTGCTATGCCCAATTCGTCATAGTCTTGAGTCACGAGAAATCCAAATCTCTCAGGCTCAAGTTCTGTCCTATTAGACCTATGAGGTTCCTGTGTTACATTTAGAACTTGAAATTCCACAACAGTTTGTGAGTTTTCATGTTCCTTATGTACCTCCTCAGGCTCTCTACTTTCTTGTTGATCTCAAACTTCTTTGATCTCTACATTCCTCCCACTGATTCCTTTGGAAATAAATTCTTTTTCAAGAAATACAGCAATCCTAGCAACAAACACTTTTTTGTCGGTTGGTGTGTAGAAGTAGTATCCCTGAGTTTCCTTAGGGCATCCAACAAAATAGCATTTTTCAGACTTGGGTCTAAGCTTTTCAGGAAATTGTTTCCTAACATAAGCTTCATATCCCCAAATCTTTAACATAGACAAATTGGGACAATTCCCATTTCATATCTCATATGGTGTCTTTTAAACCGATTTGGAAGGTACAAGGTTACGTGTAAATGCTGTGTTTCAAGAGCATATACCCAGAATGATATTGGAAGTTTGGATGAACTCATCATTGATCATACCATGTCTAATAATGTATAGTTACTTCTTTCTGACACCCCATTATGTTTTGGTGTACCAGGTGGAGTCCATTGTGATACAATACCAAAATCTCTCAGAAGGTCCTCAAACTCTTGGCTTAAGTATTCACCACCTTGATTTGGATGAAGTACTTTAATACTCTTACCAAGTTGCTTCTCTACTTCATTCATGAAAGTCTTAAACATTTCAAGAGTTTTTGTCTTGTGTTTCATAAGATATACATAGCCATACCTACTGAGGTCATCAGTGAAGGTAATGAAGTATTGATAGCCTCCTCTAGCATTTGATCTAAAAGGTCCACATATATCAGTATGTATGAGCCCTAGCAGATCACTAGCTCTCTCACTGTGTCCAGTGAAAGGAGTCTTGGTCATCTTCCCTAATAAACATGTCTCACATGTCTCTAATGATTCAAAATCAAAAGAGTCTAGATAACCATCCTTATGAAGTCTATATATGCGCTTCTCGTTTATGTACCCAAGATGACAATGCCATAGGTATATTTTGTTTGAGTTGTCAAATTTTAACCATTTCATATTTACACAGGTTGTAAGTGCTAGTCTCAAGTTCTAACAAGTAGATACCATAAGACATAGGGGCATTGCCATAAAAGATCTCATATTTAGAAATAGAAATCATTCCATTCTTAATGTGAAATTAAAACCCACTCTTGTCCATACAAGATCAGAAATAATATTTATATTAATGGAAGGTACATAATAGCATTTCTCTAGTTCTATTACAAGGCCCGTAGGAAAAGATAAAATAATAACTCCAACTGTAGTGGCGACAACTCTTGCTCTATTAGCAACCCACAGCTTGACTTGGCCCTTTCGTAAAGGCTTACTTCTTATCAGATCCTGCATATTTGAACATATGTGAGATCCACATCCGATATTTAGTACCCATGATGAAGAATTATTTACGTCTATCTCAATAACGTATATATCTGAAGTGGATATCTCTATCCCCTGCTTCTTCTTCCTCAGTTCCTCCAGGTAGAGAGGACAGTTTCTTTTCCAATGTCTAGCCTGGTGAAAATGGTGACAACTGCCTTCTTTAGAGATGCCACCTTCTAAAACTACCTAACAAGGGTGTATAGTGTATATAATTAAAATATCTTCAATGTAATAATATGATGATCCAAATGATGTGTTGTTTACAAAATGAATTGCATAGTTTGTATTAGTAAGTTATGCTACTGCGATGCAAAGTGGATATAAACAAATTTTCAACAATTACAGAGGCAAATAAGTAAGTTATATAAAACTAGATGTATGTAAATGGATTAAATAAAAAGCAAAATGACTTACAAGATGTTTCCTTCACTCTACAATATGTAGACGATGATTAATGGAAAAAATCAGTAAGAACTGGGCATAAGAAATGACTTTGTTTTTATTTGATCTATGTTGTTGTGCACACCTATGTGTGTTTGAAAAAGGTAGAGAGAACCAATTTTCAAAGATTGTGTTGGTCGCTTAAATAATATCGAAAGCGGCGTCTTTACAATGATGTGGAACTCTATCTAAAAAAAATCCATACATACCAATATTGAATTGGTCATTTTGACGCTTGTTTAACAAAACATAGACTTTGACATGTTCAATGTTGGAAATTTACAAATAGATTTGTAAAGGTCAATTGTTTCCTTTATTTATGTTTAATGTTTTGGACAACGCTGATTATCAAAAGATCAGAGGAGAGAGAAAATTTGCACTACAAAATCAAAACAAAATAGGAATTGTAGTAGATAATAGCACAATAAATCTTCTTCACAATTGTAAAAGTAACTCAAACTAAAAAGGAATTTATGAAAATATTAATTTAGTGAGTGATTGTTTGAGAGGAGTCAAAATAATAGAGATTTTTGTTATATTATTTAACTTGGAAAGTATAAAGGAACCATCAATGAATAACTCTTAGTGACTTTATCAAATAAGAAAATGTCAACACAATAAAATAGATTAAATAACAACTTTCAACCCAACTATATTCATTACTTTTTAAAATTTAAAATAGAATAGAAATTGTAATAGGCAATAGTACAAGAAATCATCTCCACAATTATAAAAGAAACACATATTGAAAAGGAATCTAGAAGTGTAGTAATTTAGTGAGTAAATGCCTGAAAGGGATTAAAATAATATATATTTTTTATTGTATTGTTTAACTTGAAAAGTATAAAGGAATCATCAATAGAAAACTCTTGGGGGCCGTATCAAATTAGAAATAGTCAATGCCATAAAATAGATTTATTAACAACTTTCTGCCCAATCATAATCATTAATTTTTAAAAAAATTAAGGAGTGCCCCCCTGCCCCCTTTCTTTTCTTACAGGAGACCAGCCACTGTGGAAAACATCCAAGGAGTGTAGCCATTGAAGTATGCATTTGAATTTGTGGAGCTAGATCAATGTGAGTTTTTGGCATGATGTGGGTGAAACTTTTTATTAGAAAATATTGCTACGAAAAATAATCTGACACATCCTATATATATTTGTTAGAAGTTGCCGAATGTATAAGGAAACAATATGAGCTAAGTCATTTTCAAGATGGATGTTTAGTTGCCATGATGGAGATTGTGGAAATAAAACATCCTAGCATAAACTCTTAGTTGGGGCAACATTAATAACCTGTTCGTGGATGTGATCCTTAGTCACATGTTGTCCCCGATACAATGGCAACTGCAGCTGTAGTGGATGAGTATTATGAATGTATATACAATTGTGTAGTAGTTCCTTTCTGCCCCATCTACCCCACTCGTGACCCCGGGCCGACCGCCTAGAAGAGCACGTCCAGCCGTTGGCCTTCCTCCGAACTGGATTGGGATCAATGCTGTAAAAGAGACGTATCTGTCAAACTCATGGTGCCTGCACACAGCGAGGACCACACCATCCCGGACTGAAAAGGATCCGCAAAACTACACTCATATATAGGGGACGTTTGGTTATCTGTATTTAGCTGGATTGGATTGCATTCAACAACTTAAAAATTAAGTTTGGTTCAAAGGGGAGGGGTCGTAGTCCTCGTGGACATAATCCTGTATTTTTAATTCTTAGTTAAATGCTGGACACGGGCCTGAGATCGCACTGCAACATCATAGATTCGTAATCAATCCAACAGGCAGGTGGTTGAGATCGCGCTGCAACATCATAGAAAAAAACAACCTGCGCCTGAAACTTTGGTCTGACGATCCTACTCAACTAATCATAAAGTTCCGATGACGGAGAATTATCCAAAATAGGAAATCACTTCTACCAGGACAGTGTAATTGTGGCATTCACCAAATCTGCAGACATACGCCAAAAAAAACATTCCCATTGTGGAGGTGTAATACATTCTGAGTATATTGGGCAGTTGGTACACTTAATTTTGTTATGTGCCTCATGTTGATCCAATTGTACATCTGGTTTAAAATTTAAATGGATTTTTACCGACCGGTTTAACGGACATTGCGCGGGACTTAGTCCGAATATGAATCCGATTACAGATCTATATGTATAAATATATTCATCCTGGTTAGGGTTTTAATATCATCATGTATTCTGTTTGTTTATGTAGACAGAAGTCGTTGTATTCAGGGTGTACTATGCCTCTTTCGACAGTGCTCCTTCTTGTAATATCTTTTCTGACATAGTGAAAATATCACCCCTCCCATGAATTAGGTCATCCCGACCAAATCAAATAAATCATGTGTTCACTGTTTGTGTGATCGTTTTCTTCTTCTCGTCTTGTTGTTCCGCCAAACTTTTTGTATTCTCTCATTTAAAATTTTAATAAAATTTTCAATAGTTCGATGCTTCAATTTTAATATGATAAACTTCGAAAAAAAAATATTTTTCTTGAGCTCACGTTAAAGTAGATTCCATAACCTCTCTCCTAGCATACTTTCTGTCCATGTTTGCTTTTTTTCGTCTATCTAGTTTCTACATTCCGCTTATTTTCTTCTGTCAACTATTATCGTCATTACTACTCTCCTCCTAGGACCCATACATTTGATCCTCCACATGTAGACCTGTTAAACTAGGTCAAAATCTGGGGGCACCCATGGATCGAACCATTTAAGTTGAGTTTGGGTAAAGAAATTTTCCACTCACTGAAAATCATTCAACCCCATACTCAACAATTTATATAGAGGGTTTCATGGGTGACCCGCGGGCACCCACAGATCACCCAGTTAAATGAAGTCAATATGTTTATATATATTATACACATACACCTACTAAGAGATGCCGACCAATTTTTCACAAGTTAAATCTTTACCATCATTTGCAGCAATTGCATTCTCTTTATATTTGTATTAAACAACACGTACTTGTAAAATTTGGAATGTGTAATGTTAAATGAAAAAAAAATGGTTTTTGTGTTACAATGAAAACTACATTGGTCTTTTCGTAATTAACATAGAAATATAATAGTTGGTTGTTGTATTTTTCTTTTAATTTGATATAAGCATAAGTCGACAATTAATCGATTGGTTCAACATCAAATGTAGTAGTTGATTGGTTTCTTTGCATTATACTTTATATCCAAATATAGTTATGAGATGTTGTAATTGTTATTATTTGTGTTAAGGAAAGGAACTAGCTACTTATTGTTAATTTGACACATTTTATATGGGCACCAACGGACAACCCACTAGGTCGGGTTGAGTGTGATTTTTTTCCGGTCGTTTAGAATTGTATCTTTTTGACCCACACCCACGAGACATGCACGGCTGCACCCTCAACGACCCAACCCAAACACACCCAACCCATCCGTTTCACAGCTCTATCCACATGCATAACCTGTAAAAAAGATAACTGAAACTCGGCGGTTTATGGTAGAGTTTACAACTATATATAGGTAGAATGCCAAACAATCGTATTGCTTCTTTTACATGAACCTACGGCAGTTGATTGTGCATGCAAGCATCAAGGAGACATCATAACCATCAAAAGGAAGCCGCGTATGAGTTCTTGTTTCTGTTTCGTTTTCCTTCACTGATTGTAGTGCACAAGAAACCTTTCACATAACTCAAGCCATATCTCAAATCGCAGGGTGCAACGGTTCCGAGTACATGATATCTCTCTCGTTGTCTTTGCCCTCCAACTTCAAACCAACTTGTTGTTGATAATATATATATATATATATATATATATATATATATATATATATATATATATATATATATATATATATATATATACTGTTTTTTTATTACCCGCGCGGGTACTGTAGCGGGGCTACCCGTCTCTTTGACGCGGTGGCATTTTACATAAATACGGCTAATTTCTGATACGCATCAGCCGCCGACCCCGCCGTTGCGGCATCCTCCTCGTCGAGCATCAGCCGCCGACCCCGCCGTTGCGGCATCCTCCTCGTCGAGCATCAGCCGCCGACCCCGCCGTTGCGACATCCTCCGTCAACACTCTGTATGCGCGTCTTAACTCCGAATCTGTCTTTGGAATTTGCAGTCCTGGCTCCGTCTATCTCCAACCTCCACCTATCTCCGACTCGATAATCTCTATAATAAGAAGGGTTCTAAACCCCAACAGGTCACTTACGGTCTTCATCACAAATCCATCTTCCACGCCGTTCCAATCTATGACTATCCTTGGAGGTAATCACATTCATTGAACATCCGGTAGTGTGGCTGTGGTCTGGTGTGACAAGGTGCTCGAGTTTGTAGATGTATCCGGCAATCGACTAGTCGGCTCCATCACGAAATGCATTATTGGCAGGATAGGGGTAAAAGTATTCGAAGTCGGAAACTGCCTTGCTCCGCCAGCAGCTGACCAGCAACGCAACCCACATTGAAGAAGTAGGTGTGTTTTTGAATTATTGTTTACAAACTGAATACCAAATTCTGTATTGAGCAGTTGATTATCTGCTAAGTATAATCCCTTCTATGATCTGTTTGTCTTAGTTATTTTTCGTGCTGTATTAGTCACTTTTATATTTATATAGTTACTGTTTTGTTTACAGAGTTACTTTTTGATCTCTGCAATGGATGCTAGTCTTGATACTGATGCTGCTAATGCTATTATTGACATTGACGATGATAATGTTCATTCTTCTTCATCTGTTGCTGCTGATACTGTGTCCTCAGTTGATGTCCCTAGAGTTGGATTACAATTTAGAAGTTAAGATGATGCCATATCGTTTTACTATAGGTATGCTGGTTTGATTGGGTTTAATGTTAGGAAAGATGATAATCATTATGAACGAGGTACTAAGATCTTACTTGCTAAAGATTTGGTATGTGATAAGCAAGGTCAGAGTAGTTGTTCTAAGAGATCCAAAGGTCTTCTTAGTCCTGTTTGTGACAATATTGGTGAGTTGCATGAGAATTTATCTAAGAAGTACAAGCGTTCTGTGAAAAGGTGTGGTTGTAAAGCAATGATCCGATTTACATTAGATAAGTCTTTATCTGTATGGTTTGTTACTGCTTTTGTTGATGAACACAATCATGATCTTGTCGATGATTCTCACTTGCGGTACTTGAAGTGTAATTCATCTCTTGACCAAACTCAAAAAGAGATGCTTTCTTCTATGAGTCAAGCAAATATACCTGTCTCCAGATAACTTGCATTGATAGCAACAGAGTCTGGTGGTTATGAAAACTTGACATTTACAAGTAGACAAGCTCATGGACATCTCAGTAGCAAGAGGAAGGAGTCATCTTTATATGATGTGGACATGGTTTTGGATCGTTTTGCAAGCTTGAAGGTTTTAGATTCTAAATTCTTTTACTCTTATCAACATGATTCTAATGGTTGCTTGACACATTTGTTTTGGTCTGATCCAGTTTCTGTTGATGACTGTGCATTATTTGGAGATGCTATTGTATTTGACACCACTTACCGTACCAACAAGTATTCCATAGTTTTTGGAATGTTTGGTGGTGTGGATCACCATCACAAGACGGTGTTGTTTGCTTCAGCTCTGTTGGTTGATGAGAAGTATGACTCTTTTCTTTGGGTTTTCAAGCAATATTTACTTTGTTTTGGCAAAGAGCCAGTTTCCATTATAACTGACCAAGACCCGGCTATGAATGCTGCTATCATTACTAATTTTCCAAATTGTAAGCATCGTTTCTGCAGCTGGCACATCCTACAAAAGCTTCCATCTAAGCTTGGCGGTGTTCCAAACAAGGATCGGATTATTAGCTCTTTGAATGATTGTGTATGGAATACATACGATACAAACACATTTGAAGAGAGGTGGAATTATGTAGTTGAAGAGAATGACCTATTACATATTAGTTGGCTTTCTGATATGTATGCTATGCGATGGGATTGGGTCCCATGTTTTATGCAGGATTCTTTCTTTGCTGGTATGAGGACAACACAAAGAAGTGAGAGCTTGAATGCTTTCATTCGAAGTCATGTCAACAGTAGGAAAATGCTTTTTGAACTTGTATGTTGCTTAGAGACTGCCTACTCTCATGTGCGGGAGATTGAAAATTTCAAAGATTTTGATGATGATTACAACAATCTTCCTTTGTCATCAGTATGGCCTTTGGAGAAGCAAATGAGAGGTATATACACCAAGGCAATTTTTATGATCTTTCAAGCTGAAGTTCATCAAAGTATGGTATATAATGTAAAAGAAACTTCTGATGATGCTGAGTTTGAGGTATATCATCTTGGTGGTTCTTGTTCTCCTCATCTTTTGAAGAAAGACTCATCCACTGGTATGGTATCATGCAATTGTTTCATGTTAGAATTCAAAGGAATTCCATGTAGACACATACTTGCTTATCTAAAGAGTCGTGATTTTTGCAATCATCCTGAGCCATATATACTGAAGAGGTGGACTAAAGGATATAGAGATCATCCTTTGATTTTCAGCAAATCGTCTATCATGCAGCTATCCACTGGGAAGAGACTGCAGTTGGTATCTGCTTGCAATTCAATTGTTAATATAGCGTGTAGGAACAATGCTATAGATATGTGTCTTGAAAAACTCATTGCTTTGCGAAAGGAGCTGTTGGAATTAGATGCTGATGATGTTGGTGTAACTGGTTCGAATACAGCTTCTTCTTCTGTTGTCAAGGTCTATATTCCCAGTGTTTGTAAAACTAAAGGTAGACCTAAATCTACTGATGTGCGGATTAAATCTGGAGTTGAAATTTCTCAATCTAAAACGAGACAATGCAAGAATTGTTTACAATATGGTGTTAACCATGATAGTAGAAACTGCCCATTAAAGAAATAGGTGTGTGTTTGAATTCAGCTTCTGTGGTCTGCTGTGGGTCGTATGGCTTACTGAAGATGCTACTGCTGTTGTGGTCTACTGTGGTCTTCCTGTTGTGCTTCATGAAGCTGCGAATTTTCTGCTACTGCTGACAATGTTGTTATTGAAGTTGATTTATTCACTAGTTTTACTATAATGGTATCCAATTGTTTAGTGTGTGAGTCATGTCAAATTCTGATGTAATTGTAATGGCCAAGATGTACTGTGTGACAGTTGTAATTGATATTTGAATATAATGGTATCCAATTGTTTAGTGGGTGAGACATGTCAAATTCTGATGTAATTGCAATGGCCAAGATGTATTGTGTAGCTTCAATTGTATCCAATTTAAATCTTTTATAAAGATCATCCAAAATTTGTTTGTTGTGTGATATGTTATTCCTAAATCAATAACTTACTTGTATTTTGAAAGGTTACTTTTTGCAGCTCAGAGTTACTATTTTTATCTAAATCAAACGTTTTGTGTGCACTAGTTACGTTTTGTGTGCACCAGTTATGTTTTGTGTGCACCAGTTACTTTTTGTGTGCACCAGTTACATTTTGTGTGCACCAGTTACGTATTGTGTGCATCAGTTACTTTTTGTGTGCACCAGTTACGTTTTGTGTGCACTAGTTATGTTTTGTGTGTACCAGTTACTTTTTGTGTGCACCAGTTACTTCCATGATTCTGATGTAATTGAATTATTTTATAAATAGAAATATGAATCTTTATTATCTTCATCCTTGATAATACCACGACCACACTGGAGAACGGGCATATCTGGGAGATTTGATCTGTAGCAGTTACTCTTTGAACCACATAGTTACTTTCATGTCGATATAGTTACTTGTTAGTTCATCTAGTTACTCTTCTTGGATCAAAGTTACTGTTTGATCTGTAGCAGTTACTCTTTGAACCACAGAGTTACTTTCATGTCGATATAGTTACTTGTTAGTGCATCTAGTTACTCTTCTTAGATCAAAGTTACTGTTTGATCTGCAGCAGTTACTCTTTGAACCACAGAGTTACTTTCATGTCGATATAGTTACTTGTTAGTGCATCTAGTTACTCTTCTTGGATCAAAGTTATTGTTTGATCTGCAGCAGTTATTATTTGAACCACAGAGTTACTTTCATGTCGATATAGTTATTTGTTAGTTCATCTAGTTACTTTTCTTGAATCAAAATTACTGTTTGATGTGTAGCAGTTACTTTTTGTAACACAGAGTTACTGATGTACTATAACTGAGTGTCCAAATGCCAAATACAACATAACAACAACAGCCAGCTAAAGTTATACAAACATTCAACTAATATCAAACTGATAGTGTCCAAATGCCAAACTCAAAGCAACAAAACATAATTATATACCCACAGAACTGATGAACCCATATGTTTTAATGTCAAATAAAAAGTAACAAACCATAATCATAAACAGCTGATCTGCCTTCTGCGAAGGTTACTTTTTTTAACATCAAAGTTACTATTCTTTCATGCATTCAGACTTCTATTTGTGAACGGAATGCTGGACAGAAGAAGAAGCAGTGTCTCCTGCAGATGTTGAGTTGTCCGATGTAGTGGATGAGTCAACCTGAATGGGATTTACAACTGATCCCGGTGCTGCTTGGTATTTGTCCCTAACGAAGAGCTGATCTACAGAGTCCTCCGATCTAGAGTATACTTCATCGCCAGGCATTCTGAAGAGTGGAATAAGCTCAGTTGGTGTTTCTAAGTACTTATCTGTGATCCATGCTGTGATGGTCTGGTGATCAGTAGGCTTGAGGTAGATGATCCAACCTTTGCGAAGACTGAGCTGTGCGATCATCCTTTTCCAGCCCTTAGCAGTTGAAAGTGACCCATTTTTATTCTGCATAAGGGTTATCTGGAAAGACTGGTTTCCGATTAGGAAGGCGGTCTTGCCTGGATTGATGTGAAAATGGAGATGGTTCCATTCTATAGGAAGTTGAATGGATTCTATTGTCTTGTCGTCAATGGTGTAGTTGATGGGCTGGATGAACGGCTCCATGGTAGGCTGTGAAGAAGGTAGTTTGTGAAGAATTTGGCTTTGAAGAAGGTAGGTTGTTCGTGTTGGTGCTGCAAAGAAATGAGAGCACTGGATGAAAGGGAGAAATGAGAGCTCTTGGTGAAAGGGCGAAATGGGGGTAGCAGTGATCTGTGTTCCATTTTGTAAGGACTTATCTTTGCAAAGGTGCACACTAGAGTGCAGACATTCTACTGTTTTTGATAAGTTATACAGATTTTCTACTGTTTTTGATAAGTTACATATTTTCGAAGGTTACTTTTCTTGGTGTTGCAAAGATGCACAGTAGAGTTTGCATATTTTCTACTGTTTTTGATAAGTTATAGATTTTCGAAGGTTACTTTTGTTGGTGTTTACATAGTTACTTTTTCATTTGTTGAGTTACTTTCCCGATTCAATAAGTTAGGTTATATATCGTACAAGTTACTTTATTGTTGGATGAGTTACTTTCCCGATTTAATAAGTTACGTTATACATCACACAAGTTACTTCTTTGTCAATAGAGTTACTTTTTCATCCAGAGAGTTACTTTCATGTCGATATAGTTAGTTTTTAGTTCATTGAGTTAGTTTCTTTTTTAGAGAGTTACTTTTTGTTTTACATATTTACTTTTCAATTACTTTTTTGCTGGACGAGTTACTTTCCCGATTCAATAAGTTACGTTATACATCAGACAGGTTACTTCTTTGTCAAACGAGTTACTTTTTCATCCAGAGAGTTACGTTATACATCACACAGGTTACTTCTTTGTCAAACGAGTTACTTTTTCATCCAGAGAGTTACGTTATACATCACAGAAATTACTTTTTTGTCAAACGAGTTACTTTTTGATCCAGAGAGTTACGTTATACATCACAAAAATTACTTTTTTGTTTAACGAGTTACTTTTTGATACAAAGGTTATGTTATACATCACAGAAATTACTTTTTTGTCTAATGAGTTACTTTTTGATCCAGAGGTTACGTTATACATCACAGAAATTACTTTTTTGTTTAATGAGTTACTTTTTGATCCAGAGAGTTACTTTCATGTCGATATAGTTACTTGTTAGTTCATCTAGTTACTTTTCTTGGATCAAAGTTACTTTTCAGGATACATATTTACTTTTAAGTTTGGAAGAGAGTTACTACACTCATGGAATGAGAACCTGCTTATCACAATAATTATCATTAAAACAACTTTATAAAGTTTACTTCAGATTCTGTAACATAAGCCTTGCATTCCATAACCATATACACATATAACTGATGAACCCGTAGGTTCAAATGTCAAACAAAAAGTAAAAAAACATAACCATAACTATTTACATATAGTACTGGTTGCAGAGTTTACTTCAGTTAAACATTTACAAAACATAACCATAACCATAACCATTTACATATGTCTAAGAGTTCTTTTTAATCTGACTTGAGCCAAGCATTCAGACTTGGCACAACATCTTCTTCTTTTTCTTTGTTATGCTTGTCACCTACTCCTTCTTTGGTATATTGTTGATCTCTAGTATGTTCTTCAAATGGCTGCAGTCTCCCCTTCTTCATCATTGTTTGGAAGATCTCTGCCCTTATTGTAGGGATGTCTTTGCTTGTGAAGTTCATTTCCTTTCCATTCACTAAGCATTCCAGATACTTCATAACATAGACTCCACAATCAACATCATCATCTTCTTGCTGGGGGAAATCAGGGTACTCTATTGGCCATTGAGACAGTTGACTTCCACGCTCAGGCACCCCCCTGAAGAATTCATGAACGAACCCCACCTGCATGCACAACATAACATTCATAAGTATAATGTAACCTACACTAGTTCATTCAACTGTTTTCTAACAGTTTTTCTTTTTTGTTCCTTACCCATCTATTCACTTCTCTCTCAGATTTTAAACTTCCTGACATTGAGTTATAAGACCTGTGCACCCCATCCCTTAAACTTTCTTCTAGAAAATGCCAGTGATTGTCATTGTTAAGTATTGTAAACACGGAGTCCATTGTCATGAATTCCTTGTCAGGTACATTGAAGAGTGGTGACAACATATCAATCTCTTTGATTGTTATCTCATCCACCATCATGTTTAACTTTTGCTGTAAAACAATATTGTGAATTACTTTTCTGCAAGCTCTAGTGGCCTTGTTGTGATAAATGTAATCTAGTGTGATAGCCTATTTGTCTTACCGGAACATAAGTGCTTAAGCAATGCCATGAAAGCAGTCCCTTCTTCCTCTTTCTGCTTGTTGTCTCTTTCAACATTTGTACAAAGCAATCCATTATCTGAAAATGCACAAGCATCAATTAGCAATCTATATTTTCGTAATAAATGTTTAATATTCCATAACTTACAGGTGACTGCATCATCTTATCCTTAAACAACAACGCTGATAAGTCCTTTCCCGTGCACCATGCGTCCTTTCCAAAAATCCATTCTCTTCTTGACCTGTGCATTTTTATTTTTATTTCAAAAGAATTCATACTGAAGATGTGAGATAGAAATTTATGGATTTATCAAGTAATTCATAATAAACATGTGACTGATAGAACTTTAAAAAGTATCTACTTACACTTCATCAATGTTGTCAATAAATTCTTTCACATCCTCTTGCATCTCCTTTGTTCTAAAGTGCTCAAATCCTATGAATGTCGAATTCTTTTTCTATTTTTGAAGTACAAATTTTGGTTAGTAGTCTATGTAAAAGACATATTTTATTGCAGTTACTCTACTGTTTAGTCCATAAAATTGCTTTACATTCCATAATATTACTCTATCATTATCGTAGTTACTTTTTATATTAACATAGTTACTTTATGGATGACATATTTTACTTTTCAGTTCATACTGTTGCTTCATTGATGGAACGAGCACCATTACTAAACAAATTTTACCTGTGCATGCCTCCTTATATTGATATTTTCCTCTATGCTCCCAATGACCGTCTGCATCTTCCCCTTCCTCTTTCTCAACATTTTAGTTGTTTTCATCTCAACTTCACCAAAATTTACATCCTTCTCATTCACTCCAACTTCATTGTCTATATCCATCATTATGCTTTCCATTCCATCTTCTGTGAGCTCTGTTTTATCTGCTAGTTGTTCTTTTTCTTCTGTGTTTTTTTCTTCAGTCAGATCTTCTTTAGATGGATCTTTTTTAATTTCATCTTGTGCTGGTTCTTTGGTTTCTTCAGATGGAACTTCTTCTACTTTCTTTGAATCTTGTGGTACATTTTCTGTCATTTTCTCCACTAACTTTCTCCTTAGTTTAAGTTTGCTCAATCTTGGTCTTTCTTGTGTAGGCCCATGTTGGTCCATTTCCAACAACTTTTTCTTCAGATCACCTAAATGCCAACTTTCATTCTCAATGAAATTGGGAGTTGGTGTAGCTGCAGATTGTGAACGCTTGTAATTGTCAGCTTGGATCCTTAGCAATCTATGTTCAGATTCAACTTCCTCTAGTCTTCTCTTCAACTGCTCATTTTCTACTCTTAGAGCAGTAAAAGCTTCTAGTGCAATTCTGTTGCATGTTTCCTTCTGCAGTCTCAGCTCGTCCTCAAGGATCAATATTCTATTCTCCAAGCTTCCTGAGACTTCTCTGCTTGTGTTATATGATGTAAGTATCTTCTTACTAACTACCTTGCTCTTGGCTTTATTTGCTGCGAGATAATAAGGCAAATCTTTCACTGCCTTTGCAGCTTCCCAATCATCATTGTCATCCTTCCTCAACACTGTAGAAACCTGTGCACAAAAGTTATCAATTTATTATAAAGCTTTTATATTATTTGGCATATTTATTTTCACTTTACCCACATTGATTCTTACATTGTCATTGTCCAAACTTTTAAAATCTTTCACCATCTTAACAGGAGTTTCCCATCTTTTTATTCGTGGTTTTGCTTCAAAGAATGTAGGCTCTGCTATCCCTGTTAACTCATAAGCCCAGACCTGTGCTGAAAAGAAAAGTATAAATCAGTGTTTTAAATGTTCATATATGGTTGTTTAATGTAACCAAAGTAACTATGAAATGTGTCACTTACACATAAGCACATTACACATCCAGTTGTGTAGAGTGTTCTTTTGCTTGTTTCCCCTCTTCTCCTCATCCTTATATTCTCACTTAAAACTTTCATTTTCTTGAATATGCTCCTGTGCACTAACTTTGCCCAGTTTAACTGTCCTATAGAAGTTACATCATCCAAATAATGTAGAAGGTAAATAGGGGCACAATAGCTAGTGTCCGGTAAAAGGAATGTTGCTAACAAGTGCAACATCCATGCACGACACATATTTTGGTAGTTTTCTTCAGAGTCATTATTTGCAAATTCCTGCCAGAGTTTACTCAAGTTCTCCTTGTGTAACACATCCTTCTCTTTTATTTTCTTACTACTTTCACCAACTATATCTTTTCCTCTTGTTGCATTAGCAAAATCCTCCCATATTTTTCTTACAATCTGTGATTGCTTTCGTGGAACTATATCCATACCTTTACTAGGCAAACCTAGTATCACTCCTACATCGTCTACAGTCATCCTCGCCTCAAAACCTGGTGCTAACATGAACTTGTCATCTTCAACATATCTCTCTATCAGATCTTCTAAAAGAGTTACATCTACAGTAAGATGAGGCATGGATATTAGATTTGCAAATGTGGTTGACTTCATCATCCTCATTTGATCAGTGTTATACAGCATGTTGTTTTGTATGCTGTTGTAACCTTTTATGTAGCATCTATGGAAAAGCTTTCCTGTACCTGCATATATATGAAAAAGTTTTTGTTAATTTGTCTAGTTACTTTTTAGATTTCAGTGTTACTTTTTCAGTTCAACATGTTATTTTCTATCCGTCACATCTACTCTTATTTTCAGGTAGTTACTTTTTAACTTTCAGGGTTACTATTCATTTTTTAGAGTTACATAGTACAGTATCACATTTGCAAATGCGGTTTAGCTTTCTTGGATCAAAGTTATTGTTTGATCTGTAGCAGTTACTCTTTGAACCACATAGTTACTTTCATGTCGATATAGTTACTTGTTGTTTCATCTAGTTACTTTTATCGGATCAAGGTTACTTTCCAGTTACTTTAGTTACGTTTCTTGGATCAAGATTACTGTTTGATGTATAACAGTTACTTTTTGATCCACAGAGTTACTTTCATGTCGATATAGTTACTTGTTTGTTCATCTAGTTACTTTTATCGGATCAAGGTTACTTTCCAGTTACTTTAGTTACGTTCCTTGGATCAAAGTTACTATTTGATGTATAACAGTTACTTTTTGATCCACAGAGTTACTTTCATGTCGATATAGTTACTTGTTTGTTCATCTAGTTACTTTTATCAGATCAAGGTTACTTTCTAGTTACTTTAGTTACGTTCCTTGGATCAAAGTTACTATTTGATGTATAACAGTTACTTTTTGATCCACAGAGTTACTTTCATGTCGATATAGTTACTTGTTTGTTCATCTAGTTACTTTTATCGGATCAAGGTTACTTTCCAGTTACTTTAGTCACGTTCCTTGGATCAAAGTTACTGTTTGATGTATAACAATTACTTTTTGATCCACAGAGTTACTTTCATGTCGATATAGTTACTTATTTGTTCATCTAGTTACTTTTATCAGATCAAGGTTACTTTCTAGGATAATTACTGTGATCAAAGTTACTCTATTGTCAGCACCGTTTCAGGATAATTACATTCGTATATAAGTGTAAAAATAATAAATATTACCTTCTTCTGCAATTTTTGCTTTTCCTTTTTGCTTGGTTTTTTGTTCCAAAGTCTTATTCTGGTTTCTTTTGTGATCTTCTGCTTCATCCTGTTCAACTTCTTCAGCATCTTCTGTGTCTTGCTCTTCAGTCTCTTCATGCACTACAGCCAATTGTTTGTCAGTAACGTCATCGACTTGTTTCTCCCCAGATTTGTTTTCAGTTTCTGGCTCTTCAATCTCTTCATGCACTACATCCAATTGTTTCTCAGTAACCTCATCGGCTGGTTTCTCCCCTGATGTGTTGTCAGTTTCTGGTTCTTCAGTCTCTTCATGCACTGCATCCAATTGTTTCTCAGTAACCTCATCGGCTGGTTTCTCCCCTGATGTGTTGTCGTATTCAGCAGTCTTCTGGAGAGTGTCAGTTGTCTCAACGTTGTATTTCTTCTTCTTAACTTTCTTTTCTTTTATCCGTATAGCATGTTCGCTGTGCTCTTCAATACTCTTCCCCGTTTCATCTCCTTGCAGTATGGTTGTAGCTACTTCTTCTACCATTTTGTCCACATCTGCATAGTGCTTGCTCAACAAATCTTCACTTTCCGTTATTTTTGTACTTCCCTTTCCTATCGCCTTCTTTGCTTTTACCTTTGTTTTCCCCATTTTGATCTCAGCGGCAGAGACTGGAAAATGCAGTTATGGTGGAAACTGCAGTGAATGTTGCAGCGGAGAAGAACGCCACACACAGCAGTGCAAGTACAGACTAGAGGCCGAAGAATTCGGCTGTTGGGGTTGGGGATTTTGGGAATGCGGATGAATTCGGGAGTATATATATATATATATATATATATATATATATATATATATATATGGGTGTTCATTCATTGCCCGCGCGGGTAGCATTGATTTTTGCTACCCTGCAGCCAAAAAATAACTCTCATAGCTAAGAAAGTAACTTTGCTGTAAAAAAAGTAACTATGGTGTCAAAAAAGTAACTCTGCTGGCAAAAAAAGTAACTCTGTACAAAATATACAGCAGATATATAAGGACGGGTTTTTTTATTTTGGAGGGGCAAATGATATTATTTTTGGCTCAAATTTTTTGGAGAACTAGACAAAATAGTCCTCTACAATTTCGAAAAAAAAATTGAAAAAAAATGATCGGAAGGTTGGGCGGGTAGCTACCCGCGTGGGCAATAAAGATGGGCCCATATATATATATATATATAACTTTCAATATATATATATGTGTGTGTGTGTGTGTATGTATATGTATATGTATATGTATATGTATATATATATATATATATATATATATATATATATATATATATATATATATATATATATATATATACCTATATGGGCCCATCTTTATTGCCCGCACGGGTAGCTACCCTCCCACCCTTCCCATCACTTTTTTTCAAAAAACATTTTTTCGCAATTGTAGAGGACTATTTTGTCTATCTCTCCAAAAAATTTTGGCCAAAAATAATATCATTTGCCCCTCCAAAATCAAAAAACTCGTCCTTATATATATCTGCTGTATATTTTGTACATAGTTACTTTTTTGGCCAGCAGAGTTACTTTTTTGACAGTAGAGTTACTTTTTTGGCTAGGAGAGTTACTTTTTTGGCTTCAGGGTAGCGAAAATCCAAGTTACCCGCACGGGCAACGAATGAACGCCCTATATATATATATATATATATATATATATATATACTAAATATTTGTTACCCGCACAGGTAACTTACTCTTGCTACCCGTCACACACTCATTCTCCTCCTGCACGGTGCTCATTCTCGTCGCCAATCTGACGCGAACGACGCTTCCATACAAGCTATCCCGCCGTCAAGCGATATCTGCTTCGCCCTGCTTCGCCCCCAACTGCATAGTGACTGCTTCCTAAGCTACATTAATGGCGCGACTATTGCATCTTACCCATCCTTCCCATAGGGCTATTGTGTAGGCGGCCTTGAATCTTGGCGTTCATTCTCGTCGCCAATCCTATGCGAAAGCCGCTTCCATACAGGCTATTCCGCCGTCAATCCAATATCACCCCGCATTGCCCCCAACTGCATAGTGACTGCTTCCTAAGCTACATTGATGGCGCGGCTATTGCAGGCGGCCTTGAATCTCCGTCTGCGCGGCGCTCATTCTCGTCGCCAATCCTATGCGAAAGCCGCTTCCATACAGGCTATTCCGTCGTCAAGCCATATCATCCTGTATTGCCCCCAACTGCATAGTGACTGCTTCCTAAGCTACATTGACGGCGCGACTATTATATCTTGCCCATCCTTCCCGTAGGGCAGTGCCCCAATCTGAAAGTGGTGCCCGACCTAGAAGGGAATCACTCTCCGCTGTCCTTTTTCTCTATCGCCTATTCGCGACGACCTCCCCTACTCAGCCTTGCTCCAGCTACCTCCAGCAGCCTGCAGTGACGCCCTAGGCACCTCAAAGGAGCGATGACGCTCCTGGATAGGTCAAGTGAATGCTTGCAGAACTTCTCAAGCAGTAGTTTTGATCAATTCTTCTCTCTATTAAGGTACTATGCCATTACACCTTTTTCTGTAGTTGTCGACTTGTTTGAGAATTGTGCCTCTATGGACCTCGCCTGGCCTTGTTTTCTTAATTCATGCCTTCTACGACATGTACCAGATGTAGTAGCTGTTTCAAATCCTTGCTCTTTTTTCTGCTGTTGTGAAGCTCACTTGAAAATCTACATATAAACTTATTTGTACAAGTTACCTATCTGTATTTTCTTTTTCAATTTAAGTGTTTATGTTCAACTTGGAAATCTATTTTATTCTGATTTATAATTTGGAATAAAAATCTTCTTTCAAGCCATTTGTATTATGAGGTTGGTGACTTCAGATTATTAAAAGTGAGACTTCTGGGAACTGCCGCTAGCGGCAGCTCTCTCCCTAGCTCCCGCGATCTAGGGCTTGCCCCGTCACCGACTCTGCTCGGGGGGCAGGCTGCCTGCCGACGCGCAGTGTTCCCTCTCCCCCTGGGCTTCTTCTTCCTCGACTGTCTCAAGGTGCTTCGATGATCGGAGCCTTCGCCTACTTTTCGTCTAGGACCCATCTTTCTCAGCGGTGGTACTCGGCCTCGGATCTTGAGGCTGCGGCGCTGGTGGTTTGGGCGGCGTGCCCTGGTGGTCCTTTGGCTCGCTGGGGTGGAGCGGAGAATGGGCGACTTGCCCTGATCGTCAATCCCTACGAAAGTCGAGACTCCCCTCCCCCGTGCTTCTTCGCGGGTCTCCCTATTTGTTTTCTTGTTTTCTTTGTTGCAGGTTATTCTGTCTGTTTCTCGCCGCTCGTCGGCATTGTTGTCGCTGCTTATCGGCGTTGTTATTCTCTCTGTTTGGGAGCTATGAGTCTTGGCTCTTGTTGGCCTCGATTTCTTCTGTTCGGATTCACTACTGGGTCTATGGCTTTGCATGTGGCGGAAAACACTGGTCTGTATATTTTTCATTTGCAGGTTTATCATCTCCGATCTATGCTCAGGTTGAAGGAATCTCTTATGAAAATTTGCTTATGTCAGCCTAGTGGAAAAGAGATCAATGTAGAAGCGTTCTATTATCATTCCAATATGAGTTTTGGGGATTGGATAGCCCTGCTCTTGGTTGTATGTACTTCCAGAATCACTTTTCCTATGTGTAGATGTCGTATGGCTTTTCAGTAATGAAGATGTTTGGATTGCTCAAAAAAAATCTTCTTTCAGTTACTCGTTTGTTATGATGTGTTACTCTTCGGCCTGATAGAGTTACTCTCTGTTGTTTTAGGTTTACTCCTCTGTACTTCTGAGTTACTACCAGACGTTGTAATGGATCCCATCCTTGATACAGATGCTGCTAATTCAAATGTTGGCCTTGATAATGATAATGCTAATTATTATCCTTCTGTTGGTGCTTCCACTCTGTCGCCAGCTATAGTTCCTAAAATTGGTCTCCACTTTGGAATTTTAGATGAAGCTATCCCATTCTATTATAGCTATGCTGGAATGATTGGTTTTAATATTAGGAAAGATGACAATAGGTATGAATGGGGAACTAAGATTCTCGTTGCCAAAGATCTGGTTTGTGACAAGCAGGGTACAATGGGCTGTTCTAAGAGGTCAAGAGGGCTTCTGAGCCCCATTTGTGATATATTGGGTAAGTTGCAGGAAAATCTGTCTAAGAAGCACAAGCGATCTGTGAAGAGGTGTGGTTGTGGAGCCATGATCCGATTCACACTAGACAAGTCCTCATCCACGTGGGTTGTGACTCCTTTGTTGAGGAACACAACCACGATCTTGTTGATGATGCACATCTCCGTTACCTGAAGTGTAACTCATCTCTTGATGAAACTCAAAAAGATATCCTTTCTTCCATGAGCCAAGCTAACATACCTATATCAAGACAAATTGCATTGATGCCATCCGAGTCTGGCGGCTATGAAAATCTGACATTTATTAGCAGACATGCTCATGGACACATCAGTAGAAAGAGGAAAGAGTCGGCCAAGTACGACGTCGACATGGTCTTGGATCGGTTTGCCAAGTTTAAGGTACTCGATCAGAAATTCTTCTATACATACCAAAACGATCCTGATTGTTGCTTGACTCATCTGTTTTGGGCTGATCATGTTTATGTTGAAGACTGCGGGTTGTTTGGCGATGCAATTGTTTTTGACACCACCTACCACACCAACAAGTATTCGATGGTTTTTGGAATGTTTGGTGGTGTTGATCACCATCGTAAGATGGTATTGTTTTCTTCAGCTCTTATGTTTGACGAGAAGTACGAGTCATTTGTCTGGGTTTTCAAGAAGTATCTACTTTGTTTTGGCAAAGAGCCGGTGTCCATCATAACCGATCAAGACCTGACTATGAATGTTGCTATTCTTATTGTTTTTCCGAATTGCAAGCATCGGTTCTACAACTGGCACATCCTACAAAAGCTTCCCTCTAAGCTTTGTGGTCTTCCTAACAAGGAGCAGATCATAAGCTCCTTGAATGATTGTGTGTGGAATGTGGATGATGTCGGTATATTTGAAGAGAGGTGGCATTTTATTGTTGAGGAGTATGGTCTGTTGTCCATTACTTGGCTGTCTGACATGTATGCGATGCGTTCAGAGTGGGTTCCGTGCTATATGCAGTCTTCCTTCTTCGCGGGCATGAGGACAATGCAAAGGAGAGAGAGCTTGAATGCGTTCATTAGAAGCCATGTGAATAGTAAGAAGACTCTCTTTGAACTTGTATGCTCATTGGAGATTGCTTACTCTCATGTACAGGAGATTGAAAATTTCAAAGATTTTGAAGACGAGTATAGTAATCTCCCTTTGTCATCATTGTGGCCTCGGGAGGAGCAGATGAGAGGTACATACACAAAGTCAATTTTTAAGATCTTTCAGAGTGAGGTTCATCAAAGCATGATATATAATGTAAAGGATGCTTCAGAAGGTGTGTTTGAAGTGTATCGTGTCGGTGGCCTTGGATCTACCCACATCTTGAAGAAAACGTCGTCGAGTAAGATTGTTTATTGCAACTGTTACATGTGGGAATTCAAAGGTATCCCTTGCAGGCACATCCTGTCTTATTTGAAGATTCGTGACTTTTGCACTCTTCCCGAGCCATACATATATAAGAGGTGGACCAAAGGCTACAGAGAACATCCTTTGATTTTTGGCAAAGCATCAGTTAGTCATCTATCCACTGGGAGGACTCTTAAGCTTGTTTCTTCCTACAATTCGATTGTGAACATAGCGTGTAGGAACAACGTTGTAGATATTTGCCATGAAAAACTGCTAGCCTTGTGAAAGGAGCTGTTAGAATTGGATCTCGCTAATACTTGTGTAGATGCAGGTGCTGGTGTAACTGCTTCAAATACAACTTCTTCTTCCGCTGTCAAGGTTCATATCCCCAATGTTTGCAAAACTAAGGGGAGACCCAAATTCAGAGATGCGAGGTTTAAATCTGGAGTTGAGATTGCCCAGTCTAAAAGAGAGAGGTAGTGAAACAATTGCTTAGAGTTGGTGTTAACCATGACAGCAAGAACTGTCCTAAGAAGTAGTGCATTCTATTATTGGGATTTGCTGCTACTATTTCTACTGCTCGTGTTCTGGTGATGTTGCTACTGCTATTGATGTATATGTGGTTCTATCTTTTTTAGTGGAGTTTGTAGTTGATCAGTGTGTCAGTGAGGCATGTTAAATCTGTAATGGGGTTGCTCTTTTTGTGTAGTTTTGTGAAAGTGATTTTGTAACCTTCTAAGTACTTCACTTGTGTTTGTAATCTATCTTTGTATTACCTTGTGCTCCAGCAGTTGTATGTATACTCTGAATATGTTACAAAGAATATGTTCTGATCAATTGTTATTCTTTTTAAAGAATATGTGTTTGTCTTTGTGTACAATGGATACTCTTAGTGTTGTCACAGTTACTCTTATTGCTATCATAGTTACTCGTAGTGTTTCACAGTTACTCTTATTCTTGTTAGAGTTACTCGCAGGGTTGTCACAGTTACTCGTAGTGGTTTTTCAGTTACTCGTGTTTTTTTCACAGTTACTCTAACTGCTATTTGAGTTACTCATAGTGCTCGTTTAGTTACTCGCATTGTTTTCATAGTTACTCATAGTGTTTCACAGTTACTCGTAGTGTTTCACAGTTACTCGCAGGGTTTCTTCAGTTACTCGCAGGGTTTTTTCAGTTACTGGCGTGCTTTTTTCAGTTACTCGCTTGGTTTTTTCAGTTACTCACAGTGTTTGTTCAGTGACCTTCGAAAGGGTTTCTTCAGTTACTCACAGGGTTTTTTCAGTTACTCGCGTGCTTTTTTCAGTTACTCGATTGGTTTATTCAGTTACTCACAGTGTTTGTTTAGTAACCTTCGAAAGGGTTTCTTCAGTTACTCGTAGGGTTTTTTCAGTTACTCGCACACTTTTTTTAGTTACTCGCTTGGTTTTTTCAGTTACTCATAGTGTTTGTTCAGTAACCTTCGAAAATACAATTGGAACATCTATTGTGGAAATACTCCCCAGTTCCTCCACCACCAACCCATCCCTCCCCACGAGGCCTGCTATCCTATTTTGGTGAATCACGCTCCATTTAATGCATTAGAAGAAAAGATATGTACAATGCACTGATTCTATTAAAGAAGGAACCAGAAAAGTAAAAAAAAGAGAGCATAGAGCTATAAAGATATGTATAAGAGTTTTTTGTATGTTGTAAAAGAACAGACACAAAGCACAGAGCACTACTGTGTCATCAGAACAACACAGAGCATTGTTGCCATCTTTGCAACACCAACAGCACAGAGCATTGTTGCCCATCTTTGCAACACCAACAACACAGAGCACTGCTGCCATCTTCTTTTAAGTTGATGCCAACACGAACAACCTACCTTATTCACAACCAACTTCTTCACAGCCTACATTCTTCTACCATTACTAGTTTTCTCACAACCCTCAACACAACCTACCATGGAGCCGTTCATCCAGCCAATCAACTACACCCTTGACGACAAGATAATGGAATCCATTCAACTTCCTATAGAATGTAAATATCTCCATTTTCACATCAAACAAGGCAACACCACCTTCCATATCGGAAACCAGACATTCCAGACAACCCTTATACAGAATAAAAATGAATCACTTTCAACTGGTAAGGGTTGGAAAAGGACGACCGCACAGCTCAATATTTACAAAGGTTGGATCATCTTCCTCAAGCCAACTGATCACCGGACTATCACAAGATGGATCACATATCAGTTCTTAGAAACACCAACCGAGCTTCTTCCGCTCTTCGGAATGCCTGGTGAAGAAGTATTCTCTGGAACGGACGACTCTATAGATCAGCTCTTTGTTAGGGACAAATACCAAGCATCACCGGGATCAACTGTAAATCACGTTCAGGTTGACTCATCTACAATAGTGGACACCTCAACATCTGCAGAAGACACTGCTTCTTCTTCTGTCCAGCCTTCATATCATAAATAGGTATGCACCTCCGCCCTTTTCTCCTAGCCTTTTGGTCGATAATCTTCCCCATCACTATCTATACCGCCCCCAACCATCCTGGGCTCAAAACCTATTTATGACTCATAGGTAAATCCTTTACAGGTTCACTCATTTACAACATACACTACAAGAAAGGAAGGATTTAGCGACCAAGATAGCGACGACACATGTAGTTTGTCGTAATTGTTACTCCAAACATGACAACACAATTTTGTGGTCGTTATTAATACTATTATTAACGACCAAATTTTTTATCCATCACAAATATGTAGTCCATTCCGTCGCTAATTTTCTCTCTCTCTCTAAGTACTATGTCATTTTTCTTTAAAATGTCATCCTACTACCTAAATTTGATTTTTTATCATCTAAAAAGAAAATAAAATAACTCAAAATATCGGGCCAAAATTTCCCCTCCCGCGCCTGACCCCCGCCATCACACGCAAAAAGCTCCGTGGCCCGTGCGATCAACAACTGATGCCCATTGACTCCACAAAGCGCTCCGCTCTGGCTCCCACTCCGCCTCACACGTCTGTTCGTCCAATACTACCGATCTCCATGCCCAGTGACCCTGTTCTAGCCCACTCCGCAACCCCTCCGCCTCCTCCCGACGGTACTACGATCTCTTGCGGATTCCCAGCTAGAGATGTACAGGAGCTGGTGACGGCCGATCCAGGAGGGCAGCGCCACAAAAGTCAGGCGTGAATCGAGAGGCAAGTGTCGTTCCGTAGCAGGGCAACCATCGGACGATCTAGTGCAAGAGGAAGCAACTACAAGCAAAGTCGTAGGAGGCATCCATTGTGCTCCTCATCCCGCACTCATCTCTTTCCTAATTGATATACATTCCTCTCTATTTTCTGCAGTAGCCAGCAGTGTCCAGCAGGTGATCCAAGGGTTGAGGAAGGGCTGTGGAACCAAGACATGAGGTAGGAAGGAACTTTGGAAGCAAACACTGTGATCAGATTCATGTTTACTTCAAGTGTAGCCACAAGGTATGTCCGTTTTGTCTCTGTCTTCCCTACAAAACTGTGTTATTTTTCAACTTAGAAACAAGTGGCAATTTTGAATAGAACATACAATCTCGTTTAAATCAAACATGACCCTAGAAGATTATGTTTTAATCCTACAATATACATTTAAAATAATATTGATTTCATAATTTTATACACTTTCATCTTTGAAATTGTGGATACGTAATGAACTTATTGTTGATTTCAGAATGAAAAAGAAACAACAGTGTTTGGTTTAATCTGGAACAATAATCCACACATTATATGGTTCAATCTGGAACGATTTTTGTACTAATAAATAAATGATTTTTTGGGAACTGTTATAATATAGATATCCAATTATGTCCTAACCAGTATGATATATCACAGACCTTTATAGAACTTTTATATCCTAAATGCCCAAAAGGGTGAAAAATATTAATGAAAAACAAATAAGAATCCATTTTTTCGTATTCCAAAGAGGGCCCTAACTAATGCCTTCTAATGGATGTATGTTTTTGTAGGATGGTGTATTGTTTTCTGGATCTCTTCAACTATAAATTTGAGTTCAAGTGCACCTTTTTTGGTCGTGCATTGTTCTTATTGAATGCAAGCTTACTCATCAAGTCTATTACAATTAGATTTCTCTTCCAGTTTGGTTATTTTAGCTTGAAATAATCAAAATCATCCTCCGAGCTTCAACCTGTGCTCCAGCCAATGATTGTCCAATGACTGCATCAAGTGTCCCCATGCCACTTTGTCTAGCATATGGGTAAACCCTATTGGGTATATCACCATCATCAATGCCATTTAGACCTACAACTTTCATTAGCGGGCAAACCTATTGAATACTCTCCATCTATGGGGGCCCAAGTGCCTCTCCCAATAGCAGTTCTTTTCATACCAACTATCATATTTCCTACTGCGAGCGTTGTCTTATGTTCACCCTCACTCTGATCTCGGTCTTCCTCAAAGAGGATAAAACAACTTGTGAGTATCACTGACCCCACCACAACCACACTCTTCATTTCTACCTTGAATCCTAGAACAGTGTTGCCATTGATCTTCATAGTCACATGGTACTCCTACATAGTCTCCCAACCTATTAGGCACAATCTTATGATGACCTTCATGGTTATCCACCCATCATTAGTTGGTGTCATTCCCATTGCGAGGTACCCAGGTGTCAGCCGGCTCAAGCAGGTATGAAGTAACCAAAGGAGGGCACCTAGAGACTACATTTGTGTTTTATCAGGGTGAGACATAAATGGATCATGTGCCATCTATGAAAGCCCCCATTGGCGGCTCCAACTACTTCCCTATCTCGAGCATAATTGGTCTGTGACCTTCAGTGCCTCTTTGGAAATTTTAGTTATGAATCTATGATCCAGAATATTGATTCTGACATATGGTGGAACATCATCCAGAAAACATTCACCACTAGGGTCAAGACATCTCGTTAATGAAGGTTTAGAACTAAAGCCAAAGACATCAAGTGAGATCATGTTGTACCATTATTGAATTAGTTGTCTATTTCACTTCTAATACCAATCCAAAAGGCTAATTTAAATTCTTTTTTCTCCTGGGTTCACTAAGGGATCATTCATTCTATGAGGTGATTCTTAATGGAGTACTGTCTCATGTCCTGTGATGTATTACAGTACTAGATGATTCATTGTGTTATTTTACTTATTGTTTTAGAGTATTGTGTCATGTCCTATGATGTATTATATTACTAGAGGATTTACCAAGTCTACAGACTCCAGTTGTTATATACAGACTGCTGACATCATATCAAATTCTAGTAGTGTACTTGGTTTTGTAATATGTGCATTTCATAATATTCCATTGTCTAGAGTTTTGCACTGTTATGCCCTACAAGTTTATCGACCTATAAACATGGTTTCCTCGGGAAACAAGGGTTGAACTTCGAGGGCTGAGTTCCTTACTATGTTCCAAAGTGAGGTGGCCTCTAGTTTTTCTTTTGGGTTGTCCTTAGATGTGACTTATCCTTATGAGAATGTTCTGTTGAACTTTACTTGCTGGAATAAGCTATTGTGTTGTTGGGTCAGGTTTGTTGCACAACTGTAGTGGATGTCTTAGTTTGACTATGGAAATCCTATGCATGTTCTTCTTTGGGTTTTCACAGCTGGGTTGCCTTTGTCACGGGCATGGAAGAAGGAGAGATAATGCCTCTCTTAATCCCAGAAATAGTGGATGAGAGTTAAGACATACTAATCCATCTACTACTCCAACACTTTTCTTTCCTACAAGTAATGTTTTTCTTGTATATCACATAAAGTGGGTTCACTACAAGAGAAGAAGGCATTAACGACCAAGCTAACGACGACATAAATTATTTGTCTTTTTTCCATGTTTTATGCCATCACTCAGCTTTGTGATTGTTGATCCTCCTTTTTCTTCAGCATTAAATAATGCAATACTTAAACTACCCCCACTTGTAAATTCTTTTTCGTCAATTGTTGCGGCTTCAGTTTGGTATGACCTTGTCTCTCTACTATGTGCAGCAACATTAAGTGGCCGCCGGGAATTCCAAGGTAGGAAACAGGATACAGAGGCAAGGCAAGAGGTAGGAAGAGGCATAGTTCGAGGCGACCATTGTGGACCAAAGATGTCTGGATCGATGTTTGCTTCAAACCCGGTGACAGGGTATGTTAATTATATTTCTCTTTCAACTGAAAAATAAACACATGACGTAATGCTTCAAAAATTCTGATTTTCCATGATAATATTTCTAGATTGGTTTTCCCGTTGTTGTTAGCTAATGATCTTCGATATTAATGAAATGTGTCTCTTAGCAAGAGCAGAGAGTCAACATTTTTGTAAATATTTTTCTTGACTCAGTATTTTGACAAGATGAACTCTAGAGCAGTAGTATCTTTTTAATCAATTTTCTTCCTTTTCCAAAAGAAGTCTATGAATCATCTTGTGCAGTAGTGTCTTTTTAGTTGACTCCTGGTTAGTAATGCCATAGTTCATTTCAAAAATTCTTTGTATATTCACAGCTGGTATCCAGCAATATTTCTTCAAGACCTCTATCCATGGAGCTTATCATCAGCATTGACTGGTCCTAGACTTATTCGTCTTGATGGAAACAACTATGGTTTTTGTGAAAGTGTTGAGTATGAGATATAAACTGCTCCAACTCATTAATCGGAATGAAATTGCATCATGGTATAATTTTCAAACATTAAAGATAACAACAGGAGTAAACCACCGAAATGCATACCACTAAAATGCAAATAAATGATGACCTTTCACCACTCTATAAGAATACCACTAACCACAAGAGATGAAAACAATAAGTTCACCACCCAGTAGAGATCCTCACATCTCAAACTAACATTGCTATCTTCAAATACAAATTTAATAGGACCTAAAAAATACCACAACATTCCCATCCTTCTTATATTAACACAAGAGGTTTACTCAAATTAACAGAGAAGGTTTAATAAATTAGCACTATCTTTTGAAATTTAATGTCTTGGAGGTGTTATGTGCTCTATTGTTTTATCTTAAACTTGACCTCGTAATCATTTCACACAAAAATAGATCCCTGCTTGCAATAGCTTAGATGATCATCTTTTGAAATTCTACTACAAAACGGATCATGCTATCTCTATGGGTGATGATATGCATAATCCTCACACCTAGATTTCTTGTTCACAAACATGTCCTTCATTCTTTTCACTCTACCGCGGAGCATCTATCACACTCAATGATCCTCTAGAAATCACTACTTGGTGTTTCCACATGCCACAATGACATTGTGGTTTGAACCCAATACTGGAAGCATAGAAGTGGAGGAGAGATAAGAATTAATGAAATGAGATAAGAAATGATGTCGAATAGCTCTCAACAATAGGTTTTGGATGAACAACAAAAGAAAACTAGAAGCAATATGAGGAAAAAATATATAAAAAATAAGAGGGAAAAGAAGAAAAAGATGAGGAAACCATGGTTGAGTTGAAAATATGGAGTGAAGTGCAAGAAAGATAGGAGATAAAAATGTATGTCAGTAAAAACCAAGAGGATGTAGAATCGAGAGGCCAAATAATGAGGGATGAACACATAGGAAAATAAAAATTCACTATAAGGAGGTGGAGAAAGAGATGAGGAGGCGGTTCATGAACTGTGGTTCTAAGGAACTCTGGTCATGAGGTTGATGAATCTGGTTACTGAAGATTTCTGAAGTACACCTAATACGAGTTAGGAAACAATGCATATTATTAGTACAAAAAACTCACATTCTACATATCACTTGATATTAATAAAACTTCTTGTAAGAAGTAAATCTAATATTAGGCACACGAACTCACCTAATACTACGACACAAACTCACCTGAATTTATATTTAAATTTTCTTGGAAACCAACTTCCATTTATAGTACTATAGATGTTTAAATTATTTTCATGCATATTATCATTATGCTTGAAGATTTAGAAGATGTCATGAATATGCTGTGAACCTCTGTGTGATTGTTCACCCATCATAGAAAGCCAGAAGCTTATGATAGTAGGTTGAGGTTGAGTCTGGATAAACACAACTTTGTTGTAGCTCTTTCAAGAAGCTAGTCAGTAGACAGAGAACTGTTAGCACCAAATTCATACAACATTACTTGGACCAACATACATGAGTTCAGTCACACAACAAATATTGTATTAGAATATGATTTCCAATAGTCAATTTTAGTTTCAATACCTATTATATATAAGGTTGTGAAATGAGTGTTCATTTAGTTATTTCTTCACTTGATTGGGCTGAAAAGTGAGAACAACAATAGACATAAGGAGTTAACATACTATCAATCAGGCTGAAAATCTCACTCTCCCATAAATGTATCTAGCATGGTTCCTCATGCATTCTATCTCAGACCTCCTCTTGCATAGGACACATGATAGATGGGGAAAGTCGAGGTGTGGGTGAACGAACAGAGTGTTGGTAGGTATTCCTCTAGATCTTGCATAGGGTGATGACTTCTGTCAGTATCATGCAAGATTACCAATATTGCAAACTTCCAGTGTAGTGTTTCTTTCAAAGAAATGATTTATCTTGGGCTAATTTTCTCAAATTATTTCCCTTTTATCTCCATGATAGGTTTGATTGTGGTTTTGACCATAGGTTAAACAATTAAACATTTAGTTTGCAATGCACCAAGGAAGCACATACACGTTTCTAGACACGGACACGGACACTGACACGGACACGGGACACAACAAATTCAAAAAATATAGGACACAGACACGACACTGGATGAGGGAAAATATTTTTTTAATGTATACATATATGTGGGTGTATGATGTATTAACTGGAATATGTTTTCAAATTTATCCAGATCAACGTATCTATGTATATATAATCTTATATGCATATAGAGGTGTGTCTTTGTGTGTGTGTAGTAGAGACAATGTGAAGAAGAAAAATAAATGTGTATTTATGTAAATATAGTATATTACATATTTTTTATATATACGAGTTCATATTACTCATTTAACCAACTTATTAGAGCATAATTTGATTCATAATATCTGATTCAGCTTAGACTTTACATATTGTTTTTTTCCAACAGATTTGCTTGTAACTGTGATCATATATGAGCTCTATGTTACATTTTCTCAGTAATAGGACATAACAGTAGATGTATATTCAACATTTGCGTTGTAAAATAAGCTATTACAGCAGCAGCTGCTATAATGACATGTCCAGGAAGTGTCCGGGCAGTGTCCACCTGTGTCTGGGGTGCCGAAAAAAACCAAAATGAACTGGACACGTCCCAGCCGTGCCCAAAACGTTTTGGGCCGTGTCCGGGAAGTGTCCGTGTCCAAAACACGTCCGACACGGACACGGGGGCTTTCTAGAAGTGTCTGTGCTTCCTTGCAATGCACTTATCTTAATATCATGTATTTTCCTACTGTGAGGTGGTGTGACATTATGGGCATAGGTGTAAATCACAATATTGATGTGTTTAATATCAAAGCTAGATAATTTTTTTATCCAGGAATCGACCTTTTTTAGCAACTACATCATGAGTCTCCGACCTCTTCTCACATTATAGGAGGACTTGAAAATAGTAAATGCATCAATTTTCGTTCTCTAAAACTTCACTTTTGCAACAACACCGACTCTCACTAAGATTGCATAACATTCATCAAAAGATATTGTTCAAATATATACAATCAATCAAATCATACCTAAGATCATTATTTTGTCCAAAATAAAACTTAAATTGACATAGTTTAGACCTAAAATGCTTAAAATAACTTGCTTTTACCCAATACAATTTATTTAACCTCAACATAAGAAATACAAACAAACACACTACAATATTTAAAGCATTGATCTTACATTATGACTACCTCCAACCATTTCTTTTAGCTCCCAGTGATGACTAGTCCAACAATTATGTAAAAAAAACAAGAGTTCATCTCGAGTTCATCATGAGATGTCGATTGAATTACATTCTATTTACCTGTTATGTCATGTCTTTGTTATTATTAATTGGGTTTGGGTCATATTGTCTCAGTTTGAGTGTAATATTTATAAATAATTGTATATAGTTCCAGAACATTGGATATATAGACGCCTGAAGGAGTGGAGTTGTGTGCCATATTTGTGCAACTTTTTGTATAAAGGTAATCTACAAGAGGATAAATTTCTTAAATTTAACACCAACTTGAGTGTTTATCTTATTTGATTTCAAAAAATAACGTGAATTTTCCTTTGTAGAAAATGGCACCAGACAAGGAATGGATTAGACTTGTTGATGATAGACTTGATGATCCAACATATAGAATTGGTGTTGAAGAGTTTCTTATATATGCATGTCAAAAGATTGGTGCAAATGAAATCAGATGTCCCTGTGTTCGTTGTGTCAATACTACTATTATGCCACGTGATGTGGTGAAAACACACTTAATGGTTTATGGAATTTTAAGGAGTTATACTCTTTGGTATCATCACGGTGAGACAGGACATGAAATTGAGTCTGATTCAGATAGTTTAGACAATAATAACGAAGAGGATAATGAAGTAGATGATGAGATGCTAGATCTTCTTGAAGAAATGCACCCTGGTTCACATAATCTTGACAGGAATGATGGAGAAATGGGATATTCCAACCATGATGATCATGACGAGGAACCTAATACTGAGGCTAAAAAGTTTTTTAGCTTGTTGGACGACCTAAAGAAACCTCTCTATAAGGGATCAAAGGGGTCTAAATTATCTGCCTTGATAAAGTTGCTTCATCTCAAGAGCCTTGGAAGATGGAGTAATCATTCTTTTACAATGCTACTTGAACTGTTGAAAGATGAACTATTCCCAGCCGATTCAACCTTGCCTAGCTCTTATTATGAAGCAAAGAAGACAATTAAAGATCTTGGTTGCTCATATGACAAGATTGACGCGTGTGTGAATGACTGTATGTTGTTTTGGAAGGATGATCGTGGCCTTGATAAATGTAAAATTTGCAATACCTCAAGATGGAAGTATGACAAGCACAATGGGGAAGAGAAAGTAAAAGCAAATGGAAAGAAAGTACCGATAAAGATCTTGCGCTACTTTCCACTAAAGCCTCGCCTTCAGAAATTATTTATGTCCTCAAAAACATCTTCATTAATGAGGTGGCATCATGATAAGGAAGATGACAGAGATTTGCAGCATCCGGCTGATTCCTTAGCATGGAAAAAGTTTAATGAGCTTCATGGTACTTTTTCAGCAGAGCCGAGGAATGTTAGACTAGGCCTTGCTAGTGATGGTTTTCAACCATTTAACAATTCTAGGTCATCATATAGCACTTGGCCCGTGATTCTTATTCCATACAACTTGCCTCCTTGGATGTGCATGAAGCAAACCAATCTCATTTTGTCCATGTTGATTCCAGGCCCTGATGGTCCAGGTAATTGTATTGATATTTATTTGCAACCTCTGATAGATGAATTGTTGGAGCTTTGGAATATCGGTATACAAACATTTGATGCAACTACGCATCAAAATTTTAATCTTCGTGCTGTTGTTTTATGGACCATCAATGATTTTCCTGCATATGGAATTTTATCAGGATGGAGTACCAAGGGAAAACTTGCTTGCCCGTGTTGTCATAAGGGTACTCATTCTATTAGGCTGGCTAATGGTGGAAAAGAATGCTTCATGGGCCATAGGCGTTATTTGCCTTTAAATCATCGGTGGAGAAAGAATAAATCTGCATTTGATGGCACAATTGAGAAGGGCACACCATCTACACCACTAAGTGGTGATGATGTCCTCATTCAAGTGCAAAGTCTAGAAGGAAATGTTCTAAGCAAATGCTCAAGAAAGGTATCTCATAAGAGTAGGGGGGATAACTGGAACAAGAAAAGCATTTTCTTTAAGCTTCCATACTGGAAAGATTTGTTGATACGTCATACTTTAGATGTGATGCACATAGAAAAAAATATATGTGATAGTATTCTCGGAACTCTTATGAATGTGAAAAATAAGACAAAGGACAACTATAAGTCTCGTCTTGATTTACAAGCAATGAATATTAGACAAGAGCTACACCCATTGATAAGTGGAGGGAAAACAATACTGCCTGATGCATCATTCACATTATCTCAAGATGGGAAACATAAGTTTCTGAGATTTTTGAAGGATTTAAAGGTACCAGATGGTTTTTCTTCAAACATTTCACAGTGTGTGAACCTTAAAGAAAATAAACTTTCAGGATTGAAGAGTCATGACCATCATATTCTGTTACACCACATACTCCCTCTTGCATTGCGTGGCCTTCTTCCCAAAGATGTTTATGAACCACTTGTTGAGTTGTCTTGTTTTTTTAAAATTTTGGGTTGTAAGTGCTTAAATATGGGAGATCTGAAGCAAATTGAAGCTCAAATTCCGATTACACTTTGTAAGTTGGAGCAGATTTTTCCACCATCATTTTTTGACGTGATGTTGCATTTGCCTATTCATTTGTCACATGAGGCTATGTTATGTGGGCCTGTTCATGATCACTGGATGTATCCAATAGAGAGATATCTATGCACATTAAAGTCCTATATTCGCAACAGATGTTGTCCAGAGGGTTCCATAGCAGAAGGTTATATAGCAGAAGAATGCATGAATCTGTGTTCAAGATATTTGCATACTATAGAGACAAAGTTCAATCGTCTTGATAGAAATTATGATGAAGATGTCAATGAATCCTCTATATTATCTATTTTTGCATATAAGGGGAGAGGATTAGGATGTGGAACAACAAGAGACCTTGATGCACTTGAGTGGGAGAAAGCTCATATATATATCTTAAACAATTGTGAGGAAGTCAAGCCATTCATTGAGTAAGCAATTCTCAAAATGTTTGTGAGACATTAATTGTTAAGTTTTCTATTTCAATTTATTGATTTTATGTCATACATTTTCAATTTTTCAAGAGAATATTTTCAAATTCAAGGAGTTGAACCAGATCAAATATCCATTACGGATTTAAATGAGAATTTCATTGAATGGTTTAAGATGAAAGTAAGTTGGTCTATTAAGTATATTTTTATAATGTATATACACTACTTTGATTTGATTTTTCTAAACTATTTTTTAGATTGGCGATCAACATGAGAATGATAACAGCAAGAAGACAGATGAGTTGCTTTCACTGTCACGTGGTCCGCTCAAATGTGTGACATGTTTTTATGGCTATGTAGTTAATGGATATCGGTTCCACACCAAGTCTCATGAGGAAAGATCAAGGTCACAATGCAGTGGAGTGACCGTGGTTGGTGATGATGGCAGTGGAACTAATAGAGATTACTATGCTCAATTAATTGAGATTATAGAATTGCAATATTTGGGCAGTAAGCGAGTGGTGTTATTTAAATGTGATTGGTTTGATGTTGCTAAAGGACTAAAGACTGATGAGTATGGTTTCATAAGTGTTGACTGCAAACATATTTGGAAAACTTTTGAGCCATTTATATTAGCTACTCAAGCATCACAAGTGTTTTATGCAAAAGATCACATCAATAAGGGTTGGCATATTGTGACAAAGGTGGATCCACAAGACAAGTTGGAGCTAGTTGATGATATGGATTATGCACAAGAAGATCCCATTGTTTAGAATAGTTTTCCTGTATAAATACTTGTAAACATATAACATTTGTTTTAGTAGAACTTATGTATTTCATATTTCATTCGATGTTCTGAGTGTTAAATCATATAATGTTGTCATTTATGTTTATTAGTGTAATAAATTTCATTTTCAACCAGTATTTGGTGTGCTGCAGAATAGTTATATTCGTACATAATTCATGTCTTTTACATTCTATGCGATGCTTTTTCATTTATGTTGATTTTTTACACAATCATATTTATTACTAGCTTGGTGATGATGCAGGAAGTTGGTTAAAGGCACACCAAGAAATGAGAAAGATGTAATGGCTAAGTCTACGGCTAAGAAGTTCATCTCGCCGCAACAATTAAGTGTTATTGGGAAGGGACGTGCTCATGGATTACAAATTAGAAGTCATTTGTTAAATCATACAGGAGGGAGAAGCCATTGTGTTAGTGAGTCAAGTGACAAACATTTGTCTTTTCTGAATAGCTTATCTTCCAAACAAAGTAATATTGTCCCTCGAGCTAGGATAGTTCCTATGTCAAAAACAATTGCTCCAGGTCAAACTGAAAATGATGATCCTCCAACCGAAAATGCTCCAACTGAAAATGCTGATCCTCCAACTGAAAATGCTCCAGCTTGTGATGCTCCTCCAACTGCAAATGGTCCTTCCCAAACTGAATTTGTTCCTACACCTTTTGAAGAAGATCCTACTGAACAAGAGGAGTATATGGATACTGAAGTGATACCCTCTCATACCATCAATGATGAATCAATGTGTATGATCAATTTCCTTCATCATAAGTACTCTATTTTATATATATTAGATGATTGACCTATGATATATAGTGTTTATAGGCAACTGATTTTTTTCAGCAATTTTCATGTATCATTGGTTATGTCTCCTTTGTGTTTTGTAGTGCTTGAAAGGCTATGTGTTTCTTGTGTCCATGTGTTTCATAAATACATACACTATATTTTTTTGATACAATATTATCTGAATGCTTCTTGTTACTTTATTTATTACAGCCAATGTTGTTGAAAAGGCACTCAGACGCCGAGGACGTAACAAATGTAAAAAAGTGGCTAGACTAAGAGAAGGCGCCAAGTTAGATATTACCTTCTATTTAGGTCGCCCTGTTGGAAAAAATCACAAGGTCTGGAGTAGACATTTGGGAAGAATAGTTCGTGATCGTAACATCTGTCCAATAAAAGTGCATTCATGGAATGATGTTACCGATAGACAAAAAGATCACATGTGGGCTGCAGTTGTGGTAACTCTTCATAACCTTATTGTTATCTTCATTTGGTAGACATTCATGTTGTATTAATGTCCTTGTGGTATTAAACATGTATTAGGACAAATTCTCAAACAACAACATGGAAGATTATAAAGCTCTCACTCTAAAACATTTGAAAGAATTATGGATAAAGTGGAGGGCGTCAATGCATCAAACAGTAAAGGGAATGGACATGCAACAACAACTACTAAAGAAACCTATGGCTATTGAAGTTGACAGTGACTGGGAATGGCTTGTAAAAGAGATTTTTCATAGTGAAAAGTTCATGGTAACCTAATAAATTATGAACCTTTACATCAATTCAAGTTACTTGTATTTAAATTCCTAACTTTTCTTCTTCTATCAATGTGGACCTTATATCAAATTTAGGCTTCAAGTAAGAGAAACTCTAAAAATAGAGAAGGGATGAACAAGAAGTTACTTCATCGCACGGGTAGCATGCCTCTTAGAGAAATATCATGGCAAAAGGTTGTTCATATATGTTATTACTTTATATCATTTCATGTGTCTTTAGATATGCATATATTTTGTGTTGGTAATACTACAGGGAGGAAAAGATGGGAACCCACCGGACTACGCAACAATGTACTTTGAAAGCCACAAGAAGGGTGATACTTTAGCTACTATGGAGTCATCCCATGTTCATGTAAGCATGCAAATACATAATATTGTTTATCTATTACTTATGAATATATTTTTTGTTATAGGAAAAAATCATAAGCATCCAACAAGATGATCCATCTCTTCGTCCGATTGAGGTTGCGGAAAAAGTTTATGGTGAATCAAAGACTAAGAAGTTCATATCTGGTTATGGTGGAGGTGTAACACCAAGAGATATTAGAGGGCCATACAAAACAAAAAGTTCCTTACTTGATGAACTTAAAGCAAAAGACCAGGCATTGAAAGACAAGGAAGAAGCTTTGAAAGTTCAAGAGCAAGCTCTTAAAGTAGCTGAAGATGAAAAGCGTGCCACAAAAAAACGTTTGGAGAATGTGGAAAATGTACTACATAGGATAGTGAGCAATCAGAAATTTCAAGAACTTCTAGACTTTAGTGAGGATGATGGTGGTTATGCCTCTTCTCCATCTATTTCAGAAAATGATATCTTAAATTAATTATGAGGTCAGTTCAACAATGGATGAGGCTTTTTTGTATTGTTTTCTTTATGATGCATATACAAATATGTCATAACTTTCTTGAAACTAATGCTTTACTAGTATCTTGTAGGCATAGGAGCGGTGGTGCTGTTTATCCATCTGGATTCCTTAATCTGGTTAAACTGGCATTTGAGGCTCTTGAAATGTTTCAATACCAATGAAGGAAGAACATTTAAATATTTATCTTTATATGTATCGTGTTAGATGTGCTTTCCCCCCTTTGTGAACAAAATATAGTGGTACTGTGAGAACAATTGATGCTTTCTGAAGTTAATGCACTTTCTTATTTTGTCTTGAACCTTATGAGTCTTATCATTCTTCCAAAGATAGTTGTGTCGAGGATGATATGTTTTCTGAAATGATTTATGATCAGATCTTTATTTTCATAGCATGGAGTTTATTATTTGCGGCTTGTGACATTGGACAAAATGACTAAGTTGAAAGTCTTGAGAGTTTGGGCTCAATGACAGTGGACATTTATTAAATGTATTAGAATATGTCAGGGTACTTTCTGCAGGTAGTGGCTGCCCTTGACCAAGTTATCAATGTTCCATGGATCCACATGAAATGGGTGGCATGTGTTTATGCCCCATTCCTCCAGACCATCTTGTCCTTAGGATGCTAGTGTCCCCATTGCTTCTAGCAGCAACCCTTCATAGGGATTGTGCTTGTTGTGCATCTAAGGGATCCATATTGATAACAAAAGCTTGATACTGATGATTTTTATACATGTTAAGGTAGTGATTTCGGGTTGTAAATAGATGCTTCAAAATAATAGTCTTGCTATTGATGCATATGGTCCCATTAGGAATAAAGATGGTGGCATGGCTGAAATGGCTGGCATGGACTATAATATCTATGACATGATTGATGCCTTGGAAGCCACATGAAACACAACTATGGTGAATTGAAATGCCATGAACTAACAGTATGTGTTATGGTGTATTTATTTTAATAATGTGGCTAAGTTATAAATAAATCTTGAACCCTTGTAAGGTCCTTATGTTTGCTTGTTTCCATGCAGTCCTTTCCGTTTTTGCGGACATCACTGTGATGCTCGCCGATAAGAGAAAGGCAAGGAGGTCCTAGTTTGCTTTCCGGGAGGTAAATTTATACACTCTAATATATCAATTTTCACTTATAATACTTATAGATTTTGACTATTACAAAATATAAGATATACTTTAGTGCAACTAATGCTTCTCTTAAGGTTTGTGCTTTTCTGTAGCAAATAAATCTGAAGTGAACTATATGTAGCTAGATTTGGTTTGTTTCAGTTCAGTAATGATTTTCTTGATATATATACAATAGTTTCTAGGAAGTATTTTTTTTAAATTCTTGTTGGACTTTTCGTTTAGTGCTTTAAGTAGCTAAATGAGCATTATTAATTGCAGTTCTGCAGAAGTCCAAGTGTCACAATGAGTTGGAAATTTCCAATCAGTTTCCTAGGGTAAGTTAAATTATTTCAGCATAATTTGTTGTAATAACTAATAACCTAATACAATATATCATCTTTAAACATTGTTATACTTCATCAAATGATTTTTCAATGTCATCCCATGTTTTATTTAAACATTTTTATACTTCATCAAATGATTTTTCAATGTCACAGACATTTGGTTTCATTGGATCAACAATTTTATGCTTGGTTCTTTTCGTAGTCACAAATACAGAATTCCGGTTTTGCTCAGACATGTTTTTTTGGAATTTGGGGAATATACTGGAAATTCTGGAAAAATTCTTTAAAATAATGGTACAGGTGTAGTCAACTGTTGAAGGAATAACCACGGTTGATATGGATAGAATTTTATATATTCATATCAATATGTATCTATGTAGCTATCTGATGCAACCACATATCAACATAATATTGATATATGATATACTAAAAATTAAATAAGAGCATCATGAGAAAGTCAGGATCCGAATTTTTTAGCTTGCTTCAGAGAGCCGTAATCAGAGAAAATTTGGGAAAGATAGTTATATTTCTGTCAATAATTTGTGAAAAATCGAGAATAAGTCAGTTTTTTACATTGTGTGTCAATGTATATACATGTGTATCTGTGCACACACAAATAAATCATATGATATATATGTACTACGCACACGTACAACATAATATGCATGCACATATATATCCAGATGTATATACGACACACATAACATAGAAGATCCCATATAATATGGAAAATACTATTATTTTACAAGATTCAGAGGGGAAACCTTTAAAGTTGTGTGGAAGGGAGTGGGGATTCATGATGTTGGGTTTGAATTAGGACACATCGTAAGAGGGCCAAGGGGGGATCCATGATGTTGGGTTCAGTTAGGGCATATCTGAATAGGGCCACTAAATTTCAAGCCTAACATGGAATTTAACTTAAAATTGCTCACATAAAAAATATCATGAAAAATTGTGAACATTTGTAAGAAGTTGTGGATTAATATCATGAGAAGTCATGAAAGTTCCTTTTTTTTTAAATTTTGGAAGAACATTCGGCTAACCACAATTAAAAGGAGAGGCAATCCTTTTTAGTCATGCTATGCCACATATAAACAAAAATGTTGAAGCTGCTTATTAGTATTAGTGGCCCTGTATATATCACAAATTATCTAAGTTAAAGAGTGTGTATTGTGACTACTGTCTTTACTCGCACCTAATATCATCTAATTTTTTCTCAGCCTTCACAACATCATTCTCTCTTAATACCCACTTTTCATCATTCCATAACAAAAAGCCAACAATCATCATTCTTTTTCTTATATCCGGTATAAGGTGACATATTATTTATTTATCAACTACTATATTCACATAATATAGAACGTATTTGATGACATACTAGTACTAATATCACCTAATTAGTGTAGTGTTTGTTGTACTCAAAGTTTGGGGTGTTTTATTGTAGCGACTGTATCCATAACGATATACCCAGTTACTCATCCATATATCAATGGTTATGCGGGTATGAGTATGGTGCGGGTATAGCTCTTGAAAAGTGGGTATATACCCATACCCGCTTAACTAAACAGTTACGGTTATGGATATGCCCATAGCCGCACCATACCCTACCTATTTACAGCCCTACCCATATTTAACCCGGATCATATATTATGTCACCCATTATAACACGACATATGCCTTGCCTTGGACAATCTAATCCTCCCACCCTATAAAGGGTGTTACCAGGCGAACTGGTGACGTAATCATTTCATATGAATGAAATCAGCACTCTGTGTATCGAGAAATCTCTCTTGTTATCAATTCAACATATACTAGCTATCTGCACGTGTTTACCGTACGGTAATAAATTTTAACTACAGGCTCGTGGGAGGCCACACGCACGTATTATGAATGTTCTGGTTGTTCTCTGATTTTGGTAGTTTGCAGGCCTACATACGGAACCGTGCTTGTTACTTGTTAGGCTGCAGTCCCATCTCCTAATAAACTCCACACCAGTTTTTGCTTGGCAGCTTCCTGTCTGCTTCGAGGTATCCTTGTTTTAAATACATAAAGCTTAGTAGTACTAGTTGCACACTCAAACAATAACGAGTGGCGGTCAGGAGTTTCTGCCGCATCACTCAGTGATGCGTGAGGTGAGGTACAGGTTCTAATGTCAGAACACCCACCCTGTGCTGCTGCTTGCAGGTCGGCCCAAAGAAGCAGTAGGGAAATAAGGCCACGAGGAAAAGAACAAACAAAACGACTGACACCATGGTTGCCAACAAGATACAGAATCTAAGCTTTTCATATTAAAAGTTGGAGTTTGTAAGAAAAACTTACATCTCTCAACAGACTAGCTTTCAGCTGATATCTGGTATTGAACATCCTTCATTAAACTTTTCTTTAACAAGACGACCGCATCATTAACTGTACCTATAGGAGAAACGCTGCTTACTTAATTCGAATAGACAGCAACTTTTGTTTCCTTAAAAAGCCGCGGACTTTCTGTCTTGACTAAGATGGTTGTTACCCATTTGCTGGCTGGTAACTGGTGGACCTTTATGTGAAATCCCTGGACTAGTCTGAAGGTTAAATCTAATTATAATCAAGCACCTCACTTTCCCCCTGCGAGCCCTCTTCTTCGGCCGAACTTGCGCTGCTGACCTGCTATATATACACGGCAGCTGCCCCAAGAGCTCATTACCCGCATAGTTACCACCGGTCACAATAAGACAATGAAGATGGTGAAGCGGAGAGGAGGCGCCGCCAGGAAAGAGATGATCGTGAACAGGGGTGCCTGGACGGCGGATGAGGATCAGAAGCTCGTTAACTATGTGCGTGCTCACGGAGACAAGAATTGGAGAACACTCCCCGCTAAAGCAGGTAATGTGCTAGACTGTCATCCGTCTGTTGCTGCTTGCTTTATTCTCATTGTTCCCCTGTGTTCACACCCCCGCTTATCACATTTTGCCTATCCTATCCTTTGCTGTGAAGCGGAGACAGCTCGGTCAAACCCAAAGAAACCGTGAGCAGTTTCTGTAAGATACTTGTTTGTCTTGCTTGATTTTAGAAAACGATTTGGAATCGCAGAGATGGTCTTCTGATTGTCGTCTTTAAAAGAGGACCGCTGACTAACCGTAAGTAAACAGACATGGGAAGATAGATATATGCAGTCATCGGAAGATAGTTTACTATGGGAAGGAGTAGCCATTCAAGCTATTCAGTACTCTCCTTAGTATCAAGTGTTACTTGCTTAAGGCGTTCAGAGGGTTTAGATACTTTAATATTTGCAATCAACGAGTGCGGTTTCAAGGCAGAAGCAAGTATATAACCTGCACCATTCAGGTTGTGGGCTTATTTAAGATGGGCAAAGTACCATGTGGCAGTATGTTACTACATTCCAACAGTGTGGCCAACATGGCTCATATGTTTTCTACTATGGTCAATACATCTTTATTTCTCAACCAACGGCCTAATTGGCCTTCTTCCGCCTATGTACAACTATTCATCTCGTCTTTTTTTGAATTTGAAGGTAACACCATCACTGTTATCTAAGTTTTTTAATCCTGATTACTTGAATAAGTGAATAATTTTTCACCATCAAGCTATATTGTAAGTCATATTCTCATACGGAAGGAACGATTCAAAATCTCTCCTTGTGTATAGGTTTAGAAATGGAGATATAGAACACAGAACATTTATTCTTCTTTCAGCATTCAATCAGATTTTTTCTGGATTGTCCCAAACAATCTGAATCACAAGCACATGTTATGCTCTCAGTGAGCAGTACAACCTGAAAAAGTCACAGAATGTACGGGTCAGCACTCGTAGAATATGTTAGCGATCACTGTCAATTTCTTTTACTGTTCAAAGAACTACTGCATTTATCTTGGTAACGGGTTAACAGCTTTGGTAACGCCTTTAAAATGTCTGGAGCCCACACCCATCACCAAAGAAAGCCACTCCATACTGTTTTCAATTGTAAACACCTTTTCTGCATCATAATGACTTTCGCTTTTCTTGTCCTACGAATCCAGAACCACCATCAGAAAAGATTCTTGGACCTTGGTGTAGGAAAAATATGTAAAAGCAAAAAAAAACGAGTTAGATCTTATATGGTCTTCATTGGATAGACAGATGCTTACGAAAATACATGATTCTAGTGTTTGATGCAAAATACATTGGCAGGTCTTAATAGGTGCGGAAAGAGCTGCAGGCTGAGGTGGCTGAACTACCTGAGACCTGGGATCAAGAGGGGAAACATATCTGAAGATGAAGAGGACTTGATAATCCGCCTTCACAACTTGATTGGAAATAGGTTAACACTCTGCCTGATTTGCTTCTTCTGCCTCTTTTCATTGCTGTACTTCGTCATTTTTTGTGAAAGAGCTATTTTGCATTGCTCTTCATTTTCACTTCTGAATATGGGATGTATGGATACTTATCAATTTCACTTCTGAATATGGTGGTGCCAGATAATAACTAGAAAGGCCTCTTGAATTCGTTGCTGCAGATGGTCATTGATTGCCGGTAGACTGCCAGGCCGCACCGACAATGAGATCAAGAACCACTGGAACACTCATTTGAGCAAGAAGGCCTTGACTATTCAGGACTTAAACTCCAGGTTCCACCAACACCCAGAGAACACCTCCAGCAACGCCTCCCATACACCTTTCTCCTCAGAGGACAGCCCTGCCCATCGGGCACTCCCACCAGACGACCGTGACTGTAACCCACGAGCTAGCCAAAGCGAGAGTGAGAGGTGCTTGCCGCAAGAGATGTCCCAGCAGGTGATCGATACAGATGGGTTGCTCGACCTCCCATGGCTGCCAGAGCTTGGCGACATCACCTGGCAATATCCCTGTCATCAGGGTGGTCTTTCGATGGTATATCTTCAGCCACCACTGGGCAGAGAGGACTTTGGGCTGGACGACTTCATGGGGCTGGTAGATTGGAGGGATTATCATCTTTACCTTCCATAGTATATAGTTTTTGGGTTCGGTGTGTCTTGTTTTAAATTCTTCTTTTCTTTCGGGAGGTTGGGCTGCAAGGAGAACTTGAGGAGCAGGAAGTAGAAGTGTTGAAGCTATCCTCTTTGTTTTTGAAGGTTCTGTTCTCGCGGCATAAATATAACGTTTTCGGGGTGGTGGTTGTTTCTTATGTAGTTTCTAAGCAGGCAGCAGAGGCAGACCACAATCATAGCTCTACAATGTGCATATGAACAAAAAGCCACAAGAGCAAGTGAAATGTTTGTCGAAATTTCTTAATAAAATTTAGGCACTAGCTAACATATTCATATGTAACTGTAAATATTGTTTTCAAAAGCTAGTAGATATCCAATAGGGTAGATAATACCTTCCTTCTTCTGATTAAAAGAAATAAGGTCGTTCCAACCCGAGGGAGAAACAGAACATATGCCTTCTGCCGTCTTCTGTGAAGAAGTTCATAGCTTGCTTGCTTCTGGGACGATCTGCATTTTTTGTCTGATGATGTCTGTTGTTGGAGCTAGCGTTTGGGATGATATGCTGAGCTTGGAGCTGTTCTTTCTGGTCCTATCCTCCCACTGTGAGGAGTATTTCATGAAGGATTCTGCTGATGGTTCTTTGGCTCTGGTCGTTCTCTTTAAAGTGGGTCTGATGCTTAATTATCTATGCTTCGTTTGCTGTTTGCTTTTGGGATGACTTGCTGGCGTGTTAGCTGCTGTTGTCTTCTGATCCCTTCATTCTGTCGTATGGTTATATATTCCTACCATGATGATAATAGTTTTGCTTGTGCTGCTCTCTATTTTAGTATAACTTCATTCATATCAATCACCATGGTGAGTAAAAGATTCTATGGTCCATTTACACATGGACAACTATAGTGAATCTTACATTTTTTATTCATTTGAGTTTTAATTGGGTCACTTGGATGGTGTTTCAGGATAAAAAACGAACCAACGCTCCATGTCAGCAAATGGATGGTGTTTTGGAGCTGCTGCCAGGAAGGCTACTGAAAAGTATTTGGTAGATGGTGTGTTACTTGGTGTTTCGTTGAGATGAGGTCGAGATCGATGGTTTATACTTCCTGAAGGTGCATGATGGAAGCTACTTATGGAATTCAGGTTAGAGCTTTTATTAATGATTAAGGTCTTCATTTCTTTCACATTTTCAGCCAGCCAATTTGGCCTTTCGTTGCCCTCTCCTTGTCCTCCTTATTTCTCATTTTACATTTTTTGAGATACCAAATTTAGCAGTGCATGCATTTCCATCTCCAAATCTAACTTCTTGAGTGAGCAAGAACGTCTATGGAAGATCACAGCAGCATCCCAGCTATGTCATAGGGCTGCTTTCAGCGTCCCACCTAGTTTATTTTCTGTTGGGTGAACCACATAGGCCAACTATAAGAAAAGCATTGCTGAGTACAACTTGATTGTGCACAATCCTTTACCTTTTTAGAGTGGGTACGTATATCTGAATACTAAGTGGAAAAACTCCAGAAATATTTTCTAGAGTAATTGGTCTATAAGAAAATCATTGTTCAAATAAGGTTTTGAACATCTGTCTAAAAGAAAGCTCTAGATTTTTTCTAAAGTATGCACCTTTATTTTTCTTTGGGGTGCCCTCTCTACTGTTTTGGTATATAATCTGAATTATGCAACTTAAAATTCTGTTCTCTCACAAAAAGAATAAGAGTTAGTATCCATTAACAAGTGCAGTAGAATAAGAGGGGTTAGGAAACATATAGCTCTACGATAACTTAGTTCAATAATGTTTCATTAAACTTAGGGAAAAGTTGTTTATCACGATTTCACAAGATTTCTGAATTAGTTTAATGCAGCAATAAAAAACTCTGGGATTCTATACATTTCAAAAATGCAGACTTTATGTTTATTTCAGATGTTGTTCAACCAGGTCATATGTGTTTCCATTCTGAGCTACAACATTAGAAGAAATAGGGCACACCATGTTGGATGGCAACATCCCACCAATCTAAAATGAAAAAAACCTCCACCAATTATTGTATAACTGATTACTACTAGATTATTCATTTTTTCCTGCTCCACGAAACCAAACTCAATTTTTTGGTCGTTGGATTAGCAGATATGGTCCAATTCTGCTGAACAACGCGAACAAAACATACCCTTATAGGAGATGTTCTTCAAAACATAGTAGCCTTTTATTTGACATTATTAAATTTCATACTGATTAGTCAAATAAATCCTTATTGTCCCGAGTGCTTAGCCATATTTTATATGCTTGAAGTTTAGTCTTTTGTGTTATTTAATATATTGGCATGATTTTGTTAATTGCAGGTTTCACAATAGGATGTTCATCTAAAAGATTTTTTATTCTAAGAAATACATGGAAGTTATATCGAAGTTGTACACACTCATCCTTCATCTTATAACTTATGAGAATCTCATAGTCAGGGAGATGGAAAACATAGTCGTCCCATGTCCCGTCTTCATCACTCTGCTCCACAAAATACGAACTTCAAAAATGTACATTCATTGCTCTACTTGCGCACAGGGTGCTACCTAGGCATGAGAGTTTAGATATGGACATGATCTATAGTTGTATAAGTTGTATAGTAACAAATGAAGTTCATTTTTATATTGTATTTGGTAATTTGTTCAAGGTGGTAAAGGCTCACGCCCTCCAATATGTACATCAACATTTTGATCAATACAATAAAGGAAAGAGTTTGTGAATTTTCCATGATTTGTTCAATTGTGTACATTGGATGGATATTGTTAAGAAATAATGTTATATAATATATCATACATCAATTTTCTAAAATATATAAAAATATTATGTATCGTTATAACTATTTACGACGGAGTTTTTTGTCCCAATAAACCTTGACGAGGGTACTTATAAATTTGTCATTATTGGTATTTACGATAGAAATATGTTGTCGTGATTACCAACTATGACAACCAGTTTAAGTTGACGTTATATCCATTAGCGATAACATCAATTTTCTGTCGTTGTTGATATTAACGATGGAATGAAATTTTTTGTCGTCATAGGTAATAACGGCAAGACCAATAACGACGACACGCGACGACTAATTTTTCCCATCCTTAATAGATATAACGACCAACTTTTTCCCAATTACGACAGACATTTTCCATCGTTATTGTTATAGTTTCCTGTAGTGATATATGAACTTCTCAGATACGAACTTGTGTTTTGGCTTGATGTCTATGCTTTGCAATGGAGGGAATTGTGTGTATGATATCTCTCGCCAGGGATGGATCCGACCCCCTGAGCTATTTGATTTTTATGTTCAGTTGATGGACCTTCTTTATAGCTGATCTGGATGTATTTTTTTATATTTTTATGTTCAGTTGATGGACCTTCTTTATAGCTGATATGGCTGTATAATATATAACGTTTTATGCTTTGAATGTTGTAATCTTGAATGTTCAACATCAGCGTTTTTGTCTGATTATATATACTTTCAGTTAGCATGCGAAAAAATACATATAAGTTACTTAAGCATTACTATCAGTGTTTGTTTAGTTACTCAACCATTACGTGTAGTGTTGAGTTACTCACAGACTTGTTTCAGTTACTTGCAGAATTCTTTCAGTTACTCGCATTGTTTGTTCAGTTACTCGTAGGACAGTTACTCGCAGTGTTTTCGCGGTTACTCTAACTGCTGTTACAGTTACTTGCAGGATTTTTTCAGTTACTCGCAATATTGTCCCAGTTACTCACAGTATTGTCACAGTTACTCGCAGTATTGTCACAGTTACTCGCAATGTTTTTTCAGTTACTCAGAGCGTTTTTTCAGTTACTTGGAGTGTTTTTTCAGTTACTCGGAGAGGGTTCAGTAACTCACATGGTTGTCCAGTTACTCGCATAGGGTTCAGTTACTCATATGGTTGTCGCTAATACATGTTTGTTGTTCAGTTACTCACATGGTTGTTTAGTTACTCACAGTGTTGGTTCAGTTACTCATAGCGTTTGTTCAGTTACTCGCAGTGTTTGTTCAGTTACTCGTAGTGTTTGTTCAGTTACTCATAGGGTTGTGACAATTACTCGCAGTGTTTTTCAGTTACTCGGAGAGGGTTGTTCAGTTACTCGTAGGATATTTGAGTTACTCGCAGTGTTTGTTCAGTTACTCGCAGGGTTATGACAGTTACTCACAATGTTTTTCAGTTACTCACAGTCCTTTTTCAGTTACTCGTAGTCCTTTTTCAGTTACTCGTAGTCCTTTTCCAGTTACTCGTAGTGTTTTTCAGTTACTCCAGGGTTGTGATAGTTACCCATAGTGATTGTTCAGTTACTCAACCATTACTGTCGGTTACCCAAGCACTACTCTCAGTTACTCAAGAGCTAATCCCAGGGTTTTTTCAGTTACTCGAAGTGTTTGTTAAGTTACTCAATCATTACTTTCGGTTACTCAAGCATTACTTTCAGTTACTCAAGCATTACTCTCAGTTACTCAAGCATTACTCTCGGTTACTCAAGCATTCTGTTACTTTTAGTTCAGTTACTCGCATGGTTTTTTCAGTTACTCATAGCAGTTTCAGAGTTACTCTTACAACATTCAAAGCATAAAGGTATTTAAAGCATTCAAGAACATAAGAATTCACACCATAAATGTATTCGAAGCATTCAAGATCAGTTGTACATTCAGTCTTTTTATAGCACACTAATAAATAATCCATTTTAATCAGATGTACATTTAGCCAAAATATAAGGGCAAAATCAATATTGTTCAAGATGAGATGTACATCAAGATCAACTGTACATCAATATCAGTTGTAAATTCAGACTTTTAACAGTTGTACATTCAAGAGCATCTGTACATTCAGCTATACACAACTTATACAATAGAATAACAGAAGGCTATTGTTCTTATTTTAGCCATTTATCAAGGCTTGTAACTATTTCTTCCTCTGAGATCTGTTATGCATCAATTTTTGTTGTTGTTTCTTCATTCTTCTCTGTTTCTTGTTGTTTCTCAGCTTCAGCTTCTCTCCCTTGTTATCATCAGATATATCTTCTTTGATGTCTTCGCTTTCATCTTTTTCATCCTCTTTTAGAGGCTGCAGCTGCCCCCTTACCATCATTCGCTGAAAAACATCAGCACTTATTTCCGATATGTCTTTGCAGGTGAAGTCCATAGTTTTTCCATTGACTAGGCACTCTAGGTACTTCATGACGAAGATCCCACAGTCAAGTGAGTCTTATTCCTGCTATGGGAAGATCGGGTACTCCTGTTCCCACTACGACAACTGGCTTCCCTTTTCTGGTGCACCCCTAAAGAATTCGTGCACTATACCCACCTGCATTAAAAAAACAAGACATTTATTCATCATCAATTAAAGATCATTAATCCTTTCAATCCACTAATAATAGACTTAATTTTTATAGATCACTTACCCATCTATTGAATTCTTTTCTTGAGTTGCTACTCCAACTCATTGAATTATAAGACCGATGTGCTCCATCCCTGAAACTTGCTTCATACAAGTGCCAGTGGTTGTCGTTGTTTAGTATTGTGAACACCGAGTCTATTGCATCCCAATCTTTCATTGGAACATTGAATTGTGGAGATAGCATGTCTATCTGCTCCAAGGTGATGTCCTCAACATTAAATGATAACTTTTTCTGCAAATGTAGAGTTTAAAATTCACATCTATAAGTTTCAGTTTGTGTTTCTATATTGTAATTTCATGTAAATTTGTATACAAAGTTTATTTGTCTTACCGGAGCATAAGTGCTCATGCAGTGCCACGTCAACCCCTTCTTCCTCTGCTTGCTTGTGCTCTCCTTGAGCATCTGTACAAATAAGTCGAGAACCTGAATAAAACCAAAACCTTTCTCAGTTTTGCAATCCAAATTATCTATTTCAAAGAGTTACACTACGTTCTTGTTTCTTACAGGTGATTGTGTCATTTGATCCTTATACAGAATGGCAGCGAGGTCCTTCCCCGTGCACCAAGTGTCTTCACTAAATTTCCATTCTCATTTTGACCTACCAATTATTTTTATAGATGTTATACATACGAGTTGGATATTGAAACATTAATGTTTTATCATTTTACACTTGACAATAACCAATTCTCTTACATTTCTTCTATGTTGTCCATGAAGTGATGGACAATTTCTTTGGTTTCTTTTGTTTTGAAATGTTCAAAACCTATGAAATTGGACATCTTGTGCTGTCAACAAAAATAGAGAAATCCATGTTAGAATCAATCTTCATTTTTCCCAAGTTACTTAAGCATTACTATCAGTTACTCAAGCATTACTCTTGGTTACTCAAGCATTACATTTAGTTACTCAAGCATTACATTCAGTTACTCAATCATTAGGTTCAGTTACTCAAGCATTATATTCAGTTACTCAAGCCTTACGTGCAGTTACTCAAGCATTAGGTTCAGTTACTCAAGCTTTAGGTTCAGTTACTCAAGCATTACTTGCAGTTATGATATACTTGAAAGGAGATGAAACTTACCTTTTCCTCCCTTCTTTTCTTCACATTTTTCTCTATGCTTCCTATCTTTAGTTCTTCCATCGTCTTCTTATTCTTCAATCTTTTTCTGGGCTTCTTCTGCCCTTCTTCTTCTTCTTCTACTATCTTATCCTGTTGTTCACTCCCTTCTTCTTGTTTCTTTTGTTCTGCATCTTCCGCAGACTTTGGTTGTTCAGAACTGTTGTCTTTTGTTTCTTTCTTCGCCTCTTCATCAACATTTTTCCTGTCCTCAATGTGATCTTCTGATTCCACGTATTTTCTTCTGAGGGTCAGCCTTCTTCGTTTCTTCGGTGGGTCGACATCCTTTATCGGTGTCTTTCGGTTCATCTACATTCACCGAGGCAAAACCCTCTACAAATTCTTTGAATCCACTTTCAGGTGACTGTAATTTGTCACCCTCATCTTCCCACTTTCTTTTTAGATTTTTATTTTCTTCTTATAACTTGGCTATTCTTTCTTCTAGCCTTTTATTCTCCAATTGCAACTCAGTGAATTTCTCAACACTTATTCTTGTGCAGATCTCCTTATGCATTTTGAGCTCCTCCTCCAACATTTGGATTCTTGTCTCCAAGGTGGAGGTGTCAAGAGTGTCTCCCTCTTCGATGATTGGCTTTGCTGGTGCCTTATTGGTTGTTGGCGTACATTTTTCTGGCATGTCCTTCGATGATTTTGCAGCCTGCCAGCCATCTCCCTGGTCTACCACTATCATTTGACAAACCTGTCCAACATATAAATAAAAATAATGTGTCATAAAATGAAACATGTATGATTATTTTGTATATTAGATTTTGTAACAAAGATTAGATAATCTTACATCCTTAGGGTCCACTGCCCCTAATTCCATCAATTTCTCAATCGACGCAGCCCACTTCTTTATCCTTGGCTTGGAGTCAAGGAATGTTGGCTTTGCCATCTTTGTCATCTCATATGCCCAAACCTGCATGTAATATATAGAAAATATAATGCATATGTAACTGCCCCCCATAGTCAATATTGTATCAATGTAGATGAATATGATTTTATTCACTTACGCATAGGCACATGACACAACATGTTGTGTACAGGGTGTTCTTAGCCCCTTTATCTGCTTTCCTTCTTAGCTGTACATTCTCCTTCAACATCTTCATATTCTTGAAGATACTCCCATTCACCAGCTTTGCCCAATTCATCTGCCCAGTGGCAGTGAAATCATCTAGGTAGTGGATAATGTAGATTGGTGTGCAATAGCTAGTGTCTGGGATTAGGAATGTTGCCAGCAGGTGCAACATCCACACACGACACATATTTTTATTGTTCGCTGGATTGTTGGTCTTGGCATATTCTTGCCAAAGTTTTGTTAAGTTGTCCTTATGCAGGACATCGTTTTCTCTCAACTTCTTTGAGGTCTCACCTTCATTTCTATTTTTACAAGTCACCCTGGCAAACTCTTGCCATATCGACTTTACTATGTCAAAATATTTCCTTTGTGTTATTTCTATACCTTTGCTGGGGATACCTAGAATTATCCCCACGTCATCTACTGTCATCCTTCTCTCCTCTCCGTTGGCCAACAGAAATATGTCTTCATCGACATATCTATCTATTAAATCCTCTAACAAGCCTATGTCAACCGCAAGATTTGGCATCTTTACGAGGTTTGCAAAGGCTGTTGAGCTCAGCATCATAAGTCGTTCTTTTATATACACCATGCTCTTGCTGGTGTTGATGTAGCTCTTTAAGGAGCACCTGTGGTACAATCTATTTACTCCCACTGCAAACATATCAAAATTTATCGTTAGAGCTCATTGTTTATTTTGTAAAAGCAATTTAATAAACTGTAAGTAACTGAAAATTAAAATAATTACAAATCCATACAATCTTACCTTTCTCGTTAGCCTTTTATGTATCTTTCTATTTCTGACTTGCATTTGTACTCTCCTCATCCCCTTTGCTTTCTTCTCCTACATACGAATAGAGTTATTCCAAGAATGTAGTATTTAGCTTAACAATATTGTTTTATAGTTTATTCTCAGTTACTCAAACATTACTCTCGGTTACTCAAGCATTATGTAACAGTAACTCAAGCATAAATTTCAGTTACTCAAACATTACTATCTGTTACTCAAGCATTACTATCAGTTACTCAAGCATTACTCTCGATTACTCAAGCATTAATCTCGCAGTTCAGTTACTAAACCATTACGTGCATTTTTCAGTTACTCGCAATCCTTTTCCAGTTACTCGCATGCTTTTTTTAGTTACTCGAATTAACAATGAATGTAATGGTTGAGTAACTGAACAACCCTCTCCACTCAAGCATTAATTTCGGTTACTCAAGCATTACTCTCGGTTACTCAAGCATTATGTGATAGTTACTTGAGCATAAATTTTAGTTACTCAAGCATTACTCTCGATTACTCAAGCATTACTCTCGGTTACTCAAGCATTATGTAATAGTTACTCAAGCATAAATTTCAGTTACTCAAACATTACTATCAGTTACTCAAGCATTCTGTAATAGTTACTCAAGCATCAATCTCAGTTACTCAAGCATTACTCTCCGTTACTCAAGCATTATGTGATAGTTACTCGAGCATAAATTTCAGTTACTCAAGCATTACTCTCGGTTACTCAAGCATTACTCTCGGTTACTCAAGCATTAATATTGGTTACTCAAGCATTAATTTCAGACACTCGAGCATTACCTTGTTGTTCAACTTTTCCCACTTTGTTGCGTACAAATTCTTTCTTCTCCGTTGCTCTGTTGACACCACGACCAGCAGTAGCAACCTTACTGTGCTTTGCACTTTTTGATTGAGGTTTGATCCATGGGGGAGCTATAACCCCTCTTTTTTGACTTTCTTTTGTGTCTTAGTTGTTGAAGAAGTAGTTTTCTTATCTCCTTCAGTAGCAATCACATCTCCTATTTTGACCTCTTTCTATATTGTCTGAGGAGTCTCAGCAGCAAACCCCTTCTCCATTTCCGCAGCTTCTTCTTTCCCCTCTTCTTCCGCTTCTGTGGCCATGGTAGCCTCTTTCTTATCCCCTTTCGGAGTTGTCGGAGTAGTCTGGTCTTGTATTTCCCTTTCCGCGGCCGATGTTGCTTTTCCCACTTCTTCTGCCTGTTTTTCATCTTCTCGTCGGCTTGAAACTGGTGCGTTTCGAAGTCGTCGTCGCCTATTTCGACCACTGTCGGTCTATTCTTTCTCCATGGAGGCATAATCGACGATTTCCGCGAGGCTTTCTTCGTCCTCGTCATCTCCACGAGTGGATGAAGGAGCGATTGGAGGAGATGATGATGGAGGAGGTGGTGATGAAGGAGCGATTGGAGGAGGTGATGATGGAGGAGGTGCACGACAATGGGAAAATCACTGGGGAGGGCGACGAATCTGGGTTTTGCTTCAGTTGGGACGATGACGAATTGGGGTTCGCTAGCTGCTCTCTCCGCGCGTCGTTCTTTTTTTTCTTCTTTTTTCCGCTCCGGATTGCGGGAGTACTGTTGTCGGGTAGCGTAATCTAGTTACCGCAACTAAAACTATCTCATATATATATATTGTATATATATATATTGTATATGTATATATGTATATGTATATGTATATATATATATATTGTATATATATATATTGTATATGTATATATGTATATGTATATATATATGTATATATGTATATGTATATATATAAATATATATATATATATGTATGTATATATGTATATGTATATGTATACGTATATGTATATTTATATGTATATGTATATGTATATATGTATATGTATATGTATACATATATGTATATGTATACATATATGTATATAAATGTGTATATGTATATATATATATATATATATATATATATAGAGAGAGAGAGAGAGAGAGAGAGAGAGAGATTGTTTTTAATACCCGGCGGGTAACTTAAGTTAACTACCCAGCTCTAAAGACACGGTCCCTCCCACGCTTCTCCGCGCTCATCAACTGCCCCTGCTTCTTCCGATGCGCCCATCCGGCACGTGCCCATCTGATGGGCCGAGCAAACCTGCGCCGACGATCCTGCCCCAATCATCCCAGCCACCCTCGCGCTCTCCTCCCGCACAAACGTCTCGAACTCCAGTTTCCCCGCTGACAGCACGTCCAGCCGTCGACCTTCTCCCTACTGTGTCCCAATCTCTGCTGCCCCGGCGGTTGCGAGGATCCGAAGCGCGGCCTCCAAACCAGCACGGAGGTTATCAGCGTCTTCTGTGTCCATCTTGTACGTGACAGAACCACCGGGGAAATCCACCATTCCGTCGAGGCCTTTTTCACGCCCCAGCGTGAAAACGTGCGCCGTTCTCGAGTAGTTCGTCATTCGGCGCTTGAAGTCTTTGGAAGAAACCCAAGGGGTGAGTGCGGCGAACATGCCATGATTGGAGAGTAACAGACGGGATGGGCGCTCCGCTTTGCCTGTTTCATCCCGTTGATGTTTTGTGCGTCGCTAGGTTAATTGCCTAATTATCGATTTCTAATTGCAGGAACAACATCAACCACCCCCGCACACACCCTCTCAAGGACTTCCGGACCTTACAGACCCATTATAAGAGGAAGCACAGTGACGGGAAGTCATTCGGGTGCCGGTTGTGCAGGAAGCCGTTCGCCGTGAGAGGGACACACGAGAAGAACTGTAGGAGGAGGTGGGTTTGCTCATGCGGGGACAACTTCGAGCACAAGATGTCTCTCAAGGACCACGCTAGGGTGTATGGTGGAGAGCACGCGTCGTTGGTGTCCATGGATAATGCATCTCTGCTGTTATTGAATAGCTACAGATTTCTGGGTTTGATTTGCAACATCCATTCTGTGTGTAGGGAGAAAAACTCATGAGGAATTGATTGAAAATGAATGAAATATACTCATGTTGTTTGGCTCACTGAGAATGTTAGTCCCTGCTGAGATTCATGCTGATAGCAGTGTCAGTAATGTCTATGGTTGTGAGCGGTTGTACTAGTTCTTCATCCTAGTTGTACTTAAACTATTTGTTATTTTGCCTAGATGAACTGCAAAGTTGTATATGTATTTCTGTGGAAACAACATTCCAGAATTTTGCAATGCAATATTGTAGATCCATCATATTTCAAATTGGAAAATTATATGAAAAACAATGTGCATTCTAAGTATTTGATTGTCTATTCCTTTCTAGTTTGTCCATACAAGCATCGTGTACTGGTGGTCAATATCTTGATTGACTTCTACATGGGTAATTTCGTTCTGTTTGAAAAGGCTACATCAACTATACTAGCCATAGTTAAGAATATATTCTATTGTTTGTTCAACGACAGGTAATTGCATTCATTGGGTATAAACTAAGCCCATAGTGAAGGGGTTATCCAGACAGAAAAAGAAGAGGTTGCTGATGCGTTGGCGTTGTCTACTTCTTTTAATATATTCAGATCAATTGTATTTATTTGTTCAACCTTAAAAACGTGTTTGGTCTTCATGGAGCAACATGTCATGCACATGTGACATTTCCAACGATCGAGCAACACAAAGGATCAAAAACCTGGGTACTAACAGAGGAATAAATAACATTACTAGTGTTATCGTGGTGTCAGGATACAATGATATCAAAAATTTGTGTTATTTAGATAAGTAGACTTGTAGTACTAACTTGTGAATGTAATAACGAATAGATGTTTGATGGGTTTGTTTCAAATGGATGAACTGAGAGTAACTGATAGAACACTAAGAGTAACTGAGAGAACACTAAGAGTAACTCTGATACACACTGAGAGTAACTATGATAACACTGAGAGTAACTGCGAGAACACTGAGAGTATCTGTGACAACACTAAGGAGTAACTGAGAGAACACTAAGAGTAACTCTGATACGCACTGAGAGTAACTATGATAACACTGAGAGTAACTGCGAGAACACTGAAAGTATCTGTGACAGCACTAAGGAGTAACTGAGAGAACACTAAGAGTAACTCTGATACGCACTGAGAGTAACTATGATAACAGTGAGAGTAACTGCGAGAACACTGAGAGTATCTGTGACAACAATAAGGAGTAATTGAGAGAACACTAAGAGTAACTCTGATACGCACTGAGAGTAACTATGATAACACTGAGAGTAACTACGAGAACACTGAGAGTATCTGTGACAGCACTAAGGAGTAACTGAGAGAACAGTAAGAGTAACTCTGATATACACTGAGAGTAACTATGATAACACTGAGAGTAACTGCGAGAACACTGAGAGTATCTGTGACAGTACTAAGGAGTAACTGAGAGAACACTAAGAGTAACTCTGATAGCACTGAGAGTAACTATGATAACACTGAGAGTAACTATGAGAACACTGAGAGTATCTGTGACAGCACTAAGGAGTAACTGAGAGAACAGTAAGAGTAACTCTGATAGCACTGAGAGTAACTATGATAACACTAAGAGTAACTGAGAGACCACTAAGAATAACTCTGATACGCACTGAGAGTAACTGAGAGAACACTGAGAGTAACTGTGAGAACACTGAGAGTAACTGTGAGAACACTGAGAGTATCTGTGATAGCACTAAGGAGTAACTGAGAGACCACTAAGAGTAACTCTGATACGCACTGAGAGTAACTATGATAACACTGAGAGTAACTGCGAGAACACTGAGAGTATCTGTGACAGCACTAAGGAGTAACTGAGAGAACACTAAGAGTAACTCTGATACACACTAAGAGTAACTATGATAACACTGAGAGTAACTGCGAGAACACTGAGAGTAACTCAAATAGCACTGAGAGTAACTCTGATAGCACTGAGAGTAACTGATAGAATACTGAGAGTAACTGAGAGACCACTAAGAGTAACTCTGATACGCACTGAGAGTAACTATGATAACACTAAGAGTAACTGTGAGAACACTGAGAGTATCTGTGACAGCACTAAGGAGTAACTGAGAGAACACTAAGAGTAACTCTGATACGCACTGAGAGTAACTATGATAACATTGAGAGTAATTGCAAGAACACTGAGAGTAACTGTGACAACACTAAGGAGTAACTGAGAGAACACTAAGAGTAACTCTGATATGCACTGAGAGTAACTATGATAACACTGAGAGTATATTTATATTTATTAAGTGATACTTTTTTGATATTGATTCAATCAGGCTGACATACTTTTCAATACATGTTAGAATTATATTTTTGCTTGAATGATACTTTGTTCGGTAATTATTTAATTAGGTTGACACATTACTACTTGACAACTAGACTGCCAGAGAATTTCCTTTTTTGACGCCTCCAACCATACAATGAGGACAAAACACTCTACCTTAACCACGTCCTTCAATTTGTTCAGCATAGCCAAGTCATTGTCTACCACAAGCTTTTCTTTATAACAAAATTTAATCCAACTAACTTACAAATAATCAGTCCAACCATGAGATAGTAATTATCACAAGGTACTTATGTGAAAAGTATCCTTCAAAAGTCCATAACTTCATAGCCATTTTATTTCTTTGCGGCAGGCTCTGAAATACCTATCAAGTAGTCTTCAGTTTGTGATTGTATAGTTGCGCCATAAAAAGTGGGCTGACTTGGGAGGCCACCCCCTTCTCAAGATGATTATGCGATAGCAGGTAGTGATCTGAAGAGCAATCTCCTGCAACATACACTTTGTAATTAGGGACATATTCGTTTTAAATCCTTTAAATAGATAAAGACAATAAACAACATTAGGTGCTCCTTATGCATATTTTTGTACTGCTCCATATTCAATGACGGCCACAATGGCCACTTCTCCGTCAATAAATTAGTTGAACGTAGGTGTTTCGGTAATACCAGACCTTCTACAACTTTTGATGTGAAATCAAGTTGAGATCGGATATTGTTGCAGTCCCAATCATGATCGAGGGCAGAGCTATATCTACCTGACCTTCTACTACGCTGAGCTTTGTCAATGCTATGTATAGAACCCGTCGTCCACCTGTCGTGGTTGATGTTGGTCAGTTCAGTAGTTGGGTTGTTGTGCCTCCGAAATCGGGCCGTCCGACGCCGTCCCCAGCGGCAGCGGCCCCGGGGCCAACACACACACGCCAGACCCGAACCTCCCCGTCTGCGGAGCCGCTGCACACTCTGTACTCCACACTAACTGAATCCCTCGGCGACCTATCGTCCTCCGGACCCGGACCCACGCGGCACGCCGCCACAGATCGAACTCCCTTCCAGTGGCCCGCCAGTACGACGACGCAACGGTACGCCCCGACTCATCCTCCCCCACCACTACCGCCGCCCCGCACCCAGACTCTGACCATCCTGTCCGTCGATCCACTCACAACGAGGTCGTCCATCGCGCACAGGCACATGATTGCCTTCTGGTGACCTCGTAGCGCTCCGGAAGCCGCCCAGAAACTTGACCACCTAGAAATCTGATTCTACACGCTCGAGTCCTGCCCAGCGCCGCTCCTCCGGAACTGCGAGCTCGAAACTTTGCCGATACGGAGAGCGGAGAGTCAGCGTGTTGATATTTACAAAATGTGCCACCGTTTTTCCAGGCACAGGTAGTCAAACAAAGTTACCCGGCGGGTATTAAACAAATAACCATATATATATATATATATATATATATATATATATATATATAGAGAGAGAGAGAGAGAGAGAGAGAGAGAGAGAGAGAGAGAGAGAGAGAGAGAGTCAGGCTAGAATACACTCGAGTGTATCCGGAGCAAAATACACTCAAGTAGTTTTTCATGATGCAATATTTTTTTTGAAAATCTAATCCGTTGATCTTCTTAAACATCTCGTGAACAACTCATGTGTAAAATTTGAGCACATTTGGATATGTATAGCTCATGTTATGAAGACCGCAAAAATTATGCATTTCAAATTAGTTTCGCGCGTCGATTTTGTTGCCCTTGGATGAGTGACTTACACTCATCCAAATGGGCTCAAAATTTGCATGTAGCCTAGTTATAGTATGAAGAAGAAGATCAACAGTTTACATTTTGCAAAAAATAGTCATGATATCCAAACACACTTGAGTGTATTCGTGCGATCCGTACACTCGAGTGTATTCTAGCCTGACTCTCTCTCTCTCTCTCTCTCTCTCTCTCTCTCTATATATATATATATATATATATATATATATATATATATATATATATATATATATATATATATATATATATATTGGAGTTTATTCATTATCTGCGCGGGTATTCAGATTCTTCTATCCAGCTTTAAACAACGATGGCAATGATTGTAAATAATTCCTGGAGGCCACTTTGTGTTTCTCCCGTTTTTCGACTTCCGCTCAGGGTCTGACTGGTTCAGTGTAATTTTAGTATTTCTGGAATTCATTTTCCTGGAATTGAAATCGAGTTCCGGGAAAATGAGTTCTAGTTGATTGGTTTCAAACTTGAATTTTTCTTAAAAATTGACTTCCATTTAATTGGTTTGTTGTAACTATGGGCAGAAAATCTAGTTATACATGTGTTCTAAAGTACGTAGCAGCCCTGCATAAATTTATTTTTTGTAATTCAAGAAAATAAGAGCAAAAAGTCATGATTGTTCTGTACTAAACCTCCATCAAGATCTGATTATAAAAGACAAAAACAGGTTAATCAGGCACCCATATTGTTTGGTACAATAGCACAAATAAATCAAGTTTCCGTGAGAAAGTAAGAAAGGCAAAAGAAAAAAAAACAAGATGCTGCGGTCAATAGCGGAATGGGGAGGAAGGTAGCGGAATGGGGAGGAAGGAACTCCGATCAGAAGGAGTTATCGGTGGAAAGAAAATAGCCTTTACATCAAAACCAACGAGCATTGTCTTGCGGCAAAAATATTTACCCTGTTCGCCGCACTCATATTGACAAACTCAGTTCCGAGGCAAAGGACTCAGATGAAATAAAACCCAAAGGAGAACGATGGGGCACACTGGCCACCGCCACCCTCTCTCGCAAGCAACGAACTACGACCCTAGGACGACCGCTCGAGAGTTGGCTGTTGGCGGAACTTGTTTTCCGCTCAGTTTCTTACGGAACTCTGGCATTTTAGACTATATATACTTTTGGAAGTCTATAGAAAATCGGGGAAGTTAAGTTCTGAACTTCTACCAAACCAGTCAAATAAAATATAAAACGGATCTGGACGGGACAAATTACACCAAACCAGCGGAGAAGTTGATTCCAGGACAGAGGGCATTCTCGACGCCTTTAGCAAGCGCTTAGCGGCCACCGAAGGAGGAGCCAGCGCCGTAGTCGGAGTAGCCGGCGGCGGCGGCAAGTGTACCACGGTCGTAGCGGCACACACCATGAGAGTCGAGCTCAGGAGGTTCAGCATAGCCGCCCGCCCAGGAGTTGCGCGGACATAGCAGTATGGTTTACCTTCAAGCTCTCATGTCACCACGGAGGACAGAACCATGTCGTTCTTTCTCACTGTCACTGTAGCCTGGCCTTTACTTTTGAAGGAGGCACGAATTGGCGCCGCACTCGCTACAGATCGTCTTTCTTAACAGCCTCCCTTGTCTTCGCCGGCGGTCCGGTGGTGTTCCTTCCTCGTCTTTGTCGGCGGTCCAGTGGTGCGATCAGCAAGGCGAAGGTGGCCGACATCGTCTCTTGTTGGGCATCAATTTGCGCTGCCGTAGGGTGGTCCCTCACCCGCGCTCGTCGTTCCGTCGGGTCTCGGCTTCGGTCTAGGTACCTGAGGCTGGTGTGGGCACATCTTAGGCGCCATGCAAAACTAGCGATCTGGAGGCTTAGGGTGGGCGTCGGGAGTCAGAGCCGGCGGCGGCGGCTTACCGTCACTGGACTGACTGCCATTGAGTGGTTCGGGACTCTGGCAAGGTACTACTACTGGTGAGGATGGTGATCAGCTAGACAGGTATACGGGTGTGCTCATGAGCTACACACTGTAAGTGATTTGGTCCCCCCCTTGGAAGAAGAAGAAGCTTCAACGTCCTTGTCAGCTTGGCTCTGTTCATATGGATCTCTACCCCTGTCTCTTCTGTCTTGTTTTTGTTCACCTCTTCTATCCCCTTCTATTTTGTTCTCCTCCCGATACGCTATGTTGGTGGGCAGGCAAGCAGGCTGAATTCATTTTCACGGCTTGGATTTTATGACTTTGTCGTGCATTACTTGTTCTACGGTTGGCTTGTTTGTGCCTCAAACAAAAGAATAGAAATCAGCACATAAACACCTAGTTAAGTGAGACCTTTACAAAAAAAATGACAAAATACGGATGGTTGGATTTTTCTTATAACTCTTTTAGCTGAACTTATTTTCTTCATTTTGTTTGATCATCATCAGTTCATGGTTTTTCATAAAACTGTCTGAATTGCAGCTGGATTCTTGGGTACTGCGTGAGTCTTAGCTCTTGTGATGCCGCTCCACCATCCCTATAGAAATCAACTATTGCACCTTGTTTTCTAGAAATTAATTGATAGGATATCTTTCTTCAAACTGTTCTCCCCGTTAATAGTGATAGCGAAACAAAGAATAAAAGAAGGATGAACCAATTAACCCCACCCCTTACGTCACTTTTTTTGTAATATTAGGACACAAATAGTAACTATGTGTTATAAAAAGTAA